>OZ026623.1:92855441-93027941 GCA_964020975.1 Hermodice carunculata | reverse complement strand
TTTTGCAGACATAGACTTTGAGTTTACATTGGCCAGAATAATATACGTAATGCATTACAATAGTATACATATAACACAGCTTCAACTAGAATTGATCAGAAGATAAAGACGTTTATCGCACTGAAGAGAAATAGTACATATATGAATAATGACAAAAGGATACGAAAATAAAAATTTCCAAGAATTTTATGAACTGAGGATGAAAGCGTGAATTCCAAAGGGTTTTTATGTCTTCCTTGGTAGAAACAATACCAACAGTTTCCTGTTATTTGGACCATCGGATGCAAAGTTGCAGGGAAATAAGTTAATTGTAAAACCACAGGAAGACTTGAATAATAAAGAGGTAAAAAAGAAATGGTAAGGTAAACTCCTTAACTTATATTTCAATTGAGCCATTGACGAAAAAGTAAGAAAAGCAAGTGGCATATTATTACATCTTTTTGGACCATGGGGATCACTTAATCGAAAACAATTCTAACTGTTTCGACATTTCAAAACAAGCAAATGTTTTGGATGCTTAGGGGTGATGTCAGGGTCTTGGCTCATGCTGGTCAGTTTAATCATCTTAATTGTATTTGTGTCTTTTTGCCCAGAACCACTTCCTAGTAGTCAATATCCTATTCCGCAGTTCGAACTCTTTACTCTCCATAAGCTAACCTGTCCCTGTCTAACCTGTATACATATGGAATTACTATTGTCTATATTGCACACGTTCCTCTGTAAAATTTTGACATAGGTTGTATCAGCCCAAATAAATTAAAGGGTCTTCAGCGGGTAACTACTCAACATGTTTCGGAGCCTTTTACCCGTACATGTCTCTCTGAGTAGCGGCTCCTTCCCAGACCACTGGTACTGCTGATTATGCTAATTTACTTTTTATGTCCTATTGTCACTGAAATGACTATGTCCGACCCGTTAATACAAACAGTATCAGCAGGGAAGAATGTGATGCCTGTGCTGTTCAGACACAGACCAGGTGGAAGGAAGCAAATGAAGCAGGATATTTCAATTGGTATAAGAAAAAATACACAAAGAAAAGAAAATAAGCTAGCACCCTAATACCCTTGCAATACAAGTGCTGTTGAACGACACACCATACTGCTCTAAATGTGGGCTGTATGTATTTATGTATGTATGTATGTATGTATGTATGTATGTATGTATGTATGTATGTATGTGTGTATGTATGTGTGTATGTGTGTGTATGTATGTGTGTATGTATGTATGTATGTATGTATGTATGTGTGTGTGTATGTATGTGTGTGTATGTATGTATGTATGTCTGCATGTATGTCTGCATGTATGTATGTATGTATGTATGTATGTATGTATGTATGTATGTATGTATGTACCCTAACGCCGCGTCCACTTGGTAATTTTCTCACCACCACATCCCCCGTTCCACCACCCACCTTTTGCATTGATGACTCGGTGCCATACATGGGTCAGCCTTCCTTCAATCTTGCCAGTGACTGGTTGTCACACGTCGCAGTGTTGTGATGTCTAAACACCTTAGCTGAACATTCTTATGTGACATATTTAACACTTGATCAACGGCATTCATTTACATGTACCTTAGTGCCAGGTCGTCCTATTATAAATGAAAACTAAAAACAAAGTCACGTAAATGGAATGAATATGACAAGGGAATTTTCATTTATCGATGCTGTGAACGATGCATCAGACAATGCTGGGTATTTCAGATTAATTCAGTAACGGTGTGGACGTTTAAAAAGGACTTAATAAGATTCTGTGCCCTGAACAGAGTATTCTGTGCCAAGAACTATGCATCGGCTGATGTAGGACATAAGGACTTTGCATTTAATGGTAATAGTAGTTTGAAATGACCGTAAAATACTCTGTGCCACGAACAATGTATAATTAGATGCACATTATTTTAGATTATTTCGGCAATGGTATTTGCATTTCAAACATAGCAGGCTGAAGTGGCGTACTTGAAACCCCAGCCAGTTCTAAAAGACAGGCCAGCCTGTATCAGGAACTGTGTACGGAATATGACCTTGGTCGAGGAGATGGGATGAGGTGGGACCTCTTGCGGTCGGCGACCGGGAAACCTGCTATATTCTTACTCCCGTCTCCTTCGGCCACGCATATCTTCAAAACAGGTGTTTCATGGGGGGGGGGGGGGGGGGGCTCCTTGCGGCCGGGCTATTGGGGTGGATCCCATTCCTTTTTATAGTAATCAGTGGAGCCACTTTGCGATTGGCTAATCGGGGATCTTTGCTAATAAAAAACACAATTTGGTATATATAATCGTCTGCCAAGCTTTTACGACAATCCAGATAGTCAATATGTGAGTTGAACACATCTTTAATTATACAAAAAAAATAATAAGTTTACCAAAAATTCAAATAAAATCAAATGAATTTTTCAAAAAACGCTTCAAAACATTAAACAACTTGATGTATTTCACAGATTATTCTCTTTCAGAGAGAAAAGCATAATTTTTCATGCTGCATATTATGTCAATGATAAAAATGAGTTTTGTTTTGTTTTTAATTGAGGATTTTGAAGCTGTGCAGCACTGTTTTGACACACCCGAATGTAATAATGATGCAGCAAATTTTATCAACCAATGGCAGAAAAGTAAATGCATGCAATCGAAAATCGACAATTTTTCCCATTTGTGTGATCTACTCTTTGTAATAATGTATGTACAACAATGTACATATAATTTTATATGTAATTTATTGGTGCTAGAACCATGTGTTTACCTTGAGATCACAAGTCTTCTTTTGACAACTTGTCCACTTTTTGCTTCTAGATTGAATGAAAGCATAACGGGCCAATGAATACAACACAAGCTTCAGGTTATTTTGTCTTCCCACCCTGACCCGCCATACCGCACCTTTGCTATTAAGCGAGGAACTCTTTTTTCCACGCATGGAAATCAATAGCATTAGGACCGATTGCACTGATAGCAAATGGCCTTTGTGTCTTGCTGTATGGTATTATTGAGCGCTTTTCAAAACATTTGGTACCGAACAGGCCCCTTAATTCATCGCATACAACTCGTTATTGTACACGTTAGATTGAATAATAAGCAATGCATTCAGCGTGAGCTTATATCAATATTATCAAGCTTCCGCAAGGTAGAACCATAACAAGCACAAATCAATTCGTCCCAAATTGGAACCTATCATTGGTTGAAAATAGATCCTTTACGGGTGATACATGCAGCCCAGAAGTGAAGAAAATAAGGTCATATCATTATTCTATCAAATTCAACAATGATTGATGTATAATCTTAATGAAGATAATCTTGAATTTAATCACAGATTATGTTTCATTACAGTTATGTGCAAGGTATCCTAGATTCAACACTTTTTTAAAAAATGATTCAATTACAGTTATACTATCAAAGGTATAGATTCAGTTACTTTTTTCAGTGATTCGGTTGCAGTTTGGTATCCTGCATTCAAGTAATTTTAAACCAGATTTTGCTTCATCTTCACTTCAAATAATATTTTCGCGTTTTCTATTCAAGACATCTTAAATTTGATGTATACCCAGGGTTTGTGTATTATTTGGTTTAATTTGTTAGCTGTCAAGGGGGCCGCGGTCTCTTCGTCCTCCTACTGGGAAAGGACACATGTCTGAGGCAAAATTATTTCCATTAATGTTTTAATTTGATTAGGATCCAAGACAGGAGTTCATATGGCCTTTGTTTTGAGGGTTACCAAAATTGTGTTTGATCAATGGATTTATGGGTCAGTGTGACCTGTGTGCTCACTCTCTGGCATTAAATTCGCACGTGGTTTTGGCGTAGAGGACAAAAAGTAAAATGGAACTTGCAAATTTATTGTCCTCCAAACATATTAAATACATATAGTAAGAGAACATAATTCCGCTCTTGGTTTAGAGCATTTTGGAAAAGACCCTGAGAGGAGGTCATGGGTTTTAGCTTAACGATTTTTGGATGGGACCCACACAGGAGGTCGTGGGGTTCTTGGTTTCAAGGTTTGGATTATTTTTTTAATATGTTGGGAACTAGCGGGACTCAAACCTACAACCAGTCGCCTAGCTGAAGTGGGAAACGCACATATCCACTCGACCAAATCCCCATTCCGTATTAATTGACAAAAGAAACAGGAAAGGTTCCATTTGTGATGAGCAAATTATTTGCGTCGCATGATTTGAGAGTTACATCTTTCCTATTTAGTTCCATGATTAAATAAATGGTTTCAGGCGAATTCGAGGGGATATCATGTGATTTTTTAGGGGGTGGTGTTTTGATGAATCAAATGTGATAGTGTAATCAAGCGTAATATATATATATATATATATATATATATATATATATATATATATATATATATATATATATATATATATATATATATATATAAAGGTTGTTTGTTTGCAATGCAGCTTTATGGAGTGCGCAGTTTATAAATTAAACCCTCCTATGGGAGACCACATGTAAGGAAGACACAAAAGTGGTTCCCTTTTTTGTGTTGTGTTATATGTGCAGTGTTGAATTATTTCCATGCCTTTTGTGTGTACATGTACCTGAGGAGAGGAACTTGTATTTGCCGAGGGCTATTTTTCGAACCTCCTAAAGTAAAGTATATTATTATAAGTGGTCATACAACTAAAGTGGACTCTAAATGGAGATATAGTGCTGAAAAGATAGCGCTAGAGTCCTGATAAATGTTGGGTTAGAAGGTAGCGAAATGTGGCCTTGAAATGAAATGGTGTCTGTGACGAGGTCGGGCTGTACACAACAAAAGAAGTAGTACTACTATAGACTTGCCTTGATTGCTAAAGTCTGACTGCAACCCAATCCTTTATTTATCAGCACAGTTCACGATTTGCTTAGAATTAAGATTAAGTTTGCATCAATATTTTGTAAAAAGAGCTTTCGTTCAAGCTTTAACACGACAATGGAGTTTTGGTCACTTTATTCTATCCATTTATCGAGCAAGTGATAATGCTGCCGGAAAACTGTAGCATGACGTGAGGATATATATATATATATATATATATATATATATATATATAATATATATATATCATATATATATATATATATATATATATATATATATAAGAAAGAAAGAAACGAAAAACAAAAATGGGGAAAAACATCACTAATCTGTCGGAAGTAATATGCTGGTATACGAAATATATTTACTTCCCCAAAATAGCTAATGCGTCAATGGTATTCAGGCCGCAAAAGTACACAAAGATTATGACACAAAGGGTGCCAGCATTTAGCACTAAAGTTGGATTAAGTTGTACGTTTTATATGCGCAACAAGTGTCCCTCGGGCTAGTCGGTAAAAGTATTTCAGCATCTCGTATAATAGAGCCACCGTTACTCTGCCTTTTCCTCTGTACAATTGTGTGCACCATGATACATGATGTGGGACTCATAAAGTGGAGAATAACGGATTTGCTTGACCTACCCTCATGTTAAATTAAAACGAGTTGCTATGAGTTAATCTCAATTGTCTATTTGTATTATAGAATACGATTTGTAAAGGCCAATCATGTCAGTCAAGCGGTTTCAACGCCAATACCCATGTCGTTATGTTACTTTGTACTTCCATCCCAATTTATTATCACAAAAACGAATTCAATGTTTTCGTCTCCAAAGATTTGGTTTCAACTAATACTACCAGTGGCTCCACCGTGACTCTACCGACTCCAGACTTTTGTCTGCATGATGGTCCTGTAATGCAACGTTTGATTTAACAGGCAAAAACTGTTGAACTTCTTTACAAGAGAAAGAAAGAGAGAGAGAAAGAAAGAAAGAAAGAAAGAAAGAAAGAAAGAAAGAAAGAAAGAAAGAAAGAAAGAAAGAAAGAAAGAAAGAAAGAAAGAAAGAAAGAAAGAAAGAAAGAAAGAAAGAAAGAAAGAATTCCCAATGTAACTTTTGAGAAGCTAGGTCAAGATTAGCCATAATATCAAACTTCCACATATGATACGACACATTTTTTATGATACATTTGGTATCATCAGCCTTAAACTTTTTTTTTTTCGCAACACATTGAATTAATGTGTTTTGAACACATTTTGATCTGTATCTTCTGCAAAACTTTTTTGGGCACCACCAAATTTCAGTACATTTTGCCTGATCGACACTCTTACCAAATTTTTGGATGATCATGAAAAATTTGAAAAAAAAACAACATTCTCGACATTTGCACGTGACTTTCTGTAGGTGCACCACCAATATCAAAAGTAGCCTAGATTTTCATACCCTTTAGAAGTGCTGAAAGTTACATAGTTAACTGAAAATTGTGGACTGTATCGCGTTCACAAAAAAAAATAATTAAAAAAAAAAAAAAGGCTGAACTACATTCCCGCTTTTGCCCCTCAGAAAGTGGTTTAAGGTCGTTATTATTCGTCAGATTTCGACATGCGACACACATTTGTGGTACATGTTATACAGAGCTAGCCTTCTTCTTTCCCAACATATTGAATCCAATGCCCTTTAATTAGTGCTCAATTTAGACAAATAGACCAATTTTATCCAAAATTTTACCAAAACATTGGCCTACTTGGTGTAAATTTTGTAGTTCCATGTAACTTTATCATCACAAAAATAAATTTCATGTTTTTCACACATATGCCAGGTCCAAATAACACCACGAAGACCACTAATCATCGACCATTGTCTGTAGAATATCCACACATTCAGGTGTATTGACTATCAGGGCCGTAAATTGATATTAAATTTAGCCGAGGTTAGATGGAAAAGGGATGGATGGGGGAAGGGACAGCCCCCCCCCCCCCAGCGGAGAACCTTTTGAAAAATAAAACATAAGATGGCGATCTGTGGTGTATTAAAAGATGCAAAATTCATACGTAAAAGCATAAAATATGCAAAAAAGCAAAAACTGAGTGGAAAAATTTTGTAGGATGTTATTTTTCATAAAATTTGACCTTGACCTTCAACTCAGATTAAAAAATTATCATGTTCAAAATGCGCACCCCACATCCAGCTTTCCATATCTAGTACATTTGTTCACATCCAGTAATAACTTTTCGAGTTGTCGACAAAAAACAATAAACTTGGACAAGTGCCAAACTCCATAATATAACTGGGTCACAGTGACCCAAAAAGTAGGTGACCAAGTAGTTTTATGATTATGTAATCAAGTGCAATTTTGATCTGGAGGCTCAATTTTCATTGCCATTCATGTCCAAGCTACACCCTGCCATTACAAACTCACCTTTTTCAACTTTACAGGCATGGTGACCTCACAAATATACGTAAAGGTCACTGATAGTACATAAAATTTTACCTTTGGCCATGGTCTATATATCCTATAAATTTGGCAAGTCTAATCCAATTACTTTTCCAAATAAGGAATTCATTATCTTTAAACACATTTTGGCTCATAGTTTCTGTCAACTTATGGGTGGCGTCACTAGTACCATCAGACTGTGACCTCCCCCACAATCCCACTAAAATGTGGTGAAGATCTGCCACAAATTAAAGATGCAAGTGTTCACAAGGTTTTAACATTTTGACCCTTATATTACATAATGTAGGTGGCTGTACCAATATCGAAAGGGGCATATATGTTCATAGACCCTATAAGTCCTAAAAGTTATCTTGGGCTAACTTGAAAACTGTGGACAGCATTGCACTAGCAAGCAAAAGTTGACAGATGGACAGACAGACATTATTGGTCGCATAAACTCTGCGACCTTTGGTCAGCAGAGCTAAAAACATGTGTTAACTGATAGATGGACATTCAAATGAGCATTTGCATGAAGTTCTGTGACCTTACGTTAGCAGAGCCAACAAAAACAACCACTTTCTGTTTGAAAAAGCTTTTATTGTGAACTTGTACACCATATTGTCCCCTGCAGGCAGACTGAGTACTTGGACAATTACAGTACGCTCATCTACATTTTGAAGCTGTAGTTTGCATAAAACCATAAAATATGGTTCAATACAGCATAGCTTGCCTTATTTTCCTTAATTTTCCTGATCAATGCAAGGTGGAGGGCTCTATTAGACAGCAGGTTATCATTGGGACTAATATGGTGACACTCAAGTGACAATGAACAATAGGCCAGTATACAAAATAAACATTTATGTACAAGTAGTGAAATGTGAAACTTGTTGAGTGATCAATACCACTGAATTACCACAGTCATGCCCGGGGGCATGAATGTCTCGCCAGCGTAATTCAAGGCACTCCGAAGTTTTTTGGTCGACGGACACACGGACGGACGCACGGACGGAAAGTGACTGCTTAGTCTCGCCAACAGCTTATGCTGGCGAGACAAAAATGTACACAGTAACAATACACAGCTCTGGTCTGTTACTAAATGTACACATTGATAATACACACCTCTAGTCTGTCACTAAATGCATACATTAACAATACACACCTCTGGTCTGTCATTAAATGCATACATTAACAATACACACGTGTAGTCTGTCACAAAATGTCCATTGACAATATCTACCACACCTGGTCTGTCACATAGACACAATTAGGTTTACCTGTCAGGTCTTCACATTACTCTTGTTGTTGATCAACAATTCTCTTTTGAAAATATCTTTAAGGCAACTGGAATGTACAGTATATCACATTAATCATCAGATAAGTTCACTGATATGTCCATGCACACCACAATCGACTGTTTATCTATGTATTTATCCATTACTTAAACAACATTTTAAAATCTTTATTATCTATCACAAGCTTTGGAGGCTATGGTAACAATATAATGCTACCCCTAGACTCCTACACCAAAAATTATTAATACAATGTGCCAAGTAACATTTGTCAAAACAAAATGCACCCCACTTGAATTTTAATAACTTAGCATCATAGGAAAATTACATACTCACTATTTTGTCACCAGTTATAGAGTAAGATCACCATAAAAACTCAGATATCTGACATACTTATTTCATAACATAGCTTCTGAGGAAATTAGTCAAATTCCTTTGATATTTCAATAATTAATCTGATTTATTCAGATGCAAAACACATTTTGTAGGGAACAGATAGTTCATTATAATTGGGTTTACATGTACTATACATATCCCACTTATTTGACCTTTGAACTCTCCATGTGATTCCCACCCATTCCCCCTTTTTCCTCAAACTTTCACCAGTCTCTTGACATACCTACATGTACTAAGGGGCCAGCCAGAAAATGTCAATATTTTCACATCAGTTCACAGAGTACGCTGTTGGGAAGGGGCGGGGGGCTCAGGGCCAGTGTACTTTTTTAAATACATGTACATGTATGTTGACTTTTTTGCTTACCAATAAAAGTTTCAAACTTAAATATTTATGGCAACATTTGCATAAGAAGCTGAAAAAACATTAGATGCAGAGGTTTTAGGGTCTGAACATGTGGCCAAACAATATGGCTTTGCATTTTGGTTTGAAAAATCAACATGTTTAAAGTACTAATTTAAACGGGAGAGGAGGTCCTATGAAATAGTACTTTATGTACTAATGTACAAGTGTTGATAGTTTTGGCTGGCCCTAACAATCCCCCTTCAAAGTAAAATTCAAGCCTGTCAAGAGATTGTGTAGAGATGCTGAAATCTATCAATCATGCCTGACTTTTTTTTTTTTTTGAGTGGGGTACTGAAAGATTCTGTTTGTGTCCCAGCTAGTGCTGTGTGCAGATATTTAACAACTTTGATCATTTTGTTTCACACATCAGTTAATTCCTATCAACATGATGGTCTTCCTTTTAGCTCTTGTCACTGCAATGTCAAATATTTTAGTATTTGTCATGCTTATAAAGGGCCACGTACAATTTTATGTAAATTTTAGCAGAATTTATGCAAAAATGCATATTTAAAAATTTGTGGTGTAAATATTATTGAAAAAAAACACAATTACATGTGGCATCATATGTACACTAGCTGAAGGCAGCATTTATATGTAGCATTGTAACACTAAAATTATAAAGTGTAAAGTTTCAAGTTACATGTGCCCTTGTCACCATGATAATAATATATCACCAAATACAAACAAAATGAACCACACAAAGTGCTAACAATGCTAGGTGCTATTATCAACTGTACAAAAGACTATAGCCAGCGCAAAAATTAAGGGGAAAAATTTAGTGAGATGCAAGTAAAATCAAACCTCAGCATAAAGAAATAATTGTATTGTATTGTATTTTCATTTTATGAAAATCATACAGATGGTGTATTTCAAAATCAGAGTACAATATAGTAGTATTATTAAATAGTAATAAATGGTACAAAATTAATATGAGACACAAAAATGATATGGTTTTCAGCTGGAGAGAGGAAAACCCATTGGGCTTATATTCCCTCCAGACTGAGAGGGCGCTTAAACAAGGACATGAGTCAAACAAAAATCACCTACTAAGAAAATTGACAATAATATCAATTAAACTATTAATCACTGATCGTCAATAATGTATGATTTGAGACGTTTTTTAAATAGAGTTATTAAGGTTGCACTTTGTATAAAATTTGGCATTGTTTTCCATGCATGAGGTCCGTGAGTTGTTACTGCAAATTTTCCTACATTAGTTCTGAAAGGATGTATATAAAAAATTTGTCTTTGTCTAGTATCATGATTATGAATTGTTGAGACTTCAGTGAATAATTTTTGGAATACAGAGGAGCAAGAAAGAATTTAACTTTATACATGAGTAGACCAGTTAGGAATAGGTCCAAGATCTGAAATTTTAAAATTTTGAATTTATGGAACAAAGGGTCAGTGAGTGAGTTGTACATCGAAAATATAATAATTCGTAAAACCTTTTTTTTGAAGTTTAATTAGTCTGTCTATTGTGGTAGGGTACGTGATCGCCCATGTGGTATAGCAATAGAGAAAGTGGGAATACACCAGAGCATAATACAATTGTATAAGTATATTAATACCAAATTTGTGTCTAATCTTCTTAAAAATTCCCACTGCTTTACTCATTTTTTTAGATATGTACAATGCATGTTCTTTCCAGCTTAGATTTTTATCAAACCAGACACCTAAGAATTTGAAAGTATCAACTTTAGATAGTATTTTCTCGTTAATTTGAATAGAGAAATTGGTTACACAAGTCTGTTTATTGCAAGAGTGAAAAACCATATAATTTGTTTTATCTAAATTAACTGATAATTTATTTGTATGAAACCACTGAATGATATCAATTAAAGTATTATTAACTTTATGCTTCAGTGTATCAACATTCTTATTGCTAAAAAGTAAACTTGTATCATCTGCAAAAAGCATACACAACATATCTTGGGATACAAGACCAAGTTCATTGATATACATGATATGAAATGAACAACAGGGGTCCAAGAATGGACCCCTGAGGACCACCACAGTATAGAGGCAAGACATCAGAGTCTTCATTCCCATAACATACATATTGAGTTCTCTCAGACAGGTAACTGTTAAACCAATTGACAGCTATTCCCTGGATTCCATAGAAAGATAGTTATTACACAATATATTATGGTTTACTGTATCCAAGGCCTTGGAGAGGTCTAGAAAAATACTAACAACTTGATCTGTTCTCTCCAAGGCTGCCAATATTTTACAAGCCAGACAGTTTACTGCATATTCTGTACATACCCTTTACAGAATCCAAATTGAAGATCATATAGTACATCAAGTTTATCAAGATAATTAATCAACTGTTTATGTACCACTTTTTCAAAAATTTTAGACAAGGCAGGGAGAACTGAGATAGGTCTATAATTAACAAACAATTATTCATCACCTTTTTTGAATATGGGCGTTATTTTAGCAAGTTTCAAACCACTAGGAAATACACCAGTTTCTAACGATAAATTATTTTCAGTGGGTGTATCAATTTTCCTTCGGTATAACTTATTTTTCCTGTCTATAGATTAAATAATTCCCTGGTTAGCCAAGGTTTATTAAGTTTGTACCTAGAATTTACTGCACGTAAAGGAATGGTTTCTTTGTATGCTTTTTGGAGACTTCAAAGTCTGACATAGCTACGTCAGGATCAGTTTTGTCGTAAATGTCCATCCGTGAAAATTGTTTGATGGCGTTTTCAAAATTGTTTAATGACTTAAAATTGATACAATACCGTTTATTTTCATTTTGAGTGGGAATAACACTTTTAATAGAAATAATATGGAAAATTGGTAAATGATCTGAAAGATCATTGTAAAAAATACCACTTAAACATTCTAAATGATCATTTAAAACATTGGTAAAAATATTATCGATACGTGTTGCTGAATGTTCAGTTATTCTTGTGGGCCTGTTGATACATGGAAGGGAGAGGTTGCTATATAAGTTTTCAATGAAACCAGATGAAGCTGGATGTTTATCTATATTTAGCAAATTTATATCACAGTATAATGTTAAAATGAAAGGTAGAAAGAAAGTGAACTGATTTATTCATGTCACTGGCATTACCAGGCTTCTGGCATATATACAATTCTCACTCTTTTGATCATCCAAAACCCACACATAATTCATATATCATATTATATTTTAATTTTGTCATACTATCGTTTAAAAATAGATCGTTATGGCAGTGGTATAATTAAAGTTGCCACGGTAACATGTCACATATCATTTGATATACATGCTGTACACCAGCTTGTTTCTATTGAGACCACCATCAATGCTCTTCCTATCGTTCTTATTACATGTACACACCCTGGGAGCTTCACAACTGTGGATTGTACAACTATAAATAAAATCAAAACCTTGCTCTGAATGGTATTATAGCACCATTTTTGAGCAATTACAAGTCAAAATTTAGAATACCACTGTTTAAGAATTTGTGGTCATAAGAATGGGAGGGTGACTACAAATGGAATGGGCATCAATAAGGTAGAACATGGCAGTTTAAAAGAAGTAGTGAGCGCCCCATGTCCTGAGAAAGCACCACCACTGGTACAAGACAGTAGCATTAACCTTTTCCCCCTTTGAATTAAGACTGAGAAAAGAGCTTTCCTTGGCATGGGCTGGGCACTTAAGGAAAGCTGTTGACCTAGGGCATGTGATCTTGACTGGTCGCATCTACAATTCTCAGTCAAACTATTTTTCATTACTGTTGACATCAGCTGAAAAGGCTGAGACAGATGACCTTTGATCCCTGGCTGGTTTTGGCCAGTTTAAGGAGTAATGGTTAAATGCCAAGTGATCTCTCATGAAAGGTCAATACAAGACAACATGCATATTAACTTCCCGGCACAAAGCACGAGTTCACGCCTGTTATTCATGTAGCACACACGAGTACATCATTGTCACAGACAGGGCAAGATACATGTACCCCTTTCTCACAAAATTAGTGTCTTTTAGACAACTTTAAAGTTACCAATACTGAAGTCGTATTCATTTAGTGCTTCCTAAATTGGTGACAAGAATAAATTTCCATCTGCCTGTACTAAAAATTCTTTATTTCCAATATATTTGTAATATTCCGCTTCCTCGCACAGCCAGTGGCCCGTATCTCATCAGCCCAGACTGTGGTTACTAAGGCAACGACGTATCCAGGTGTGGCAGGAAATTAAAATGCATGCCTCATATTGATATTGGGAACACTGCATTTGGTACTGTGTACAGTGGTGCTGTGAGACAGACTGGTCCCTCATGCTGACATCTCTCATGAGAAAGTTCACAACGTCACAATTTACATGTAATAAGCGGCCGAACAAAAATTAAACAATTTTCTATAAAATATCATCATGCGGAAATTTGGAATGACATTCCACCACTCATTAAAAACTACAGTTATCATATGTTCAAAAGTCATCTAAAGTTGCATTTACTGTCACTATGATCGCTCGATCTATTCTGTATCCTCTTGTGTCTGTTTTTGTTAATGTTTTTGTTTTACTATTAGGAAGTTAACAAATGTACAGTGTTATGTAACTAACAAATTTGAAATATATAGATGTATTCTGATATTGCACCAGTGTTCCGTAATGTAAATGTATTAATTTTTATCATAACGGAGGTTCTGTAAGCATGTATATGCTTCTTTCCCTCCTGCCAATATTTGTGTCATATATTGTATATATTATGATTTGTATTCGATTATTTGGCGAATAAAGAAATCAAAATCTACAGAGAAATACAGCATCCCTGGGCCATCACTGGTCATAAGTCATATGCTAGTGTAAGTGGATTCAGTTCAACTCAGTTACCATCTTTTAGCCAAGGTGGCTTAATATTGGAATTCTTTTAGCTCTGATCAAATATTTTAATTTAAAACAGGAGTTTGCCTCATTCATTTAACCCTTTCCCCCTTGAATTAAGACTGAGTCAACAGCTTTCCTTGGCATGGGTTGGGCACTAAGTGCCCAACCCATGCCAAGGAAAGCTGTTGACCTGGAGCATGTGATCTTGATAGGTCTCATGTATATTTCTCAGTCAAATTGTTTTTCATAACTGTTGAAATTAGTTGAAAACACTGAAGCAGACGACATTTGACCACCAGCCGGTTTTGGCCGGTTTGAGGGGGAAAGGGTTAAGTCACTTCACAAGATTCAGCTATATTTCAGTAGCTGCCAGAGTGAGCAATGCACTTGTCACGATAAACAATTCACATCAAAGTTCACAAAACAGGAAACTTGCAAGTCTTCACCCTTTGTTTACATAAATCAAATAAAAAAAAAACATATCCCTTGTGTGACGTATATACACATTAACTCCACACAGTTTTCTTGCTTCTATGTGTTTCGTTATGATTGCTATTTGCCAGGGAACCTGGCCCGGTGCCCAGCTTGACATTAACAATATTACAGCATCAAAGTTTTTCTTGACCAAAACTCTATTGTCAGATAAAAAAAAATGGCTTAGTATTGTACAAAAGCTCACATATTTGCAATACAAAAACACCTTATGAAGTTTAAAAATGTTAAAATCTGTGCAGCTACATAGAAAAGGCAGACAGCTGGCTCTATCAATGATATGATCATGACGATATGGACTAGGCAAGTGCAAAGAACGTGAATGTGCCAATTTAAAAATATTAAATTGATTTCATTCCATTGTTAGAGGTCTAATGATATGACTGGTTTTGTCCTTAAAGAGACTCTTCAGAGACTGTTGTGTAACAAACATGAACACAAGAACACAAAATAATAATAATAATGATGTCATCCTGCAACATGGCTGCCATGTACATATTCAAAATTAACTTATGATATGATGATGTATCTCATTTAATGCTTTACTGATTTAAAAGCAATGTTCTGAAAGATTATTTGATATGTATTAGGGTGCCAGAATGGTTTGGTCTATGAAGGCTTTGCTGAAAAAGATCACAAAATGACTTTTGTCCTTTATCTGAAAGATAAACACCTATAAAGTACGTGGTCATCAAATATGATTTTTCAAAAAAAATATGTAAATGAAAAAATTGATGAAAAACTACAGGAAATTTCAGCAGCCCCTCCACGTGTACCTTCTGATTGTTTTGGGTATTGTCCTTTTCCATGATGCTCTCCTTCAATTTGTAAGTCGAACCCATCAGGTCACTATTTTTACCATTGGTATCCACCTCAGGGCACACCAGGCGGGGCAGTACCAATACAAATATTTTAGCCACCATAATATTAAAATCAATTAAAAGGCATCTGTCGTGATTTTGAATCGACGAACACTTTTCCTTCCCAATATAGAAGCCACCTTGTCAACATAAATATTGAAATATCTGCAAGGTAAAAACTTGCAGTCATTATTATGAAAGTCAGCTGCCTTTGACAGCATGGGCAGATGTATGGTGCTGCCCTCTAGTGCCATTGCCAGTTTCCGTGAGCTCCTGGGCCAAGTCCAGAAATGCAAAAACTTGCAAACACTTGTTGTAAATCAAACGAATGTTGCCAAATGCTAAGAAGCAAAGGTGTCCTGCTTGCAGCGCTGCTCTCCTTAGTGATTGGCAGAAATCAATCAAACTTCTTTCGTGTTGTGTCATGCCTTCTTTTGCCTGTGGCATATGAACTGATTTGATAGAACCCTTAATCTTTGCACCAATTTTTAACACTTTCTCCACTGTTTACTCAAGATTTACAACTTCTTCAGTGTCTGTTTCTTCATGTCTCTATCTCTTAGATAGAGACAGTTGCAGTGCTCAAATGTCCAATCTACTGGCAACTGTCTAATAACCATTATAAAGCAGAAGTTCAGATACATCCACAGGAATAAGGCACAAGATAATATTTGGGATCTGCTCCCAGATTGACCTACTTCAAAGATTGAAGTCTCCACACATCAAGCCCTGCACACAGCACACTTTTTATTTTAATAAAAATTGCCAAAAATTCTTGGAATTGTGCAGAGCTATGGTGCATTTTATTTAAACCTCAACATTTCTTTCTACCTAAGATAGTACACAAAAGTCTGCTTCTCACGGGTAAGTGCAAAATCTGTAATTTATGTCACAAACATGATGCAAAACTATGCTGCCTGAATGTAACATACCTGAATTGAAGCACCAATAATGTAGAATCCTTGTGTAAAATTAACAGGTCCCCAGACTGCAAATAAACTAGTCAGACTTCTTGGAATGTGAAACTTGGTTCCCTGCATGGCAATAAGGTGGTCACACTTCCTGGACTGTTTCCACTGGTCCCATAACTGCCAATTAACCTGTCAAACTTTCTTCAGTATTTCCGCTGCTTCCCCCGCTGGAAACAACCAGGTTTTATTTAAAGAATGTGTCCACTGGTTCCCTGACTGGTAGTAAATGGTCAGACTGGGATAAGGTCCATTGGTTCTGTGACTCACACTAAGCCTGCAAAATCAACTGGAATGTACCAAAATGACAATGAAAACTGAGAGCTGTTTCTGCCATCTGTTTTTGTGTCTCATGCAATGTAACCACTGATGTATATGCAGATTATCACTTAACATACGTATCACATCAACCACAATGGTTTACAATTCCATGCCCATCCTGTAAGGTGCTGCTGTCTCATGACACACAGGTGCTGCCCTCTAGTAGCATCTCAGACTCGTTTAGTCTTGATTTTTCAACAGATGCAAAAGTTATGGCCTCTCTTTGGCAGATTCCAAAATGTGACATTATAAGTTTCTGACCATCAGGAACACAGCATAAATTGTTGTTTTTTTTTTCAATATCAAACAGTATGAGTGAACCCAGGCCCTGTCCCCAAATGTTCACACTGTATATATCCCTTGCTGGGAGTGTTATAACAACAGGGTAACATTGAGGCACAGCTAGCAAGTTGTTGATCGACTGTACGGGACATGGGGGGTAGGAGTCGGGGTTCGACTCCTGCCAGAAGATACACTAATCTGAGTGTTACTGAAGCTGAGAGGTAGGTCTTTGTCTGCATAAGCCTCTCGATATCGCAGCTGCCGAGTCTGGGTGACAAACAACCAGCCAATGACGCCACAGCCCAGGAACAGTAGCACAACAAATGCAGACATGCAGCCCGTGGCCACAATGTACTCATAGCCAGCAGGTGTTGGTGTGGCAGTTGGGTACACTGCAAGTGACAGAAACAATAAAATATCGTTAAACAGTTACCGAGATGTACACCCGTAGAAAACAATGTGAATTAATCCACACCCCAGCATGTGGTAGGAAATCAAGCACATGTTGATCCCATGAAGTCATTGCAAATTTCAATACATTTGATCTGGTTACGAAATGAGGTGTATATTTTCTAGTAAGTAACATACCTAAGATTCCTACAGATTTGTGGCTATGCATGCCAAAACCAAATCATTTGATTCAAAGTTGCACAGTAAAGTACTTACTTCTGTAATGTTGCATTAACAACTATCCTGGTTATATTATTTAAAAAAAAACTAAACCTATCCACCTCCAGTTCCTCGGCATAATAAAGATGTAATACTTTCCCAGCAATTTGCACTTGAATCATTAACATACATTTTATGAGGAAATATCCAAAAACTGAGGGGCTTGTAACTGTATCCTTTAGTAAGTTTCATGAGGAAAGTGAGCAAGGGGGAAACTTTTTCAGCAGTCCATTCAGGTTGATAAGCAATTGTAATCAAGCATGAAAGCTAATCTTTTCTGCCCTGGAAGCCTTAAAATCATCTTTGAATCCACCATGACAACACAACAGGAAGGCCATCCAGCTGGCTTAATTAGTGTGGACAGATAACAATACATCACTTGCATCTTAATTTCCCACCAGAAGGCAGGGGACTCAAGCCAGTCAATCAAGGAGGACACACAGGCATATCACTGCCACAGACATGTCTAGATATCCCTTTCTCACAAAATTTAGAGTCTTTTAAAGAAGTTTAAGCTTGCAAATGCCAAAGTTATATTCATTCAGTGTTTCCTGCATTGGTATAATTACAAGAATAAATTTGAATCTGCCTGTACTAAAATATGTTTCTTTTCCAAAATGTTAGTAATAGCCGACTTGCCCGCACAGGCAGCGGCCCATTTCTCACCAGGCGAGTTATTTTAAAAGGACTCTAAATACATGTGACTGTTTTTGAAGAAAACCAACTTTAGAGCTTGATCAAGTACTACTTACTGATGCAAAGACAGCTAAAGTATATATTTTGGGGTTAGTATAATCATGTTAATTTCTACTATAGATACGTGCAAAGATGAATCACTGTCCTTGCTTAAGTGTTAAATAAACACAGTGATAATGAAACGGTCGGGTTTTATGCTATTTTCATCTGTTTCTTCTATGAAACAAATGTTAAAACTGTAAAAATGGCTTGGCTTGATTCCTAACAATATTATCTATAAAATTTTGCCATATCTTTTAGAGATCTTGTTTAGCTTAGGAATAATAGCTTTATAAAGTTGAAAAAATCCGACTTTCTCCTGTTTTTCTTTGACAATATGTTATTGTGGTCTCTCATAGAAGCTATCAATACCCTGAAAAGCACTCAACACAGTCTCTTGAAAAGGTGGTCTTTCAAGGAAGGTGGTCCTTCATAGGAGTAGCTCTGCAGACAGGAAGCACTGGACTACAACTGTGCTTCTAATTTCAATGGTTGCCTACTGAACCTACTAATGTGTCAATTTAAGCTTGGGTGCACTTCACAAAATTACAAAGTACATGCAGACAGAATGTACATCAAGTATTCTCCACCTCACAAGCTAATCAGCTGATCAGGGAAAATAAGATCATTTCTTCTGTGGTGCAGAAAATACAAGAAATCACAACAAAACCATTATGTACAATTTCTCTTTCAAACTCTCTGCTCTTACACCAAAGCCTCTCAATAAGCTCAGAACAATTCTATCACTAGATGGCACCACGAGCTATTACCTCTGACCAAGTTCTGTGTTATTTCTACTACACCTGTTGAGCAGACACAAGATGAAGCCTGGGTCTGCTTCTGAGGCAACACTGCTGATGACGGATCACCTAACATCTACCGACCACCCAACATGGCCAGAGATGTTGTATGATCTTGGCCAGTGGTGCTCCTTGTGACAGAAGTCATCTAAATGAAATTGATTGATAACTGTACTGGTCTTCATGTATGTGCACTCACAGTAGTCTCTTCTGGCTATGCTTGGGAAGTACTCCCTCCAGAAACCGTACTTGGCCTGACGGTAGCGCCACCGTGCGTAAGAATACTCCTCCACCACCAGGTAGGACAAATTATAGTTATTGAACATCGGCCAACTGATGTTTCGGGTGATGTTTGGTGTAGGGTCGCTGTAAAGACCAACAATCACGTGATTATATTGTAAGTTACATTCTGCTTCCATCAGCACCCGCTTTCAACGTATTTCATTTGAGGAAGAAAAAATACACAATTGGCAGCCTTCCTATTCTTGATCTTTACAAGGTAATAATAATTATTCACTCTGTTTCCTTCTGGGGAAAACCACGTCAATACAGACATACACTACGATCATACAGTAAGTAAACACACTAAGTATGCAAGATGCATGAAGAAAAGAAAAGAAGAAAAGCATTTTACATTTCAAAACCTTCTACCATAACTGATAAACATCATTGTAATATCCACATTTAATACTAGTATATCAAATACAAAGTAGCATCTTAAACATTAGCTGATCAGATGTATACTTCAACCTAACACCAAAATTAATTTATGTTTGTTGAGTACAGCAAATTTAAATATCCTATGAGTGCAAGAAACACATTTCTCCACTTAATTTTTACACAAAGGGTTCATTTACGAAAGTCATGCTGGACAAATTCTGGGAAAAAAAGGAAGCAGAAATGCCTTGGAATGCCGAGATGCTTTTCACTCTAGACATTTATACTTCAGCATTTCTCCGCGAAAATGCCGAAAAACACCTAGCTAAGGAATAGGGTGAAAGGTGCCTCGGCGTTTCTCAGCATTTTTGCCAAGAAACCGCGAAGGGAGAGTGGCATTGTAGCAGACCTCCTGTTTCACGGCAAAACTGCAGAGAAAAGAATTTTTGTACAAATTTCCTCGGCATTTCTTGGCAAAAAGCGCCAATAGTGACCCTTTCTCGGCGTTTTGGCTCTCCTGGTGTGTCCAGTGGCTTCATAAGTTATACCATGCAAACAACTGTTTTCAGATCTACAGTCATTCTCTGAAGTTAGAGTGCATTTTTAAAGTCAGCTTTGTTTTCAGTCACAGTGTTATTTGTGGGTACATCATCCAAGAACCTTTTCACTGTCTCAAACTAGTTTGCTGATTTGGTGAACAAGTTTGAGGCAGTTAACCTCTCTCACCTCATGAATGATCCTGCAACTTCCAATACCAAAATTGACTGATTAAAAGCAACTATAAGCACTACCCATGTTGCCTATGTTGTAAAATATCAACAAGATATGTTTGTAAAACATAGATGCCCCCCGCCCTCATTACCCTTCCCCTCGCTACCCTATTGATAGTGGTAGCTGTGCAATATAAAAGTCCTAGCTTTAAAGTACAAGTTATCATGCAGAAACCATGAAACCATATTAAGTAAAGTGGCTGTGATGTTTCGAATTAGGTCAAGGTCATCCATCTTAGAACTTTATCTAGCCACCAATATGGACTATAATCTTGTGCAATATAAACGTTCTCGATTAAAAACCTCTTGAGTTACAGTGCGGAAACCAAAGTTAACTTGGGTACCAATGCGACCTTGGAAATAAGATCAAGGTACCCAAACTTTACATTTCTTTTAGCTCTTAACAAGGACTATATACCAGTGCAGTATTCAAGTCCTTGCCCGAAAACTTCTTGAGTTATCGTGCCAGAACTACAGGAAGTGTACTGTCTGTCTGTCAGTGTCACCCTGAAAACTGTATCAAGGTCAACCATCTTCATTCTCAACCTAGTCTTTACAGGGAACCATAAAGCTGTGCAATATAAAAGTGCTACCTCTAAAATGCAAGTTATCATGCAGAAACAGTATTCAACTGAGTGGCTCTGTGACCTTTGAAATTAGGTCAAGGTCATCCATCTTCAAACTTGACCTAACCCTGAATACAGACAATTATCCAGTACAATACAAAAGTCCTAGTTTAAAAACCTCTTCAGTTATCATGTGGAAACCAAAGTTAACTCAGGTACCAATGTGACCTTGGACATTATGTCAAGGTCACCAAACTTTAAACTTCTTCTAGCCCTTAGCAAGAACTATAGACCTGTAAAGTATCCCAGTCCTAACTTAAAAACTTCTTGAGTTATTGTGCAGAAACCACAAGAATTCTACAATCTCTCGGTGACCCAGAAAACTGGGTCAAGGTCACCCATCTTCAAACTCAAGCTAGCCCTTACAGAGAACCATAAAGTTGTACAATATAAAAGTCCTAGCTCCAAGGTATAAGTTATAATGCAGAAAGCTTGAAACTATATTCAGTAAAGTGGCTCTGTGACCTTTAAAATGACGTCAAGGTCATCCATCTTCAAACTTCGCCTAGCCTTACAGATGGACTATAATCCTGTGCAATATAAAAGTCCTAGCTTAAAAACCTCTTCAGTTATTGTGCGGAAACCAAAGTTAACTCAGGTACCACTGTGACCTTGGAAATTAGGTCAAGGGCACCCATCTTCAAACTTTGCCTAGCTTTTGACTAGTATGATACACCTGTACAGTATCAAAGTCCTAGCTCCAAAACTTCTTGAGTTATTGTGCGGAAACCACAGTCTACAGACCGACCGACATGTGCAAAGCTATATGCCCACCTTCTTCGAAGGGGGGCATAATAAGGTTTTTGTGTAGGAGGAACATTCGTGTTACACAACTTTATTAGAGTGAATTTTGCATAATTTTCCTGGGTTCACCAACCCTGTGGCTGAAACAGTCCATGATGGCAGCCATGTTTAGTTTACAACATTTGCTTACCACAGCACCTAGGAAGCGGAACTTTTTTTCCTGTGCTGACTTGCGGGACTGACTTCACGAAATTGACTTCACAAAATCTGCATGCCATATGTTAACTGTTCCTGTTAATCATTCAATGCTCAAAGTGTAATCATGCGGGTCATCCACTTTATTTATGACACAGAAATACAAAAACTTTGAATAAACTTGTGAACAATTTTGACTATCTTACACCATCGAGTGACAATTTTAACGTTAAGCAGATCTCTGAAGAACGAGCAGGTAAAAGTCAAAATTTTCTTGTGCTAGCATGTAACAATGAGGAAAAATATAAACATAAGCAATGAACTCCATTTGCATTGTGTTCATGCACTTACACAGCCTATAGAGGCTGACAGACATGTGTACCAGGTGAACCCCTGCAGGCTATATACCAACATAAACACAATAGAAATGAAATCCATTTCTTAAGTAGAGTATTCCTTTGTCTCACTTCAAAGACCACTTCCATGTACATGTACAGTACCACTGTTTTGTCAATGCTATAATTTTAACCTACCGTACCATGAAACAATCTTGCTTACCCAAGTTTGACAAAGTTTGAGAACATGGTGACCATGAAATCGCTGATGTTCCGGTCCCGTACATCATACCACTGCCGTGCAACCAGCTCTGTCTCATTCAGAATGGTTTCATTGTAAAACGGGTAACCAAACACGTAACGTGACGCCTCTCCATCTGAGATGCCTGAATGAAGAATAGACACACTAAGCTGTGTGAGTGGTTTGGCAAGTCAGATCCACTGATTGGTTGTGTCTTCTTTGAAAAAGGAAAGACATAAAATTTGGTTTTTCATCATTTTGCAAATAATTCTCCAAGATGTGAGAAAATTCTTCATGTCAGACTAAGTACAAACACACATATGCACGCCTGCATGCACACACACACACACACACACAAACATACACATATATTCATAGTTGAACCTCAAATACTTTTTGAGATACATGCAACACAAATGTGACAAGTCCAATCAAAATTTTCCCTAAGTTAATTAATGATTAATTAACACAAGAGAAATAATCCAAGAGACAAAAAACCCTTGTGTTCACCCCCATACATTGATAGATGTTTCCGCAAAGTTTCATGGTTGCATCTCAAATGCTTTTGGAGATATACACAACACAAATGTGACAATTTTAGTGTCGGACGGATGAACGAACGGAAGGACAAAGGAAAATCTATATGCCCCCCGTGGGGGCATAAAAATGAACACGTGCCAAACAATGGTTACAGACATTAGGAATCTTTATAAAGCAAAAACTATCACATTTGAAGAAAAACAAAAATGCCACCCCTATTTACAATAAGTTGTATTATGTCACAAAATTTTGAAGCTTCAATCACTAATATTTTGCACGTGCCTCTTTCAAAACTCAAGAGACCCTTGACATAAGTGTTGCCTGCACTTTTAAAATAATACATTTACAAACTTAATACTAATATCAAAGCCCACAAAGCCTACGAGACATGCTAGTCCACTCCAGGATTAGACACTCCAATGCTGAAAGAGAAAATCCAGCAATTTCAGGCAAGAAACAGAAGAATGAATGTAATCACCAGAATTGCAAATACTGCATCCGGCTGAATACATCAGGAAGTGTCACCAGCAAAGAAACAAAATGGACATACAAAATCCCGAGGGGAGGTTGCTGTGAAAGCTCCAACCTAGTGTACCTCCTAACTTGCAAGACCTGTCATAAACAATATGTAGGACAGACACAACGTCCACTGAAGGACAGGTTAAGAGAGCACTTCCGTAATATCAATAACAAAGTGACCATCCAACCCCTGGGAAGACACTTTTCCCAGGAAGGACATGATGGACTGAACATTGAAGTCCATATTCTAGAATACATCCCGACTCTTCCGAGACTAGCCCGCACCAGAGAGCTGCGACTAACTCGGGAGAAGCATTGGATGCACCAATTACGCTTGATTGAGCCATGCGGCCTCAATATCATGGGAAAATGAGCTCCCTTGCTCAGTCTAATACTAAATTTTTATTGTCTGAGCTCATTTTCCCATGCTATGTACCACTCAATTAACACATAAAGTGTTAATTTGAAAAAACTGCATATTTAATTATAAGAGAAATGTTCCTAAATATTTCCATAGTCCCTATCCAGGGCTATTGGAACACCTATTCTGTTGTTCTAATTCTAAACAAGCCTAAGATAAGTACTGATTGACCCACAGTCATCAAACATCTAGGTGTTTCCTTATTAGGAAAACACCTATTTTCAAAGGAAAATTCTTTGAATCAAAACGTCATATCTAGTATGATTATGTACATCTAGTCACCATTGCAACGTAAACAATAGCACGTGTTTTACGTTGCAACTCAACGTATATAAACAGGCACACGCAGTTTTTTCAACGGTCGGTTTCGTAACTGATGAGGTGAAGAGATCACCGAAACTAGTTTTACGTCAAAAAACCACAAAAGCCTCTTCCATCTACGGTCTAGTCCCGTCAGATTTGCTTAATATCAAAGCAAACTGCATATCTGTATAAACAAAAAAATTAATAGTTTATAAATGGGCTATAAAAAGCATAGGAAAAATGGTGGACTCTCGTTATCACTCATATTAAATATGAAAACGAGCACACATAGTACTTGGTATCACTCACATTAAACATGATCACACACTACTGGTCATCACTCACATTAAACATGATCACACACAGTACTGGTCATCACTCACATTAAACATGATCACACACAGTACTGGTCATCACTCACATTAATCATGATCACACACAGTACTGGTCATCACTCACATTAAACATGATCACACACAGTACTGGTCATCACTCACATTAAACATGATCACACACAGTACTGGTCATCACTCACATTAAACATGATCACACACAGTACTGGTCATCACTCACATTAATCATGATCACACACACTACTGGTCATCACTCACATTAAACATGATCACACACAGTACTGGTCATCACTCACATTAAACATGATCACACACAGTACTGGTCATCACTCACATTAAACATGATCACACACAGTACTGGTCATCACTCACATTAAACATGATCACACACAGTACTGGTCATCACTCACATTAATCATGATCACACACACTACTGGTCATCACTCACATTAATCATGATCACACACACTACTGGTCATCACTCACATTAAACATGATCACACACAGTACTGGTCATCACTCACATTAAACATGATCACACACAGTACTGGTCATCACTCACATTAAACATGATCACACACACTACTGGTCATCACTCACCCATCCAGCCTGGAAGGTAGCTGTCAAATGAACGGTAGTTGAACACGTACATCCAAGTGTTCTCATTATCAGCTTGTGCCCTCAGCATTTCATCCATGCCCATCCCAAACATATTGTCCGTGAGTAACTATACAGAGACAGAAAATACTATTCATAGGGACCAAAATAAAAAGTTAGCTTCATTTGTCCCAGTCACAATGTAATATAAAGACATTCTCTATCTTGTTTCACTGCTCAGAGCTTGTCACTTAATGTCATTTTTATTTTCCCGGTCACTCTGTGGAAATTTAGTGCACACTGTAAACTTTGAAATGAATATAAAAATATGATTAAAATCAGAATTGCGGGAGGTAATATAAATGCCACTCTTCCACACAGTCTTCATCAGGATTCTTACTTTAAAATGTTACTGGAAGGAAGCACCAACTTCGATAATTCTTCCAACAAAGGGCTTTCTTTAAATTTTAATTTAACATTAAACATACTTATTTAAACTGGATTTCCCTCTAGTACAATGAAGAATAGAAGGCTTCTCCTGCCACAGATATGCATGATATATAAATACAGAACACAAAGGGTGAGGCAAGAATGTGCTAACTATACAGGTGAAGACACAATAAGATACAATATCTGTATGACCAGTACTGTACTTATATATCACCACTATCATGACTATGCAACTGATTCATATTAGACACCGAAACTTATATATACCAAAACATATATATATATATATATATATATATATATATATATATATATACACCAAAATATGGTTACTTGCAACTGTACAATTATTTATTTGTAGCTCCAAACAATTTGAATTCGGACTCTGGGGACCAAGGGTAACAACATGCCCAAATTTAACTCATTCCATACCAGTCCCTGATTTTTCCGTATATTTACCTAGATTTAAGACGACAATGGCATATTTAAATTCTTCATGAAAAGAGCTTTCATTCAAGTACCAACATGCCTGTAGTCTTAGGTCAGTGGTTCTGGCACTGCCTGTCAAGTCATGCTGCAGCTGCCCTTGCGGCAGCTGCAGCATGACTTGACAGGCAGTACCAGAACCACTGACCAGTCCCTGTCACCATAGTATGGAATGAGTTAATTAAAAACTCTGGGCAAGGCTTGAGGGTGTTGGCTGGAGGGTACTCTGTGTGTCCTGGTAGTCAGGACTGTAACCTTGGTTTGTTGTATGCACACACATCAGCCTCCTTGTGCACACCCCAGGGTTGCAAATTTTAATTGAATGCTTAATGAATGTGGAAGCTGCATTATTAGTGTATTGTATTATGATTTGAGACACTTATTACTTGGACCTATGTCTGTCCTGTGTGTCTCATATGTCTGGAAAGCCTCCAGATTAAATGAATATGTTTGCAATCCAATACAATCTCAGGCTAGCATGCTTACTGAAATTTGTCCTGTATTCAGGTAACGGGACATCAGAAACAATTTGTCGTATTAAAGGTAGCAGTAATGTACGAAAAAGACTGCAATTCAAAGCCAAATATCTTTGCAACATTCTTTACAGTTACACAAAAAACAAATTCAGATGTAACTGCAAGAGTCTTGACACTGCAGGGAGAGCAACAGAGGCAGCATTGCCATGACAACTGCTGTGCAAAGAGATGGTTGAAGTATTGGTATTTTTCATGATTTTGTGACATATCTTAAAAAGTATAATAAAGTATAATATCATCAAAAAGCATTCATTTTTGAAACACATTAATCTCTGCATATTACACTTAAAAACAATTTGATTTTCATTTGATACTGGTGTTCTCCCATCACATGGGACTAAAGTTGTAGATTGAAAAGCTGTTTGATGGTTCCAGGAGAAAGAGTCTTCTTTGTTTTCACATGTCTGTATCTTCCGCAGGAAATAATTTCAAAAGCATCAGTAAGGTCAAGATCAACTGGTTTATGTGGGTTCTGTGTAAGAAGGCTTTGTACACAGGAGGGCTAGGTATGTGTATTTCCTTTAGTTTACATTGTAATCTGCACCTATGTAACTTTAAAACCACTCTCCTACGAAACGCCAAATTTCTTGTGCCAAATGTTTGCACATAGCTTAAAATACTCTTGCAAATTTGATACCTCTTACTGCAAAACTATTCAACATATTTAATGTTACTTTAACTTGCACTGATGGTCAACACCGGCTGCAACCTGGAACCATGCCCTGTCCAGATTTAGATCTGCCGGGTTTTCCTTTGCTTCATTAAAGCATTTATACTGATATTCTGTCCCACAAACACCTCAAACAAGAGGGCTGGGTGAAGCGCCAATCCTCAGCTAGCCTTGACATTCAACCCACAAGAAGTACCACCCAGGTCTAGTGGTACCCACAATATCACTGCTCCTATACAATTTGGAAGCAACTGTCCATGTGGTGTTGCAGAACAAGACCTTCATAAGATTTTGTCAAAAAACGAACCCAAAAATTCAGAACAAATCAAAGCATTGTAAGAATGCTCCAGAGATCAGCCCAAATAGGACAGGTCAGAATTAGCTACAAGGTGTGTATTCACCCCAATACACAACTGAATACACAAACATTTGGAGGGCTAGAGCTGTGTATTCCCATTAGTTTGTATGTTAAAGCAACCTTAAATTAACTAATTGCATTTGTGTGATTTTTGTGAGGTATTAAGTTATTCATTTAGATTTACTGTCTGAAATTTGTTGTTTCCACATGCAGTAATTTTCATGTTATTAAGTTGCAAATTACAATGTGAAGTAATGGGAATACACAACCCTGGCCCTCCACTGACTGCAGTGCCCTCTTTTAGGCAGTTCTCGAACCTTCTGTTCTTGACCTTGCCTGTTACATCCCCACCAAGTTTGAAGTGAATCTGGTTGAAGGTTTTGGAGAAGTCAAAAAAGTGACTTTCGAGTTTCTAATGTTTTTCTTTGACAAGGTAGATTTCTCAACTTTGCAGAGCGATATTCCCTAAACTAAACAAAATATCCAAAAAATACCTGTTTGGATAATATTGTTCGCAGTTAAACCAAACCATTTTTGCAGTTTTGCCATTTGTTTTGGAATAGAAATAAACATACATTAACAGCATAAAACCTGGCCATTTCATTATTGTTTTGTTTAACTAACAGGCAGGGACAAGTGTTGATCTTTGCACCAATCTGTAGTTCATGACTATATACCAATCCAAAAATATATGCTTTAGCTACCATTGCATCAATAAGTAGTACCGTAGAGGGCTGTACAGTTGGTTTTCTTCTAAAATGGCCCCATGTATTTCGAGTCTTTAATGCCTTGCCTTAAGTGGCAATTTACCTTGGACACAGTTATCTTTAAGTAGATTTTTTTAATTGATTTTAAATTCATCTTTGGAACTTGTGGGATATAATAGAGTATACCTTCCCAGGTGGTTAACCACTTTAGCAAAATATTCCATTTAAGAATAGTTCAGATCTCAAGTTTATCACTTAGGGGTACAAATTTGGGAATGGACAGACGGACGATGGATCATCACCCTTGCTATAACAGCTGACAAGTCAGCCGAGGTAAAAACCTGTGTTCTTTCAAAATTAGTAACCAAATTTCTAAATTTTCAAAGAAAGACCTCCACAGTCTTGAAATAATTGAAATTTCTCCAAAAAAATAAAAGCAAATTGGAGAAATTTTAATAGCCATTTGCTTTTACTAGCGATTTTGGAAGTTTTAATAGCATTTGGCTATTTTGGCTACTGCTATCAATGATGCAGGCTTAGGCACTTGGCATCTGAGCCATGCCTGGGAAAGCTGTTGACTCAATGCCAATCCAGGGGCAAATGTATTCAGTGCAGCTGAAGAGGTCAAGTCTGTATTTTGCTCGCTAGTCTAAACAGCCACATCGCCCCACAACTTCTTTGGAGATCCTCTGGGATATACATGAACCAGGTCTTGTCCAAGTGACACTGAAAGCTGTCTGATATCACAGACCACCACTGGGGAGAAACAAATCAGGCTCTCTTGCCTCTTTCAGTATGAAGTGTTGACCCGGACTGTTATATTCTTTGAAACTATAGCCATGCCAGCACTTGCACAATAGGTCTTTCCACATGGAATATGAATCTAGCCTCCTTATTCTAACTGACAGCAGTTGGTGTTAAGGTGCCTGCTCTTACTTAGGGTACATATAACAGAGTGGTACAAAAGGTGCCTCCGTGTATCTGTTTTTGAATGCAAGCCCACCGATGTATACACTTTTAGTTTTGTCAATATATATAGTTTCTTTGTATGTAACAATAAATATTCTAAGATCAATTTGTAAAATTTGAGGGGAATTTATTTAAGGGGTCTAATTTACATTGAGAAAGGATCACAACAAAACTTTTCGCATGAAAAACTTGAAATCAATGGTCATATAAGACAATAGTATAACTTAGGTAACAACTTTTTTTTTGTTTTCTGTCAAAAGGAATGGTTTTTATGTTATTGAATTTTGAAGCATCTGCAATTAACATTGATAATTTTTTCCACTAGTATGGAGCTCAAAAAGTAGCATTTAAAATTGGAATATTGCCACACTAAAACATGGTTACCTAATTTATACTCTTGTCTTTACACAGCCATTAATTTCACAAAGACTCTTCCATCCAGTTTTGAGTGAGGCCGTCTCAAAATTACCAAGTCTTGTAAATAATTGTTTCTGAGATATTCACAATCAAAGATAACCAAGGAGATTTGCTGACTTTAATTACTCATAAATGACATCTGCTAAGGCCATTAACCCTTGTACTGCTGAGTTGTCTTTTTACCCTGCGTTTTGGACCGTATAAACACGGGCCCCGCAGCACTAGGGTTAAGAAGGATGACTAAATGCTAATCGCTTACACTCTGTCATAACTTTCACCTATCAACTTAAAAATACCATTCAAAGAACGCAGTACTCTTCGGCTGCCTTCAATCTTTTGACCTCAAAAAGTATGTCAAATATAAAGCTTTGACCTTGATTTTCAATAGGCTTCTAGATCACTCTATGAAGCTTCTTGTGTGTAAGCTTTAGATTGCTAGATGCAGGCTTTCAATAGTTAGAGTGGTAATGTCGCTCAGCACATGTGACCATTGTGTGACCTTGAGAATTAGGTCAAGGTCAACTATGCTTGCACACAAAGTAGGCCATATAGGAGTGTACTCTCGTGCAATTTGAATGTCCTTTCTAACAAATTTCTGATGTTTTATAGTGGTAAACAAAATTCTGATGAATAGGTCACTGCGACCCAGATACTTGACCTAGTGACCTACTTTTGATTCATGACATATTCTTTGGTTGTGATACATGTGTGTATAAAATTTCATGTATCTGACTTCAAAACTTCCTTACTTATACCAATACCACCATTGTGCACTTGACCTCAAAAAGTAATCAAATATAAAGCTATGACCTTGATTTTCAATAGGCTTCTAGATCACTCCATGAAGATTCTTGTGTGTAAGATTTAGATTGCTAGATGCAGGCTTTCAATAGTTAGAGCGGTAACCTTGCGTAGCACGTGACCACTGTGTGACTTTGAGAATTAGGTCAAGGTCTACTATGCTTGCACACAAAGTAGGCCATATAGGAGTGTAATATCATGTGCAATTTGAAAGTCCTGTCTCAAAAATTCTGAAGTTATGGTGGTAAAACCATGGGACTGAGGGACAGACAGATGGACGGATGGACGGTGCAGGGTACGACAATACCAATCGGCCTCATAAGGCCGAAGGGTAAAAATAATATGGTGGTTCTAATCACTCACCTGTGAAATAATCCGCTCACCTATAAAAACACATCCCGTGAGGCTTTGACTGTGAATGGTTATCTAAACATCACCATATTTTGACCACACCTAACAGCTAATTTGGTATTTTTTTTCTATGATATATACAGTGTACTTATACATATATAAGTGCAAATAAAGATGTGATAATAATTAACTGACTGACTCCATAAACCTTGTACTGACGGGGGGACACTTTTTCATCTTAAAGTTTTGCATAGAAGTAAACATGTTACAGTAAAACTATTTGGCATGGATAGATTGGCATTTCACCATCCTAGAAGTAACAAAAGCTCACTTTCACTGATGAAGGTCTCAGGTATGCCCAGACACCTTACATAGCTCAACTGCAGTATCAGTTGGCACCTGAAGAGTTAAGACATATGGTTTTACACGGGAGGTTGTAACATAAAAGGTACATGTACTGGGTACAGATTCTGAACAGGTAGTCTCCAAAGGCAGGTGTTCACTAAAGAACTAGTGTACACTGTAAGCGTGTGGACTCACATTGACATATTCTAAAGCACGGGCGGTGTTGTTCTCTGGATCAGGCCACCAAGTGTACTGGAACTCCACAGCCTCGAAAGCCCGCCCCAGATACAGATCCATAACTCGGAAGTCTTTGAGGAACTCCATCACTTTGTTTTTGAATGTCTGCTTGAACATGCCTCTCTCCATGTTCCTGACTGTCTCATCTACAGCACAACCACACAGTGTCAACATTTACCTGCTCATCACAGCAAAAGTTCTGCTAATCTGAATTGTTCTGGTTCCACATTCAAATTTGTCCAAAAGGACCATCAGTCAAGTGTCTGTAGCTCTGTGCCACCCACACCTCCCTTTTCAAGTTATTGAACAAAAACAATAAATTTGGACAAGTGCCACACTCCATAATTACTGAGTCGAAGTGACCCCAAAAAGTCAGTCACCAAGTATAGTTTTATGTACAATGTATTGGTGCAATTTTGATCTGGAGGATCATTTCTCTCTGCCATTGATGTCCAAGCTGCACCCTGCCATTACAAAATTACCTCTTTCAACTTTACAGGCATACTGACCTCACACAAATCAGTCAGGGTCACTGATATTACATAACATTCTAGCATTGGACATGGTCTATATATCCTGTAAATTTGGAAAGTCTTTATCAATTACTTTTGCAGATATGCAGTTTTGTATCTTAAAACACATTTTGGCTCATAATTTCCATCAAATTTTAGGGTGGTGTCACTAGAAAGGCATGCAACTTTTATCTCCCCCATAATCCCACATTTCATGAAGATCCACCCAAAATTAAAGATGCAAGAGTGTTCACAAGATTTTCACATAAGACCCATATATTACATAATACTGCAGGTGGCACCACCAAAATCATACTTGACATAGATTTTAATACACCCTATACACAAATTTCGAACCCCTGGCGCCTCCAGCGGCAGAGCATGAGACTTCAATGCGGGGCGAGGGTCGCCAATGGTATCCGCCGAGTGTACAGCCAGCAATGTTGAACACACTGATCAATGTGGAATCAAGTCGATTCATTTATGAGGGAAAATGGAAATTATTCCTACTATTCTTGCGGTTATGTGTCTCTCTCTTACCTTAATGTCTGTAAAACTTTTTGAAGATTAAAAAGTGAACTCCTTATGGAATTTCAGGGCTAACTTTCGTGTGCATTCCTGTGAGATGTTTGTTTATATGACTCTATTATGAGGTCACAAGAAGACGCAAATGCCCATACTTCAATACTTTATTTGTGGCCCGTGTTTGGGATGGCATGTCTTTAACTTGCTGAATCCATTTAAGCATTGAATGTTTCCTTCATGGTGTGAGTGTTTCCAATAAGGGCAGTATCAGCAATGCCGAAAGCTAAGATGTATATCTGAAATAAGGTTGACGATGGATTCACTTGACAATGACACACACAATAAGCTGACGGCTGAGGCCATTAGCAATTAGGTCATGCAAAAGGTCTTCACAGACACAGATTATTGCTTGCAGTAAGGGACAGCACAATCCCTGTTACTTTTACTCTGTAATTGAAATGGAAATTACTTTTAATATTGATCAATCACAGAAAATAACCAAAGATAAGGAAATGCTTTGTCTGTCGTTCTTCTAGGAAAAGCCATCCAGTGTTGCCACTGTCCAGACTACGCAGTCATTTAGCCATTTATCAATGTAGCCAGGCATACGAAACTAGACGGCTAGAAATCTCATAAATGTAAGAGCTACTCTTGCGATTTGCTCACAAGTACCCAGGTTTCTTTTTATCCGACCTTCAGAATTAAGATGCCAGTGCAACTAATTAGTTAGTTGCAGTGGAATCTAATATAAAAAAAATAATTAGTTCTTTCACCTTGAATTTAAATGTACAATCGATGGTTACGAATGCCAACACAGGCTATAGGTGCAATGTCTATTCACTCAGTGTGTTCTACCACTGCCAGGCCAGCTCGTCTTACAAGCAAATCCCCAAAACGCATCAAATTACTGCTAATTGCACTTTATTTCCAACAAAATAAGTCCGTAGAAATTATCGATTGATACTCACGGTCATTCTATTCAAACAAAAGCTTAGTATATGCCATATTTGTAGTTGTTTTAACATCTTTTCTGCATCCCAATTCACAGGTTATGGCCATAGACTTGCATTGGACTTTCGTGTGAGTGTAAAGGCATTGCCCCAATTCATTTAGTATGACAGTGTGACCGACCGGTGGCGCTATGTTTTGAAAGTTGTCTATAAGTCTTGAAAGTTATACTGGGTTAATTTGAAAACTGTGGACCGTATTGCACCAACAAGCAAAAGTTTACAAATCTTTACTCACTTGCCCGCCGGGCACCATCATTAGTGTTGATTCCCACTATCAAAGGAATCTTTTCAAACTTCTGCTGCATACGGATGTCTCTTGGTGTGAAAGGCAGGAATGCCCATGTGTTTGGATAGCCACCATCTTGTGTGGGTGCCCACACACACCCAATGGAACCATCCTGAAAGTACATGGTACACAAACATCATCCTTTCCTCAAATGACTTTTGTCACCATCACATTAAAAGTGTGCAGCTACACCCCTCAGAGAATGAGTCAGCTGTCAGAATTTTTGTGCCACTTAATTTAAAGTACTGAAATACTCCCATGCAAAGTATGTATAATTATTACTGCTGTCAACTCCAGTCCTCATTCAGCTGAGATGCACCTGTATTGGTAGCCAAGCCCAATGCCTGGGTAATGTACATCTGATGATGCAGTACGCTGACTACGACTGACAACACAGAGGGGGTGTCTTATTTTTATTCTGTATGGGGAAGGGGACTTTTCATCAATAAAGTTTATGTGGCCACTACTGAAAAAAACATGTTTCACCAAGCAGCAAAATGCAGAGCTATATTTAGTACCGGAATTTTGTTAAAGAAAGAAAGCAGCTGTGACGCGTACCGTACATGTACATACAAACTTAAGACATAACTACTTGCTGGTGAAACCAGATTCCAAATATTTGCAGAGTATCAAAGGTCACACACATGGCTAAAGTATACCATTAAGTTTCTTCATTGTGGTTTATTTAGGAAATTGATTATACTCTGCATGTGTGCTGATCAATTCAGGAGTGGCTCATTACATAAACAAGCAGTACACCTTTGTCATCCAGGTCTGGCCTGGATTACATCACATGTACAAAGTCTCTTGTTCACTTATTTCAAAAAAAAAGGATGGGAGAGGGAGAGATGAATGATGGTATAAATAAATGGATGGGTGGATGGAGGTAGGGAGGGAGAAAGAGAAAGAGAGAGAGAAAGACAAAAGACAGACAGACACAGACAGACAGACAGAAAGAGAGACAGAGAAAGAAAGAAAGAAAGAAAGAAAGAAAGAAAGAAAGAAAGAAAGAAAGAAAGAAAGAAAGAAAGAAAGAAAGAAAGAAAGAAAGAAAGAAAGAAAGAAAGAAAGAAAGAACGAAAGAAAGAAATCACATGCAAACCCAACTCTTTGGGGGGCGGGGGTCCTTTCTGTTCTGTTTATTTTTTTTATCTTTATTATTATTATTATTATTATTATTATTATTATTATTATTATTATTATTATTATTATTATTATTATTTTTATGAGCTATGAGGAATTAAAGGGATATATGTTCCATGCTTTGGTCACTGACTGTTTGATGTCATTGGTTCATGCCAGCCATTTGTTTGTTTCTCCTCATATTTCTTAGCGCTTGCGTCGAGTTACAAAACACCTCCTCTCCCATTTATCTGACACGGGATGCTGTCTACCAAATGAGGATGAGCTAGCTCCTCATGTTTTGTCTCCATGTCTAAGTGTGAAATAGGTTATCAAGTAGCAAGAGCCAAATTTCCAAGTGGGTGCCATTGGGTCAGTTGAAAATGTGGCCAAAGTGTCTAAGAACCGCCACTGGCTGACAGCGTGTCTGTTAGTGTCCTGTCGTGTACACACACTTGTAAATTAAGCATGTGTTGTGAGTAGGGTCATCCGGGCATTACCTTAGGCTTGACTTGTTCCTGGGCTGACAACATAGCTTGCCATGTGATTGTCTTGTTGTTTCTGAGGCACTCCAGCATGAGATAGGAGTCCTGGGTTGGACATCGCAGCATTTTAGCAAACTCTTCTGCATACTCCCTTGGCCTCCAGTACGGGTCCAGGAAGGCAAACGTGTCCAGGTCTGTGCCACTCATGGCAATGGCTTGGTGGAAGAAACCTGCAACAGAAGAACATCCTCATCAAGCAGCTGGTACCACCTACGCTCAAAGTCCCCACGGACATGCACATCATTAGTTTCATTGCAAAATGATTTGCTGGTCCACCTAGAGCTCACCCTGTAATGTCACTACTACTTTTTAGCTGCTGACCCAACAGATATACTCTGAACCAGAATTGGTTTAATTTGCAATGTGGCAGCATGCAATCAGGCAGCATGTGTACTCTGCAGTGCCCTCTCCCACCTGCAGCTTTTGTCATTAACCCTTTCCCCTTTTAGAGGGCCACTAATCTTCTGCAGAAAGTTGGACCTTGACCTTTGTCCTCAAGGTCGCCTCTGAACAAATTTAACGGAAGTCTCACCTAGATGAATAATAACAAAGTTTGATGGACTTGAATCATTACCATTTGAAGATGTGGCAGGGAAATCATTTTATTTTGCAAGGCATTGTGACTTTGACCTATGACCTGAAGGTCATGACATCCACAATCCTATGAAAAAAATTCCCAAAATCTATGGAGTATCTGTACCATAAGTTTCAAGTGAACATTGTAGCTAGTAAACACTACTAACGTGCTACAGAATTAATTTTTATGTTGTTTGCTGTCCAAAAATGTTTACTTCATGGTCTTTTCTGAGTGTATTTAGAGAGTTATCTAAAGAAAAAGTGTCCCTCATCACTAAAGCCAATCATAACTGGCCGTATGTCCTTAACCCTGCCTTATTTATCTGACCTGATATTTTATTACCTCATAGTGATGCACAACCTAATGTAAATCTTAAAAATCACTGGTTTCTGTCAAATTAAATTTGCATCTCGATGTTCTGGCCAAGTCATTCATCCCATTCCACCTCATCTCCCAGTAAACTGCAGAGTGACATATCTACAGTATGATAGCCAAAACGCTGAGAAAGGGCCATTCTCAGCACTTTTTGCAGAGAAATGCCGAACCCTGAGGTCTGCTGCAATGGTACTCTCCACACAGCGTTCTCCCTTATTCTTACCTGGGTGTTTCTCAGCAAAAATGCCAAGAAACTCTCAGGTACCTTTCACCCTGTTCCTTAACTCGGCATTTCCACGCATTTTCGCCAAGAAATGCCTAGGTATGGATTGGAGACTTGAATACCTTGGCATTTTCCAACATTCTAGGAAGAAGATATTCATGGGAAGTATTGGTAGGCATTTTGTAGGGTAACGCAAAACAAGACATACACCATTTATTCATTGGATAACATAAATGATTGTGCTTTACTATTTATGAGAATCACTGATACCTGCTAGTAAGTGACATTTTAACCAAGTCATGCAATATGAGAAATGCAAAACCTTCATTCAGATTCATACAGGAACATTTCATACTCCCCAAGAATAAGAATCAGGGAGAAAGGTACCTTGGCTTTCTTTTTTTTTGCCGAGAAACGCCAAGTAGCATTGCAGCAGACCTTGGGGTTTCTCAGCAAAAAGATTTTTGTATAAATTTCCACTGCATTTCTTGGCAAAAAGTACCGAGGATGGCCCTTTCTCGGTGTTTTGGCTCTCCTAATGCTACTCATATGAGACAGTTGATAACAGCAGACAAGATTAAACCTCATCTCAAATATAGACTTTTATCTGTGGATCATACACCATTAGCAGGATATCCAAAAATATTTTATAGGCACAGCAGACTTAAAGAAGTCCTTGCCAGGTTGTTTGCCCCACATTGGCCATAAAAATCAAGTGCGACAATTATTTTGCACATGCTGAAGGAGCAGTTACATGTAGCTGCGTCAACAGATGGAGCAAAGGAGGGAAGGACTTCTCCAAGAAGCATGACTAATTGAACACACTTCGTAGAGACCCATCCAAGGTAGATTCCCACCAAGTTCAAAGTGAATCTGGCCTGTGCTTTTAGAGAAGAAGTTGATGATGTAAATTGTGAATGGACAACGGATGGACAATCGACAGACTTTAGTAAAAACTCAAGTGACTAACAGTCACCTACGCTAAAAAAGGAAGCTAGATGGGATTCCCTTCTTCCAATAAGATGCAAACACTTGCAACCCCGAGTAGCTACCAATTGCAGATAGCAGTCCTTCCCTGCCACGCTCCATCTGTTCACACCAGTAATTGTGCTCCTTTGGTACAAGATAATCGTAGCACTCGATTTTTATCGGTAACGAGGGGCAAAACAATGTCAGGAAAGAACTTCTCCAAGTCTACATGCCTAGTTGAGGCTTGATGTATCTGCATTAAATTCATATCTCTGCAAAATTAACATCACTGAATCGGCTGCATGCAAATGTTCTTTTCCAAACGAAACATGATATGACCCCAATTTTGTAGAACCCAGATGGATTTGTTGCATACTAGATGTGATTTGTTACATACAATTCATCGTATTTTGGCACTGAGAGTTAGCCCGTATATTAGTTGGTGACATATTGATTACTTATATTACACATGCTAACCAGCATCTCTCAACAGCATACAACGAAATTGTGGATACTGTACTGTGCATCTCAGATATCAGAGGATTTGTCATTAGGCAAACAGTTCCTGGTGGTCACTTTCTTTCCTCCTGCAGGTACCTGACTGGTAATGTAGTGTGACTCTATACATGTGCTCCGTTGTGGATAGTATGGAGTGTATTCATTGGCATGCTGAGCGACTTTTTTTGATAGTGAAAGTTTCAGAGTTTGTTTTATCATGTGTATACTGTTTTTGTCTCTCTGTGTCAGGAGAGCCTCTAGTTTAGTATATATCTGGACGTACTATCAGGTGATCCTGAATAAAGAAAATGTGTCAACTTAACGAAACTACATCAACAAACAATCATATTTATGCAATACAAAAAATTGTATTAATCAACGTTATGTACATGACATTCTTACCTCTCTTTGAGGTGACAGGGGAGATCATATGAAAACCAACACTGGCACCCCCAGCCCCTTCACCAGCGATGGTGATCTTGTCTGGGTCTCCATTAAACACCTTAATGTTCTCCTTAACAAACTCCAGAGCCAGGTGTTGGTCAAACAGTCCCCAGTTGCCTTGTCCATACTCGTCCTCCGTTGACAAGAAGCCTGCCATCATATTAAATGTACTCATGTTTACACAACACTCTACCATTACAATATAGTCATGTTTACACAACACTCTGCCATTGCAATATAGTCATGTTTACACAACACTCTACCATTATAATGTAGGCATGTTTACATGGCACTATGCCATTACAATATAGTCATGTTTACACAACACTCTGCCATTACAATATGGTCATATTTACACAACACTCTACCATTATAATGTAGGCATGTTTACATGGCACTCTGCCATTATAGTCATGTTTACAGGACACTGCCATCATAATATAGTCATGTTCACAGGACACTGCCATTATGATGTAGTCATGTTTACAAGACACTCCGCCATTATAATGTAGTCATGTTTTCATGAAACCCTGCCAGTGCAGTCCTGTTTACATGACACTCTGCCATTATAATGTAATGTTTACAGGACACTCTGCCAATACAATGTAATCATGTTTACACAAAATTCTGTCATCATAATGTAGTCATGTTTACACAACACTATTCCACTGTAGTCATTTTTACACAACACTCTGCCATTATAATGTAGTCATCTTTACTCGACATTCTGACATCATAATGAAGCATGTTTACAGGACAATGCCATCATTGTCATGTTTACAGAACACTGACATAATGTAGTCATGGGTACAGGACACTGCCATCATGTCATGTTTACAGGACACTCTGACATCATAATGTCATGTTTACAGGACACTCTACCATTATTTTTGTTGCATTTAGCCATTTGGTTGAAGCATTAACTTCCCATCGAAGACACATTAAAATACTATTTCATCATATTTTTATTTTCACAGTTACATAAATTCAGTGAAATAAGCAAAAATAATAATGCGACAAAATTAAGTGAATTAACAGTAACACATCCTTGCAATCCCAATTTACATTTTGAATACCATGGATTTTGACAAGACATGACATTATTGGTGCCATTTTTATAAGGTTTCAATGTTTCTCCTTGTGGACATGATTCTGTATGATCCTGGTGTAAATGAAAATAACCACCTTTTATCCCATGTTTGATAAAAATCTCGGCTTCTGATTGGCTAATAGCCATGGGCTATGCACTGCATTCCACGCTTTTCCGCCCTTCTGCCTGTATCCCACGCCTTCCGTTGGATACAGGTTCTGTGTCCAACGGGTGCGCGCACATACCGATGCAGATGAAGACAAAATGGCAAACCTGCTGCAAGCCAGAGGGGCGCGCTTTATTAATGCAACCAAAAAACGTAAGTTTGCCCACCACTCCTCCGTTTTAAATAACAAATTAAACATTTACAGACATCTCTGATTCATGTGTTTTCTTTGTAGATAAGAGCCCTAGATACAGCTTTTCAATCAAAAATGGGATAAAATCGTCAGTGAATAGTTTGGAGTGGATACAGTACCTAGCTCACACCTGGGAAGCTGTATACTGTATCCCACTCCAAACCATTGACTAACTAATAGTATACAAACCTAAAGCACCCAGTCTGTAGTTGACAGTGACAACAACCATCTCCCGTGTGCCTAGATTGTTACCCGGATGAGTCTGGGCACTGCCCCAGGTCCAGTCTCCTCCATGGAACCACACCATCACTGGGTACTTTGTACCACGTGGGTGATATGTAATCTGAAAGGATGAATATGCATGTCCACACATCAACATCATATCAAGAGTGGTCCCTGTCTTAAGAGCCCACTATAACAGGAGATCACCTGCCTTGAAAGACCACCTTCTCAAGGTTATTTGTTTTATACCAAAAACAAAAAACAAAAAAGGCAACTTCTCTCTTTGTGTTGTATGTTCCTTGTAAACTGTAAACACAAATTGTTATATTTTAAGCAAAAACTAGCCTGGTCTCCCCATGTATACCAAACCCTGTAGTATGTGTATTTATTGTCTGTGTACTAAAACACACATATTCTTTTTCCAAGATCGATTGACTTATTTACCATGTCTGTGTGTAACAGCCAATTTTGACTGGAGTTCTTCTTGGGCACCATTGTTCATTAAGGTTCACCAAACTTACCATGGTGATTGTCCTAGTGGTGATGTTATGTACCTGTTTGAAATATTCCTATGTTCATAATTATGCAAATTAGGGGCAATAATATTTTAAAATCTCAATCTGCAAAACTATTACAGAGAGACAAAATATCCCAAGTTGTACACATTGGTTTGTGATGCCTGCCAGTCTGAGGGACAGTCAACAAAAAAGCTAAAATTTTAAATTATGCTAATTAAGGGCACTGAAAATTTTAAAGGTAAATATCTCCAAAACTATTGTATACAGAGGTGCCATGCCAACTTCATTTGTACAGGTTTGTGACATAGCTGCATCCAATGAATCATTCAAAAATCAAAGTTGTGGGATTTTAATTTAGACAAATACACAATATTCAAATTTTGAATAGTGTAAAAACTACTATAGACAGAGGAGCAGATCCAAAGTCTTTAGTTGATAGGTTTGTCAAGCACCTGATCCACTGAACCTAAAACCAAAGTGGTTACATTGTAATTTATGCAAATTAGCTGAATCCACAAATTTTAAACCTTGAATAGCTTCAAAACCATAATAAATAGAGGTGCCATTCCAACTTCATTTTATAAGTTTGTGACTTAGCCGCATTAAATGAACTATGAACCAAAGTTGTAGCATTTTAATTTATGCACAACACAAGACTTAAATCTTCAATATAATCTTAAATAGCTTCAACACTATTAAACATAGAAGCGCCATTCCAATTGTAAGTCATATTCATGTTATAGGCGCATCCATTAGACCACAAACAAAAGTTGTAGAATTTTAATTTATATGCTAATTTGGGACACTTGAACAAGCTAAATGAGATAGAGATGTCTGTCATTCCTTAAATTCTTATGTTTGTGCTACAGTAGCATTCAATGAAGGTTTGAAAGCATACACAGATCTGCTTTTGAAGCAAATCTGCTTTTCTTGCTATCAGTGGTACACATATTCACCAGTTGTCCGTGTGTTCACCAAGTTGCACGTGTGTTTACCAGTTGTACGTGAATTCACCAGTGGTACCTGTATTCACCAGTGGTACGTGTGTTTACCTGTTGTACGTGTGTTGCTGTGACTTGCAGTGTTTCTGTTTGTAACACGCACTCTGTTATCTGAACCATCTCCAATTTTGTGCACCTAACTATCAAACTGCCTGGTGCAGACATATTTATACGTGTACTCACATTTGGTGCATAAATGTTTAGATAGAGACAGTCCTCACTAATGTTACGCCTGGGATACTCAGGAATGTCTTTACGAATCTCGTCTATTCTTTGAGGGCAGGCATGACGAAAATAGGTAGCATCCCATGTACGACTCCATCTAGGTCTCAAAGGTCTCTGGAATTTAAAACGGAAAAACAGAAGATCATGATTATCCTGTGCTCTGCTGACTGCACTCTACTGCTTCTGCATGTGTAAACTGGACTGCTCTATACATATACTGTATTAGTGCTTACCAATAGTTGACGAAAAGTTTAGTTTAGGATTATCAGATTATGCTTGTAGCAATGCAAACAAAGATTCTTTTCATTTTCTTTGCGAGTATGACAAATACAGATTACATACAGAGATTTTACAAAGAACAGTTATTAGATTAGTGCCATTCACAATCCAGATATTATTTTCTGGTTCCCTAAATTGCTCTTTTACCAAAAAATGAAGCAATTTTCAAGGTTACATAGTCTACCAGTATATAAATGACACAGGTAGACTCGGGGCAGTGACATGAAAGGTGGTATAACTGTACATAAACACAAAGCAGTTATTATATGTAATATCTAAATCAAGATATAATGTGAAGGTTTACTCCAACCCTTTTGCTGTCTGTGGTGTCGTGTCTTGGTTCACTTCTTCACGCTGTGTGGCAGTGCCACTCTACCTGTCTTGTCACCTGTTGTTGCAGCTTTAACAAGTGTGTGGAGCAAGTGTATCATTTTCCTTGTTGTGCAATGTCCAACTACTCCTCCTTTTGTACAACAGGCATTACTATAGGGCTAGGCCCTGATTCCAAATATTATTGTTTTGTTTGTTTGGTTGGTTTTTTTTTTCCAATACAATATTTAAATCAAGGTCATTCTAAGTCAAAATTTACAATGCACAAAAGAAACCCCATAGGTACATGTAGTTACCCATTTATGTTTTATAATAACTATGGGTCTAAGGGTCCACTATTACCAAGTTAGATAAGCTAACACTTCAGTTTGACTTTATCAAGGTCACTCGGGGTCAAAATTAACAACACCAAAAGAAATCTAATTTTAATTAATACAATAAAGAGAAACACACCCAGGAATATTTACTCCAGATGATCACAATAAAAACACCACTTTAGGCATATCCAGGAATTTAAATCTGTGAAACATACTTGGTGGTTTCCCGCTGACAACCCAAAATAAAAGCACATTCACATAAAACCTCAAAATATTGATACCTGCCGCCAAATGTGGTTGTGAGCAAATGTTGCTAAGTCATATTGCTTTGTACAGGTTTTCTAGATTTTGTTATCACACCACTTTGTTTTATTTTAACTGCAATTTATGTCTACTAAATAATGTGAGAAGGACATTAAGTATACGTGAGGTATTGAAACCACTGCTCAGGTAAACCACTGTCAACAGAGCCTACTGCCAATACCACTGCACAATCATTTAATCTTTTTATCTTTTGTACTGGTTGACAGTTATCATGAAGGTCACGGTAAATTCACAGGAGGGTTTTGAATTCCTTAATAGTATTGCAGAGGGTTTTTTCAAAAATTGTACTTTATTTTATAACACAATTTACTCTTTATCATCAGAAGTTTTTAAATTTTGTAATTTAGTTTACTGCATAGTTAACTTTTGATCATCAAAAATGACCCTGATGTCAACTACTAGGTGTGCCTCAGTGTCCAGGCCGCCAGCACAGTGTCTTCTCAATTACACTAGATGTCATTATTTCCTTGACAAGCTTTGATTCAGTTCAATGATTACTTTTTGAAACACCAAAAAAAAAAAAAAAAAAAATGCTTACTGCAGAGTTTGCAATTCTGACTTACATTTTCTTCTTTGTTGGTACTTTACAACTTCGCTGTTCCATACTTTAACAATGGATAGATCATATAACAATGTAACAAATGCCATAAAAAAATCCAACTATGAGCCAAAAAATGCCAATTTGGGGTGTGAACTTGCTGTGTGATCATCCAGTGCTCAGTTGCCTGCTCAGCCACCATCTGTCATGCCCCTGCATTAGTCCAGGCAATTGTACCTCCACGTTCCAAAGAAACTGCACGAACTTGAACATGTCCGGCTAAGCAGGAAAATGCTACATGTATGTATCCTTGGTAACCTGAACAACCGTTACACTTACCCTGAAGCGTAAGGGACCGAGAGGTGGCAATGCATATGGGACTCCAAGGAAACAATTAATTCTGCGAGCGTACCACGGGGGCACCTCGTCCCAGTCTGGGTTCCAGTACTCGTCATAAATGGTCCAAGGAATACTGAACCCCTGCAATCATAAAATTTGTGATTCACTTTGTGTTTTGGAGGTTATTTGTAACATTTATAGTTATGTACATTGTATGAAAGTACTGGTCCAGGCCATCATGTTAATGCAATATGCTGTATAAACACAATACATCTCTATATACATATACAGATTCTTATGAGTTTGACCAAAAGGATCTTGAGAATCTATTCACTGATGAAAAAAAAAATCTCTTTCCATTCATTGATAATATATATATATATTCTCTCTCTGATATTGCTGATAAAACTGAGCTCAATCGGACAACAAAAGGTGCCACTGTATAGACAAGGCTCATACATCTTCACCTTGATCATAGTTTGACATAATTTTGATCAGATCAGAGAGAGTAGGCTGTCCAACTATTTTGACAGCAAACTGCACAACTTTCATATTCTTCCGCATACATGTTGTAGTGCGCAATGGTGAACTATAATTAATTTATGCTTCATCTCTATAGTGACACAGCTCACATCTCCTCAGACTAAATATCATGGGCAATATCGGGAAGCTGCAGTAACCAGGCCTTCTGACAGCTCAGGGTCAAGCTTCATTGAGCGAGAGGAGGGGCCAGCACTGAAGAGTTTGGTAATATAATTGTCACCCACTTGTGGCCACAGAACAATTACATCAGGTTCTCACACTATCATAAGTATATGCTTATGTGACAGTGGTTAAGCATAAGATTCATGTTAGCTGAACGTTCTTGAATTACATGATGGAATTTACATGGCTTAGAGGTAAACAAACATGATGCTTTTTGTAAGTCAGACCTTCAGATGGGCCTATACATGTAGCATAACTTCAGGTATTTATGAATAACTAATTCTAAGTATTAATTCATGTTTCCACACTGTGATATCAACATGCTGGTTTCCTCTGTCTACAGCAGGCTTTTCCCCAGAACTTGAAAGTCGAAAGGTGGTAAACATGACATTATCTAAATTTTCTTGTTTTGGTAAAAAGTTCTGTCATATTATGCTAAAATATCATGTATTTTAATGGGGAAAGGTGGAAGGTGGTAAAAAGATTAAAGGTAGCAGGGAAAAGGTGAAAGGTGGGCCACCTTTGAACTTATAATGTATGGAAAACCGTGTGGACTAGAAGCTACCTATGGTCTGGGAGAATGCTTTGTGCTAGGTCCGAGTCACAGATGGTATCAGACATGTGAATTCACTTCTGAATCAAAAATGTTCTTTTTCAAATTTAATTGATTAAATTAGGTAGAGACCTCAGCACCAGTAATAGCCAGTGGTACAGTGGTCAATTGCCACCAACAGGTGGCTGGCCATGGACAAGTCATACAATGAAAGAAAATATCTGTTCAAAAAAGGATTTCTCCTCAGGGTAAAGAGCGGATTTTTTTTTTTTTTTTTAAAGCAGTTTTCCCAACCCCCCCCCCCCCAACCCCCCGATCCTGTTACTACATTTTTTAATAATCGCCTTAACAAATTTTGTGCAGCATTTCTTGACAGTGAAATGTTTAAAGACAACATCAAACTCCCAACTTGGAGAGTTCAGCTTACATTAAATTTTTAAACACATGTAATTTCAGTAACAGTGCTGGGAAATTGAATCCTATGTGACAGTAAAATACCAAAAATTGACAATGACCTTACCTTAACATAACCATAGACAGTTAGCGCCACCACACTGTTCTCAAAGTTCTGCCAGGGTGGGATGCCAGCATGGTACGGCTGCTGACCCAGCACTATGCCACTGCATAAAACTAGTAGCGCCACCAAGTGACGGTGTTGAAGTCCTTGCACAATTCCATGTGAGAAATACATACTGCGCTGTAGAAACACAGGCCAGTCAATGTGCAGCCAGTTGCTGTCAATGTACCACCAAAGCCTGTCCACATGGAGACATCTCACTGTACTCAACTGTATTAACACACGTAACACTTAACAGGCTGCAACACTTTGTGACAGGAGTAACATCTGAACTCCACCTTCCTGGTAACACGGGTTCACATTCTACAAAAAAAAAAAATTATTATCAAAGAGTAATCAGCATTGATCATGCTGATTACTTGGTATCGCAATAAAAAAAAAAAAAAAAAGAAAAGAAGAATACAATGCATTTACTCCTTCGTCATAAAGCACAACTTGCATAACAGGGTTCATACAGCTTAGCAGCTTTCAAATTCAAGGACTTTTCCAGGTCTTTCTGGGACCTTTTTACCAAAAATTTTTACCAAAATTCAAGGACTTTCCAACATGATTGATTTTTCCTTTTTTGTGTCATGCTGTCTCTTTTTGGGGGATTTCTGTAGTGAGAGGGGAGGAGGGATTGAGCTGACCTAACTTTTGGAATAAGATGCAATAACTGATACTTAAAATTCAAGCACTTTTCAAGGACTTTATTGCAAAAACATTGATTTTCAAGGTTTTCAAGGCCTTGAAAAAGCAAGTAGCAAATTCAAGCACTTTCAAGGATTTCAAGGACCTGTATGAACCCAAATAAGACTTTCTGTTGATACATCAATGACACATGCTTGCAACTTTTCAAAGCAATTTACCATTAAAATGCATCCAGACACATAAATGGTGCCCTCACTCCCTTAAAAGCCACATCACTTCCAGCACAATACAGTGGTACCTGTCTTGAGAGACCCCTCCAATGAGAGACCACATATCGTTTTAAAACCGCTCTCTCAGAAGACTGTTTTATCTTTTCCAGGTTATTATACCTCTAATGAAAGACCACCTGTTTTGAGAACCACATTTTTACCTGCTGTAGGGGCCGTCTCTCAAGAGAGGGATCACTGTATATTTTAATTAAATGCACATCATAAAATTATAGACTGGCACAATTTCTAAGTCGATGTTGGTGTCATTCGTTCATGAATAAAGAGCTTTGTGCATCTATACTTGTAAAAATCGGAAACGCAAGCATTTTTTAAAATCCACATAATTTCCGCAAATCAAATGTGCACAGATGTGAAAATGTACTCTTTATGTTTGTAGGTGTCGTTTTGCTTTCAGTTTAGCCACTGCCACTGCACATGTTCGCGTCCAGGCAATGAAAGCCAGGCCAAAAAAAATTAATATGATCTGCTTAAATTAACAACTGGTGAAGTACTTATCATATGTGAGTATACCTAGCACAGCTTGGACCTAACGCAGTCACACAAGCCCAGAACGCAGTTTCCACTGGTCATTATTTATCATGACGAGTAACCTCAGAAAACATTTGAGTGTTTGCACTTACATCTATGCACCCTGATTAGTAGTGGTTTAATCAGTCTACGTAAGTGTAAACACTCAAACGTAATACAGTAAAACCTCTCTTACCGAACACCTCCGTATACCGAACACCTCTCTATACTGAACACCATTTCTCGGTCCCAAATACATTCTTTCAATGCTATCAAACCTCCCTATACCAAACACCTCACTATACTGAACACTTTTTCTGGTCCGAAGCGTGTTCGGTATCGGGAAGTTTCACTGTACTTCAAATTACAGTAAAATTTATCAGTGTAATTTGCAGCATTACTTGCCTCCATAGCACACCAACCTTCCTATTCATCTTGTACACTTGCATGGTAAAGGAAACATGGAGATTGGTCTGTTGATCAAACAAGTGCATTACAGCATTTCCATCTCTAAAGTTCGAGTCATTGGCATGATTGAATTACAATTAATTTATTACGCTTCATCAAAAAGCCAGTAATGTAGTAGCTGCCAGGCTGCAAAAATGGTACTGGGACTGGTCCATGCAATAGCAGAAATTCATAAGTCACTGTGGAACTATTCTTGCTAATTATGTTGCTAGGCAACAGATCTATGCTTCCACCATGATGAGGGCACTTGCAGCAATTTTGTTACTGAAAGATCTGAAAATCACACTTTTTCTGCTATACCAAAGAAACAATCTGAATAGTTTAAGCAACATTTTATGGTTTGAACTGCATGAAGGACTTTTCTGAGGCTTTTGCTTTCTCGGACTGCTACATTTTATCACCAGAACACATTTTGCCCTGCTAAATACATGAATGTGCCCTCCTTCCTGTCAAGTTCCTTGTTGCAGCATAGGGGGCAGCACATGACCATAATGACTTAGGAATACCTCCTATTGATGCATCCCTGACCCCTTGCATTGGTAATTTGTCTATTCGGTAGCTTGCACATATATAAATCTGGAACAAATTCACACCTGAACTTGAAAATTTCCTCTCTCTGGAAGCATATGTTGCTGAATGCTGTCTCTGTTGCATCATGGTAGTCTATATCTGTCGCATATGAACTTTGCCATTTTCACTGTTGAGTGCGTGCTGTCATTCTCGTTCGATTGCAACTGATCAACAATCTCACATAAGTGCATCTGGTGATTTATGCGCAAATATGAAACAGTTACATTTCTACATGTACACCATTTTGTTCTGTTCAAATGGGAAAATTTGAGCAACATATTAACTACGCTTGCACTTCGAACTCGTTCAAGCGCAAATCGAGCCCATCTGAAGCCCAGTTCAAGTGAATTTAATGGCAGGATGATGCCCTCAGGAGGATAGTTAGTTCTAACCACCACTGTACTGTACCAGTGGAAAATGACTAATCTAAAGCACACAGATACTAAATTTAACAACAGATATCACAACCGGTAATAGTGCCTAGTTCCTCTTGAAAAGTTTCTAATACATGCCATACTTTCAGGGGTTAATCTAGGATTTGGGGAAAGGCCCTTTTTGGATAAAATCTGGGAAGAAATTTTGTATGATCTGGGGAATGCTGCATGATTTTAGATAATTTCAGAGGACCTGAAACAAATCTGGGGCCTTTCCTTCCAACTGGGAAAAATAAAAAGGCCCCTGAAACTATGGTAGATTAATCCTTGACTTTTCACTTCTGAAAACCCAGACCATTTTCCAAAGGACGTCCCCTAGTGACAACACCCAAGGTGCCCTTTGCAGTGGGAATCTCCCTGTCCCTTTCACTGGGCTGGCGCAAGCCATTTGCCAATGCCAATTCGCCAGTGGCAAAAAAAAAAAAAAAGGGTGATTTGGCAAAAAAAAACTTGAACAAGTTCGCCATTTTGTAGAAGACAAAAATTCTAGCATGATAGATTTTCCTCTGAAATCTCCTTGCAGAAAAAAGAACTTTCACCATGAAAATAGTGTGAAGAAAACTTTATAGAACTTCAAATGGATTTCAGCAGTAGGGCAAGTACCTATTCATTTTAACTTCCCCGACATCAAATCTGACTTGTCCCGGGAAATCGGCCACGTGAATTGCCGAGCCACAACGCGTGGCTTCACTGCCAAGAGATATTCAGTTATACAAAGCTATTCCCGCCTTTGCCACACCTTCCATTGAGATTATCAGCGAATGGTCGGTCTACAGATATATGCCGGCAAATGAGCTATAGTTTGCTGAACCAAACAGAGCCGAGGAAGCGGCTGGCGTCACCATGGAGACAGACAATTGCTCCGATGATGGGCAGCCTCAGCATGCAAATGACCGCCAACGTATTGCCACGTGGTGGCCAATTCAGGCAGTGCGCATGCCCATTATAACGGCCTTGGCCTTAAAGTATATCTGTTTTCCATGGTCGTCAGTGGAAGTGGAGCGGAGCCTTAGTGCATATGGGAATGTTTTTGGAGACAAGAGACGTAACTTGACAGACACTGTGTGATCTGGTCATGCTTTACTTCAATGGAGATATAGAGGGTAGATTTGCTGGGTATGGACATGTATCTCAATGCATTGAAGCTCTGCTCGAACTCGGTGACCATGAAACACGGGACAGATTCAGATTTTCAATTTTGTTTTTGTTTTTGGACACTGCTAAATTGTTGACATGTATATATTAACCCAGTTAATGTTAAGAGTTTAGCCTGTGACTTTGCGAGCCCGAAGGCTGTGTTTTTTCTCTCGATCTTCATTCATGCATCATGATACACTTGACATTATACTAGCCTATATCTTTTATTATTATCTGCATAATATTGTTTCTTGTATCATACTCTGCAGGGCAGTACATATTAATCTACTGCCATGCATATTGCCATACAAATTATTACGCAGAGCACTGGATACATCGTTGGTACAACTTAACACTTTCCTGGTTAAGTGGTTGTTGACCTCAGGCAATGGTTCTCTATTTTTTAAACATGAATAAAGACGATTTTTGTGAATCTGCCAGAATCTGCTAGCTTTAACTGTAATTCCGTATTTCTTGTTAATTTCTGCAAAAACGGCCGCATTTCCGCCCATATGAAAAAAAACATGGGCCTGCCCTATAAGTCCTGAAAGTTAAATTGGGCTGACTTGAATACTGCAGAAGGTATTGCCGTCACAAGACTTTCAGATTTTGACTTGTGTATTACATGATACTATAGGTGGCACCACCAACTTTGATGTCGAAAAAGATGTTTATACACTTTATAACCTCTAAATGTTATATGGGCCTATCTCAGAAATTGTGGGGCGCAGACCATTCACATAATGACTCCTATATTTTAACTGGCCATTTGACCTTGAGCTTCAAATTGAACTGAAAAATTGTTATGTTGAAAATATGCCCCCACAACTCAGCTTTCCATATATTCTGTTTGTTCAAATTGGGTAATAGCTTTTCGAGTTATTGAAAAAAACAACAAACTTCAAGAAGCACCAAACTCCATAATTACTGGGTCACAGTGACCAAAAAAGTAGGTCACCAAGTACAGTTTTATGTATTATGTATTCAAAAGCAATTTTGATCTGGAGGCTCAATTCTCTTTGCCATTGATGACAAAGTTACACCCTCCGATTACAAAATCACCTTTTCAACTTTACAGGCACGGTGACCTCACAAAAATAGGTCAAGGTCACTGATATTACATAACATTGTAGCAGTGGACCTGGTCTATATATGATATGAATTTGGCAAGTTTAATCCAATTACTCTTCCAAATATGGAATTTATATCTTAAAACACATTTTAGCTCATAATTTCCATCAAATTATAGGTGGCGCTACCAGTATCGCCAGTGACTGAGACTTTGACCTCCCCTACAGTCCTACCAAATTTGGTGCAAAACCATTAAAAATTAAAGAGGTTAGAGTGTTCACAAGATTTTCACATTGACCCCTGTATTACATAATATTGTAGGTGGCGCCACTAATATCAAAATGAAATCCTCAGAGACAGTTTGTAAGTAGAAAGCATAATCTGTAACACCTTTACTTCTGTAGAAATCCTTGAAATCTTTCAGCAAATGTATCATACAGGCCAGATGTACTGGGGTGTTTTTGCAACAAAGTTGATGCTACATTTATGAAAAAAAAAAGTTGTCATTGATGTGATTTGCTACTTCCTCAGGTTTGTGCATGATTTTTCCATCCGTATTCAGGACAATGTTTGATAGATTAAAACTCTTTGAGAAGTAGCCAAGACTTTTTAATGTCTTGCATAATTTTCTCTAATTGTTTTTGTGTTCTCCTAATTTATCTGTATAGTAAAGTTTTGCCTGTTTCATATCTCTCTGAATTTTGTTTCATAATTTACCATGTTATTTATAAAGATCAGGATTGCTCTTATTGCCATCTCTGTATTTACATTACAATGTATCTCTTTGTTTCAACTCTTCAAGGATTTCATTAACATCCATGGTTCCATGCGTTTTTTTAACTCTGATATTCTTGAGAGGTGCCAGCTGGTCTATCATCTTGATAAAAAATAGTTTTAATTTTATGAAACCCATGCTTTGTAAACATTGCTACAGTTGACAGTGGACCAGTCTTCTGATTCAAAGGCAATATTCAATGCTTAGGACGAGTAATGTTACAGTGATCAAATTCTTATCTGATTGTGACTATTAAAAACACCTCTAGGAGGCCTAACTATTTTCCTCTTATAATATGTGAGGAAGTGATTGCTCAAACTCAAGGGGATAGTCCTATATTGACATATTTTCGCCTTGTTGTTTACTAGAACAAGACAAGTACTTGATGTGTTAGTCACTCAGGTAGGATCATCTATAAGTTGGGACACACCGTGTACATTTAAAACGTGTCGGTACTTTTTACCGAAACCTGATTTGGCAATATGCCAGCAGATGTTATTTTAATTGCCCAATATGAGAATTTCCATGTCTATGTTGATCTGGGACAAAGTCTGATCTGATAAATTAACAAAATTGACCTGTTTTGGTGGGTGGTAACAGACTCCAATTATGAACTGTTTTGTTGTGGGTAAAAAAATCTCAACCCAGAGGGCTTCTAGATTATCATAATGTAGAAACTCCATGGCATTGAATACAATTAAGTCACTTATATATATCTATACAAACACCACCCCTAGTTCTGTTGTGACCCCTTCTTGTCATAGTGTAGTCAGGTCTGAAGTGGAAACAGAATTATCCAACAATGTTTCAGTTACAGTTTAACACCGAAATATTAGACTGCAGTGGTACAGATATGAGTTCAGACATCTTAGGTAATAATGATGTAACATTGATGTGGGCTATATGTAACCCTTTCCTCCTGAAAGGCTCAAATAGTGAGGGATTAATACCATCTTTTCTGCTGTTTGACTAAGAGTGTAGAAAGTTCATATCCTCTGTGTCATCCTAGGAGTACGTAAAAGATTTTTCTCCAAATGGCATCTCCTGTGCAAGGCAAGAGCGACACAGAAATGAAAGCTCAAATTTTTTGCTGCTGCTCTCTTATACATGTCTTCAGTTAAGGTGTCCATACATCAGCAATGAGTCCATGCACAGCAATCATCACAGTCCACAGCTTTGCTGGTGGACATTACTGCTTTACCACAGACTGTACAAGGGAATTTGGGTTTTCTCTGATCAGGTCCACCTCCAAGGGATGTAGTGTTTGTGGAGTTTTTACCCACTGGATCTGGGTTTGATGCAATATCCCCAGCAAGTAATAATGTCAAAATTAACCTGAGCTTGCTAGCATCTACCTTAAATGAGAGGTTGGACAGCCATGTGTAGTTTTGTTTCCATTCATGAGGAACCTCTGAGATCAATTAGCATGTCATAGATCTGGCATCTTCCAACTGGGAGAGTACAGCTATCTGATAGTGAATGTTTGGAAGATCCAGTGTTTCTACTATCAGATTCAATTGTTACGTGTCTCACAAAGTCAGGACAATATTCACCATGCAAGACTGTCCCTAAGCCATTTGAAACGGCAATAATCTGTAAGGTTAAAATAACACCATTAATTTGTCTTTGCCATGGTAGGGGTAGTAGTGCGCAGGAACGCTTAGTAATAATGAAGCCCTAAAGCTTGTGCCACACCTTGATAATGTCGAGACCAGTACAGATCTGTAGCAAAGCCACAAATGTGTGCAAGAGTCCAGTATCAGCCAGTTTTATCCTCAATTCAGCTCTGTTGGGCGGCCATCTTGGGATGTCCAATATATCTTGTGAGATAGGAGATAATTTGTTACCTTGTGGCTCATTGGAAATTGAAAAGTCTAGTAACTCACTATTTCACTTGGCAAGTCAGTGTTGGTGTGTTTGAAAAGAGTAGCAGCTGAGGTAAAGCTTGAAAAAAGTGTACTGCAGCTTGAATATATCGAAGAAGTTTGTTAGCGTACTGAGGCTATGCTTGTTGACGGTCAGAAGTGATGTCGCCTATATGGACATAAGGAGTTATTATGCATGCAAGTTGTCCAACTTTGCATCATTTTGGGCAGAAAAATTTCAAAAACTTGCCATTTTATCCGCTGATTTCAATGAAAAAAAATATCAATGGACTCGAACGGTTCTCACTCAAACAATGAGACTGGTTGTACACACATACATCTCCCCGTTTTTGAATTTGGTACAGTAGGAGACCTGATGTAAGTAACCCAATACAACCAAAAGCGGAAACATTGATGGAACAACAAAGGGACTGAGCAGAAGGGATTAACTTGAGCAATGCTACTGAACACGCTTTATAGTCCTCGCACCCAGTGGGCCGCTAAACCGATTGGTACTCCAGTAGCATGTCCCTGATTGCATGCTACAATAATATAATAATATTGGTGTGGTCTCCGTTTCTGTGCCACGGTCCTGTGTGATACAGAAAAAAGTAGATGAGGCGCTGGAAACCATGGTTATCTTAATCAGCTTGTGCTGACAGGAGCAGAGCCGAGGCAAAGGGTCCACCACACACTCTCTCACATCTGTGGTGAACCCCTAGTCCTGGATATATCCCCCTATCCTCATCGCTTGCAGTTCCCCCCTCCCTCCCCCCCCCAAAAAAAAATTTTCAAACTTTCCCTCATACACCTTATCCCCGCCTCTAAGCTCAGACATTTCCCATGGGAGTCTTTATAAGGGGTACCACCATTCCCTTTCCTCTTTCCTCCCATGCACTCTGAAATTCTAATTTACCCTGTTGCTATCAAATCATATCATTTTTTTTCTCCCAGCACCCTACAAAGTAGTCCTGTAGGCCTACACTTTAAGTACCTTTCCTGCTTCCCAGAAAGCCACCCTTCAAACCTAAAACCCATGCTACACGTTCCTCTTCCTCTAAACACCGAACCTCTTCCAGACCCTTATGACTAAGACAGGGAAAGTGGCCGCTGTGACTAATGATGTTTGAAGATAAACGTTCGACTAGTTTCGTTGCGACCTGCAACTCATCAGGAACTGTTGGGAACACTGTGAGCGGCCTATATTTATACCGTGGGGTAACAGATCCGTTGCTACGTATGCACATGTATTGTGATAGCGTAGCTGCAGATTCCTGGTGGATGAAAAATTTGGTTTCCACAGTAGGATTTGATTCAAGGAATTTTGAATCTGCTGGGTTTTCATTGGTTGAAAACCTAGGCTCGACACCATTGGGTCAGTGGGTTCAAACTTGGATTTGGGCTTGAATGGTCACTGTAAACATATTACAGTGGGGGCCCTGAATAGGGGCTAAGAAATGTGTGAAGGCACATTTCCAGAAGTGGATTCCAGTGTTTCCAAATGATTGCCACTCGTGTGGCAATGAGAGCGTACATAATATTATGGGGAGGGGAGCTCTGACAACAAAAATTTAGCATAAGACTGAGCGATCGCTCAGTCTCTTCCAGACCCTTGTTGTGATTGTCTTTCCTGTGCCACTTTCTGAAGAATTCTTCTCTTATCTCTCTATATACATCATACCACAACAGCCAATGATCCACTATCTCACCTGCCTCTTGTCTACTTATACCATGCCTCCTTTGTTTTCTCAAGGGATATATATGTCACCTGCTTACACATATATCCCTGCTTTAATTTCCGTGGCTAAATTTCAACACAGGACTGATTTCCTTTGGTGAATACATTTTAAAATGCATTTATATTCATGTAAACAAAGAAGGCATGGTATAAAAAGGATACATCCCTTGTTCTCGTGATTTATCTGGAATCTTGCATTTTTAAATCCCTACGCTTCACTCCGGGATTAAAAAAAGGAGGATTCCAGATAAATTCCTTGAACTTGGGATGTATCCTCTTCATACTACCTGTTGTTCACTTCTGTTTTCCCTTTACTACATTGATCACTCCTACCGTACTTTGAAAAAGAAGCCTGGATCCTTTTCCCCCATCCCAACACATTTTTCTTTGGCTTTTCTAGTACCTTGTACGTTTTTAATGTACTCTTTTCCCCGGACTCCTCTTTTCCAGTCCTCCTTCAACCATTCTGTAACAGTCTTACATATATACACTTTCCAATCATCAAGCTCATCACATCCTTTCAATTCATATGTCTCTGCTAACTTATTTATGTCTTTGGCCATCTTGTCTTTGGCCCATCTTGTTTGTTCCTTGACTATTTCATTGTAAACTTTCCTGCACCACCTGTCTTCACTTACTGCTTGTAGATACCCCCAGTACTTTTACTTTGCTTTGGCAATTCTGTCTGTGATTTTATTCGATCCTAACTCTCCTGGGACTGCTTCTGTTGCTGTACATGGTGGTGCTCCCAGTATCTATTTCCCCATCTCATTCTGTGCTTTCTCTATTCCCTGGATATCTCCCTCACTTATTGAAATCACATCTAAGTCATATTATATCATCCCGGGTATTGCAACTCTATCCTTTTGTTTAATTGTTAACAACAAGCGTATGTTGTAATTATGTGGTACAAGCTAATGTAATGCAAGGGTGACCTGCATGACAATGACTCTGTGGAGTCTTAGTGTAGAGTCTTCCTGGTCTAAACACTTGTAATGTATTTTTACTGTATGGATGGATGTTTTAGACCAAATAAAGCTTTTTCAACTTCAACTTCCCATAATACAATTGCTGTGTATGTTCTGTTGAAACTGTTCAGTGCAGTAGCTATATTCATTCCTTCCATACGATTCACTTTCTGTTTAATTATGGACTTATTATCTGAAGGACTGAGCACCAGCGGCACTTTAAACGCTGGAGCTTTGTTACCACCACAGTGGGTGGGGGGCAATAAAACTTGCAGGCGTAAATTGTGTATTTGCGGTTGCTGGTCTCCTGAGCATTGAACGGTGAGCCGAAGGCATACTACTGTAGTATTTTACCTATATGAATGATTCCTTTTATTGCATTTTTCAAATTTCAAATTTTTAATATTTTATTGATTCATTTATTTTTTTTATTTTTTTTTTTTTTGTTGCATTTGAAACATTAGTCTACCCTCCCATGGTCTACCACAGCAGTAGAATATCCATGACTCTATGGCACGGGGATATTATGCATGTTACCTGCATTTACAGCTGCCATGTTGGATACTGTGCCCAGAAATCAATAGGATTGGGTATTGTTACTAATTTCTGTATCACGATACTTTTCAATACAGAGCCATGTATCACGATACGTACCACGATGTATCATGACAGTGTATGAAGTGACCACAGTCTTTGAATTCACATGTGACGGTTAGTATCACAGTCTCTGTGCTAGTGTTTTGATAAATCATTCTGCTGTGTCTACATACACAAGCAATGAATTGATGATGTATGCTGTGAAATGTGTTTTATTGGCTGTTCATCTCCATACAGGGATGATTTTCTTAAACATCTTCATATGAAATTCATAAGTTATGATAAAATTGGAAGCTTTTTATCGAATCATGAAAATCTGATACACAAAGTTCATATCACGATACGGCTCGGTACAAGGTTAGTATCCCCGTATTTCGATATATAGTCCCAACCATTACCCTGGAAATCAACAATCTGACCACTTTTTGATTGCAAAATAGTCAGATATGCTGGTACTGGCAGTAAATTTGAACTGCACCAAAATCAACATTTGCTTGTTTCCAAATGTTTTTTGTAGACTTAACCCTCTGGACACTAAGCATTTTGTAACTCAATGTACTTAGAGTCGATATATTGGCTCTCAGGGCCCAGAGGGTTTAAGTTCAGCATTAGACCAGCATTTATTGAGAAAAGCGTCTGAATCACATAAGGTTTATCTTAGCTGATCAACAGTGAAGCTAACCCATAGAGACGGTAATCCCTTCTTATCATCATAGAGCAAAAATTCAAACACCATTTTGTTTGTCTTGGCAGAAGGGTAACAGCAATGCTGCTTGTGCAATCGAATGCTCAGTATGGAAGGCCTCTTATATCATTGCACATAAGTGTCAGTCAAATGACGCCACGGGTTGCTAACCTGAATACACCTGCCCAAGTGTGACAGCCCCCTGCTCAGGCGGTATCGGAGTGGCAGAACAAAGGGCCCCGCTTATCGCTTATCTTAAAGGAAATGAAATTACTCAAAGTGAAAGATATTTTCACACTAAACAGACTTAATTTGTATTAAAAGTTTGCACATGGCCATCAACCAGATAGATTATTAGCACTTCCCTTCACTGAGAATAATGATACTCATAACTACAACACAAGAAAGTATGAAAATTGTTCATTAACTGAGTAAGACGCTCATTACGGAAACAAAATAGTATTTTTGACATTCCGAAATTTATAAATAGCACCGATAAGATGATCACTGAAAAAATTAACACACATAGTCTACAAGGTTTTTCAAAATATATAAAATCTTATTGTCTAAACAGGAATGAATACACTTGTTATGTGCGAAACTGTTATATATGTAAAGAAGATGGATATGAAGCATGAAGATATAATGTAGTTGTCTAAAAAACAAATAGATTGACCTGTAAAAATTATCTTGGCTACATAATGTTATGTAAATATAGTCTATACCTTTTTCATTTTGTAAAAGTACATAAAATATACCATGTAACAAGGTGGCCCAGGCGACTACAACATCACTTCAATGTTCCAGCATGGCTCTACTTGATCGGCTTAGTCAATATATCGATTGTCTATTTTTCCTATGTATTGATATGGTCAAATAAAGTGAAATTGAATCCTGAATCTTGAATATCTAGTTGCAGGAATCAGTGTAAAACAAAGGCAGATCAAAGACACTGTTTATTCGTATAAGCATGGAGGTAGAAAGGGGTGGAGGAACAACTGTGGAATACACACAAGTTTTATCAGCCACTATCCTATTAGGCGCCTTTGAACTTCAAAGGCATTCTGCCTGATAAGCCAGCCCTCTGATGTCAATGTGCATCACCGCTTTAGCAGCCCAAGCTTGAACGGAAACCCAGCATACTTTGCGCTGGTTTTATTTTAATCAAGAGTAGCTCATCATTAGTGGAGGTACAGAAAATGATTCCATGTGCATGGTGTTTATGTATCCATCTTCCTTTTGACAAGAACTTTCTAACGGTGTTAGAATGGAAAAAATCGGATGGATTTTACCCAAATTATGACAATTTTGCTGAAATTGCACACTTTAAATAACTGGTTGAAAAGGCATTTATCCAAGAGTTTTTAGCGTACAAAACTCTACTTTACGTCATGTTGCTGTCCCCAAATCTTGGCATGTGTGCTCTTTGAATAACAAAGAATAAAGATATGGAGTACAATATTATGAGTCGGTTCGTGTCGGGAAGTCAAATTTTAGTCATGAAAATATGGTACATGTACTTTCGCATCTCTGTGCAGGCACTTTAGCATGGGTTGCAACTGGAAGCTACCGCAAGGCGCTTGTTGAGTACGGGCCAAAGTAGGCCACCGACTGTTCTGCTGTATGCGTCAGCTCTGTGTATTCCCCTTAGCATTACAGTCCAGCAAGGTGTCATAATCCTATCTTTATCAGTGGTGGGGATAAAGATGTGACTGAAGAAATTCTCCAGCTATGTCTCCAACCCTTTCTACCTCCATGGTATAAGTGACCTTAATTGGCTTTGCACTACTGAGATACACCATACTCTGACAGTCCTTCAGATAGTAGGTTCATGATTGAATCTTCTCCACCTGATACCTGAACATGCCTTTACCCGTTGCTTTCATCTTAACACCTAGGTATTCATTCTCATCAACCTCCCCAATTTCAATGAACTATTCCCTACCTTCTGGAATTTGGACTGCCCGATTGTCCATTTTTAACTGCCATCTGGTTTCTTCCCAAGAGTCATCACTTTACTCTAATCCTGACTAAATTCTAACCTTCATTTATTCCCGTATTCTGGAGTTCACTGTGATGTCACACCCCATTGAGAACTCGGTGAAAATTCGCCAACTTCACCATTCACTTACATGCTAAGCTTGGCTACTTTGCTGATCAAATTTCACAGAACTTAGAACTACTTACAAGTTTAACTTATGGAACTGAATAAGTTGTAATCTTGTTAAATCAGCTGCAAAATTTTGTCAAAATATCTTGCCAAAAACCTGAACATTGAGCGGGTTTTGTTCGTCTATTTTAACAAGGAGTATGCAGGTTGTCATGCTGCATGGTCACCTGGCTCTTTGTGGCTGCATTACTGTTGTTCACACCTTGTAAGTTGTAGTTACATGTGGCTGGCCAGTCTTAAAATCAAAGGTCCAGGATGTGCCAACTCGAGAATTTCCCTGCTGTGCTATGTTCAATGCTGTGGATAGTCTTCCAGAATTTGGACTGGAGTCATGCACGGTCGAAACAATCATGTGAGGTGAAATATTTTATTTTTGTTACCTTGCAAAAAACATCTCTATCTTCTGAATAAAGGGTGTTTATAGTAACTTTTAATCACACTTTATCTTCCATCATACAAGCATGCATTTCAACGTCACCTGGTCCAAGCAGTAATCCGATGCTGACCTACATATGCCGCCTTTTGTTGGGGAAACCCCTAAATCACCGTACAGTGGTCTAGTCTCACGTTCAAGTTTACATCCGCGCTGGTCTGAAAGCAAACCTCTCATGCTGCATAAAACGGCCATGTCGGCACTTTCACTGCGGTTCACGCACAGTGTTGGGACGGAAGACAACCAATATTGGAATTAGGTCATGATCACTGACGATGTGACCCCAGTTTGAGACTTTGACTTTGAGCCACTTCTAGACCAAAAAATGTCACAACAGTATTTATTTGTTGGACATTTAAAATCCGTTTAAATGTGGATACAAATGCGATGCCGTGTCAGTCAAATAACTTACCTGTCATTTGGCAGCGAGAACATTTATCGAAAACATTTTCACCCGCGCTTTCGATACATCTGCTGCTCTGACGCTTTTGTTTGCATGTATGTCATCGTGAACTGTCTGGCCTTGACCTTCGTACTCAGACGCAGTTTGCTTTGTAGCTACTGTCCACACTGACATGCTCGGTACAGACCGTAAAAGGCGTAATTTTTGCCCAGTTGCAAACATTTTCAGATGTGCTGAGCGTCTTCAGTGGATGTAAGAATTAAAGCAGCGAAAGGTCGTTCAAAAAAAGTAAGCTAGTTCCGGCCAACAGGCGAACTCAAAAATAGACAAATTTTACAGGAAATGTAAGTATTTCAACAAACCCATATAATATCGTCTCTCTAGCGGATCGAGGCAATAGGCGAACTCAAGAATAGACAAAATTATGACTAACTTTAACAGGAAATTTAACTTATTTCGACCAAGTAAAGGGTAGGACAACGTCTTTTTGTGCACGTTAATCTTCATATGAGGTCGAAGACAGCAAAGCTAGGCCTATACATAATTACTGAGCCACAGGGGCAACCAGCAGGCAGCAGAATGGTTGTCATCATATTCTGGTCGATACGAATTAACCGGGCCCATTCATACTGACCGCCAAAGACTAAAGTTACTGTCCACCGAAAATACTGATTAGGGTTAGCCTAATTTTGAATATCTTTATCAATGTTTAATTTCTCATTATTATTATTATTATTATTATTATTATTATTATTATTATTATTATTATTATTATTATTATTATTATTATTATTATTGTTGTTAATCAAATTTTAAGTCTTGGAAAGGGTGGCCCACATGACAACGGCTACTTGCAGCCTTAATGTGGGTCTCCCTGGACTAAACATTCCTTTTCTCAGGAATGAGCATATTTTGTATTTATTATTGTGATCATATGTAATGTTAGACCAAATAAATTATTTTCAGACTCAGACTAATTCTCGTGGACATGCAGTGACTTTGGCGGTCAGTATAAATGGGTTCGTATCGACCAGAATATGACGACTACCTTTCTGCTGGTTGCCCCTGTGAATTCAGCAATCTTGACAATCAAATTTGGAAACATATGCCAACAAAGATATATATACAAAACAAAAAACAAAAAAACTATCTAATACAAAGAGAAACTTAACAAACCTAATTCTGTAAGCCCATGTACCGTTTCAAAACTATCAAATCCGATATTCTAAGAGCAAAGTCCTATGACATACATGAATATACCCTGTTACAGGTGCTGTCTAAACAAAACATTACAGAAGGTAGAAAAGTATGTTTCGCCGAAAAAGAAAAAGGTTTCGAAGAAGAACGAAGCAAGCATAGGAGTAAGGAAGAGCTCAATAAAAAATGTGAGAGGGAGTAACGCATGTTGCAGTGCGGATGTTGTGATGAGTGAAAATGACGATGCGTGGACATGTTCAGAGTGTGAAAAGTTATTCGTAGATGATGATGATGATGATGATGATGATGATGATGATGATGATGATGATGGTGATGATGGTGGTGGTGGTGGTGGTGGTGGTGGTGGTGGTGGTGGTGGTGATGATGATGATGATGATGATGATGATGATGATGATGATGATGATGATGATGATGATGATGATGATGATGATGATGATGATGATGATCGAGTGCGATGGTGGCTGCGAGAAGCAGTTCTATATAAAGTGCAAAGAGATGAGTGACATGCGATACACTACAGCGGCTTGACTGTTTTTGGTTCTGCCCAACTTGTGTCTGCATATAGCTAAACAATTAGGCAACAAACAAACACCTAGTGAATCAATGGCAGAGACCAATATAAAGAAACTCGTATATGACCTAGCAGAAAAGTTGCAAATGTTAGAAAATAAATTGGAGAAGCAAATTTCTTCATGCACAAAAGCTGTTCCTGATCAGATAAACAGGCGTGGGCTGAAGTGGTCAAAAAGAAAACAAATAAGGTAGGTAGTGGCAACGCAACAAAAATAAAGGAAATTGTAAAAGACTCCCTGTATGAACAAAAGATGGATGAGATATCGAAAGAAAGAAGAGAAGAGAGCATTATCATACACAGCGCATCCGAAAATACTGAGTCTGAGCCAGGGAACAGAAAAAGTCATGACACCTCTTTTTTTCAGCTCCCTATACACCAGTATAGAGATTCCAAAAATTGAGATAAAGGACATAACAAAAATAGGAGCTAGAAAAAAGTGGCTTTCAAGCATCACCTAGGCCTTTAAAAATCGCTCTAAAGGGTGACTTACAGTTTATTATGATAAACTTATGGAAAGTAAAGGATGCTGGGGAAAAATATAACAACATAACATAACCCCTGAAGAACGTAAAAAAAAAAAAAAAAAAAAAATAGCCTGGCTAAAAAGAAGAAGGAAGAAGAGACGGGGGGTGGATATTCCGGGTGACAGGCCCACCAAAGGACATGAAGAATTACGAAGATCAAAAATCGAAATAATTAACAGTAACTAGGAAACAGAAATGATCGACTTCTTTGCAGTGAGAAATGGCATTAGATGTCTAATGACAAATTTTGAAAGCTTACTAAGTAAGTTTGATGAGTTTTCAGCAATAATTCATAAAACAAAACCTGACATAATTTTTGAAACAGGAACTTGGTGAAAAATGGACACCACTGATGATTTTATTAACATGATCCCAGGTTTTCAATCGTTTAAAACGGAAACATCAGAGGTGAGAGGAGGGGTAATAATATGAAAGAGACACAATGAAAGCGTACCGTTGCAACGAATTGACTGTCTTAAAAATAACAGACACGTTAGGGATATGGGTAAGTAATCCTGGTAAAGCAGACAATCTCTTCGGAGTAGTCTACAGATAAGGTGACAGTTCTCAAGAACATATATGAACTATGATGATTCTGAAACAACTTGAACTAGCCAATTCCATTTGTGTAGGTAAAATAATGGTCACTGGGGACTTTGATCTACCACTGATAGACCGGATAAAATGCATTGTGCAAGATAGAGAGGGCTCCTTTTCCCAAATGTTTTATGATAAACTGAATGACTTGTTTATGGACAACACATTTTAGATCCTACACGTCAGAGAGGTGAAGCACTCCCAAGCTGTTTAGACTTGATTATCTTCTCAAATGATTTTGACATATATAGTAATAGATTGCTCCTTGGGAAAAGGTGACCACAGTGTTATAACTTGGGATTATTTACAAAATTTTGAAAACAAAAGTGGTCACGATATATACAGGTATGATTACAACAAAGCTGATTACGATAAAATGAATTATCAGAGAAAAACGGAAGTCTTGTCACCTCAGCAACTGATGTTATTGTTAGTGATGCATAGGGATATTTGAATGCTGCATTGGGTAATATTGTAAATGAGGGTGTACCTTAAGTTCAAATTACCGGTGGAACCAAAGTAAAACCACCCTGGTTCAATATCAAAGCCAAAAGGGCAGTAAGAAAGATTTTTTTGCGTCGAAACGATACCTAGAAACAAGGTCTTATGCTAGATACAGAGAGTATGTGAAAAGGCGAAAGAGATCTAGAGGCACAAAAAATTTGATAACCATCAGGAGAAAATATGAAAAAGAGTTCTGCGAAAAGATTAAGAATAATCCAGAAGCATTCTACATATATGTAAATGGTAAAAATGAATTACGATCAACAATATCTGGTCTTTGCAAGGAAGGTGGTTCAACAACTTCAGATGATTTAAAAGCAGCTATGGAGCTAAATAATTTCTTTCAGTCAGTTTATTTAAAAGAGGATGACAAATATTCATTTCGGTTTAATAACTTTGTACACCAACACTCCGACAAGGATGCATATGACCCATTTAACTTTGTTGCTATTACTCATGACCAGGTGGTACATAACATTTACTTTACACCATTAGAAGTGAGAGACTTATTGTTTAAAATTAACCCAAATAAGGCCATGGGCCCAGCTGAAATTCACCCTAGGGTTCTGAAAGAATGTGCCGATAATCTTAATTTTCCTTAGTTTGTGCTGTGTGATGAGACAATCATTGGATCAAGGTAAATTGCCAGACATATGGAAGAAAGCCAATGTCGCACCCATTTTTAAATGTGAGAGATAAATCTGTGACTGGCAATTACAGACCTGTAAGACTAACTTCTCAGGTATGCAATCTTACTGGGAAAATTATTAAACAAGTGTTAGTTCGACATTTTGAGTATCATGATTGATTATGCGTTGAACAAAATGGGCTCCGTAAGGCAAGATCTTGCCTAACCAACTTGTTAAACACATTAGAGGATTGGACAGACATGTATGATGAAGCAGCGGCTTTTCAAGCAATTTATTTAGATTTTTAAAATGCATTCGATACGGTTCCATATGGTACAATGATTTATAAGTTCCACAAATATGGTATCAGAGGTAACATAAGTGCTTGGAGGGAATATTTTCTGAGAGACAGGGAAAAATGTGAATCAGTAAACCGGAGCAAATCAACATGGTTGAAGGTGTCAAGTGGTGTACACCAAGGTTCAAGCCTCTGATCTGTGTTGTTTTTACTGTATATAAATGACTTACCTGCTGTAATTTAATCTCCTTGCAAGATTTTTGCTGACGACACCAAAGTATACCACCAAGTTTTACTATTGGTTGACCATGATATACTTCAAGGAGATTTAGGAAATTTAGCTAAGTGGTCCGACGAATGTTTTTTTGGATTTAATGAAGATAAGTGCAAGGTACTACATGCAGGAAAGAAAAATTTAAATTATAATTATACAATGAACAACAAGTCCCTCGAAAAAGTCACAGAAGAGAAAGATATGAGAGTAGTAGTAGTTGTAACTGATTCATTGACTTGTTCCAAACACATTGGAAAAGTTGCAGCAAAAGCAAGTAGTATAATAGGTATGATCAAACGAACTTTTTCATATTTTTCAAAAGAATCTCTACGCACTTTCCGTAAAACGTACATTACAACACATTTAGAATTTTGCGTGCAGTTGCTTGCAGGAATAACAAACTTTGATTATGAAGAAACGTTAAGAATACCACAGTTTACCACCCTAAAAGAACGATTGAGAGGCGACTTAATTGAAGTTTATAAAACTTTGAAAGGCCTGGATTCTTTGAATTTTGATATATATATATATATATATATATATATATATATATATATATATATATATATATATATATATAATATATATATATATATACATATTTTTTTTTACCAGAAAGGAGTACCAAGGACTAAGAGGTCATTCTCACATTCTGGAAGTTGACAGGTGTAATTATAGTGTGCGTGAATATTTCTTAGTCATTTGTATGGGGAATAGTCCACCAAATCACATAGTAACAGCACCGAGTGTAAATTGCTGTAAGAATTACTCTGATAATCATTGTTTTGGACACTTGATGTTTACAGTTTATGTGCTAGGCACGTGCCATATTTATACAATACAGATGAATGAGGATGTGTGCATTATGTATATTTTCTATGTATATCTACGGTTTTTACACAATAAATAATTGATTGATTGACATAGACCCATACAAGCACAAAACATTTATATGTACACGCATTTATAGTTCAGCGGACACACCCGGCAATAACACTTAGTTCCTTATCCTCCCATTGTTTGCTTCCTCAGATCTGTGATCGCATTTGTATACAATTATTTCGGTTAGGATTTATTATGAGGTTCATTTTCTCAAAACAGCAAAGTTCCATACTAGCAAATTGTTCCTTGAAAAAAATGTAAAAAGAGTAGACTCCCTCCTCCTCCTCCTCCTCCTCCTCCTCCTCCTCCTCCTCCTCCTCCTCCTCCTCCTCCTCCTCCTCCTCCTCCTCCTCCTCCTCCTCCTCATCATCATCATCATCATCATCATCACCATCGTCCTCATTGTGTGAAACGATTCAACAACAAGGAGAATACAAGCATCATTGTCCAAGTACATGTAGTATTGCTGAAGAAAGTCACATCTGTTATACGTACTCCATGCACTGGAATCTGGATGAATATCTATCACGACAGTACCACATCAAAGTATCTATAAACCCCACTTTGCACCAGAGCAGAATTTCGTGCAGACCTATCTTGATATCCCAATGCAGTATTCAAGGCAAAAGCCTGCCGGGTGTGGCAAACTGTTTGTGTATTCAGTAGTCAAACCATATATTTTACCTCATATTTTGCCCTTAAGCTGCAGGCTACTCCCGGAGGTTACTTTCCCAAATTTTTGGTAGGGCTGTACGTGCAGCTCTACCTTTCAAAAACCTTTGCATCTTTAACTTTTCCCAAAAAACACCATCTATAAATAGGGGCTTTTTGAAATAAAGCTGTGGAAAATATGACCCAATAAACGCACGAAAAGTGCTCCATGAGGAAAATTAGGAAAAGGAAATTTTTACGCATTTTGGTCCAGGGAAAAAATACCCTAATCTAGTGACTTCTGCAATATTTGGCAAAACACTGGACTTTTGTTGTGGAAACTTTACAGGCAGATAAGACGGCCAATGCCATAATCAATATTTAGGAGTGATCATCAAATGTGTTGATCATGGCACTCACACTTATCATCCCCACTGAACTTTGCAATATAATTATTACACTTCCTGTGTGCAACAAAGGCAATTTTTCAATGGTAAATCTAGATGCATTTCATAGCCTTGAAAAGTAGGCAAGTAACATTGTAATACAATCCAATGGGAACACAACTGTGGGACCTGTTGGAGGTAGCAATAATCCATACATTTTTACCCAAATTTATAAAAAATCATCAAAAATGTCGAACCTAATTCTAAATCCTTAGCGTTTTAATAATCTAGAAATGGTTTATTCAGGTGAAATAATCTAATAATCCTTTTTTTGGAGCAAAAGTCCAAACAATCCCTTTAAAAAGGCTCAATAATCACATGATCCTGTAACCCCATCAGGGCCCCAATTCTAGCCCGCAAGATTTTGCGTATCGGGTTGTGTATTTTTGCGGAAGCGTATAAGGAGCACAAAAATTAAAATATAAATAAACAAAAATTTAACTCATAATTTCGATTTTTTTCTCAGAATTACGACTTTAAAAAGTCGACATTTTTTTTCTAGAAATATCGACTTCTTAAGTCAAAATAACGGCATAACAAGTCGAAATTTGGAGATAAAAGTCGAAATTCCGAGACAAATTCCGAAATTTCAAGATTTAAAAGGGAAAAAAATCGAAATTTCGAATTTTATTATTTTTTTCACTTTATTATTATTATATTTTATTTTATTTATTATTATTTATTTTTTCATTATTATTACTACTTTAGTGGTCGTAATAGGCTTCCGTATATTGCTGATGGAGACACGTTTAAGCAAAATTGCTATTTGTTTGTGCCTGCAGTTTAGCAAGCGTCTGCAAAACTTTTTTTCGCAGCTTGTTCACGTTTCAACTATTAATACGGGGAGGGGGGGAACTATGATTGACTGTTGAGATGGGGCGGTAAAACTATATGATTTTTTTTTTTAAGAATTGGCAAATTATGCTTTTGGTTAGAACAGGGATGTGGGAAGACTTTCCACATCCCTGGTTAGAACTTTGAGAGGAATCGATATATTCCCGAAACTTCCTCTTTCTTTCTTTCTTTCTTTCTCTTTCTTTCTTTCTTTCTTTCTTCTTTCTTTCTTTCTTTCTTTCTTTCTTTCTTTCTTTCTTTCTCTTCTCTTTCTTTCTTTCTTTCTTTCTTTTCTTTTCTTTTTTTTTTTTTTTTGACAATATTTATTCATTATGTCACACAGTTGTCGCATTATGTTGAAACCCTAACTCGGGGGTGGCAGCGAAATGGAGCTTTATTGTTTGGAGACTTCAAACTGAGGTGTAAGTGTCATCATGGGGTTTGTTTTACATTTCTGGTGAGGATGTTAATTGTTGCAGTACTTGTTAGGATTCCCCATCGTTTGGTCAGGTGGTTTAGCTGTAACTTTTTATTTTATAATCACTGGGGCAGAATATATGCCCCAGTTTGATTCTGCTTCAGTTATACACTGTCAGGCGGTGTAACTAAGGTAAGTATCCAGCTAGAAAGGGTACATACTGGTTCAAGGGTAAGTCAAATTATTCTTATCTGAACTTGTATTATCAAATTTAGTAATTATGTTTAGTTTGACATGTATTCTTTTTCATATTGAAGCTTTGCATTTATAAGCAAAGCTTCACTTATTTAGTTAATGCGTTGACACGTTCATATATATGTATATATATATATATATATATATATATATATATATATATATATATATATATATATATATTCATTATTATGTGGGTTGACTTTGCTAAATATTTAGCTTAGACAAGGAGCTGCTACTCAGAGAGACATGTACGGGTACACGGAGGCCCCGAAACATGTTCTGAGTTTTTACCCGCTTAAGACCCTTGAATTTATTTGGGCTAATACAGCCTATGTCAAAATTCTAAAGAAGAACATGACAAAGGTACTTCCATAATTATAGGTTAGACAGTGACAGGTTACCTTATGGAGTGTAGAGAGTTCGGACTACGGAATACTGTAGGGTTATGACTACGAGGAAAGTGGTTTTTGGCAAAAAGACACAAATAGAATGTATAGTGGTCCTTTGCCTTGAAAGGCCACTCCAATGAGAGCCCACCTTTTTTGAGAGACCACTTTTGGGCCTGCCCTTTGGATGGCCTCTCAAGACAGGGGCCACTCTGTATATATACTGGTTCAGGGGCAAGTCAAATTATTCTTATATTATCTTTTATATCTATCTATCTATATATATATATATATATATATATATATATATATATATATATATATATATATATATATATATATATATATATATATATATATATATATATACAAAATCTGATAGCTTTGTTCGCCTGAACCTATTATAAGGTATTGTCAAAATACATATTAAAGAGACATACAAATAAATCACAGGCAAAAACATGCATAACAAATGATGGTACCAGTACTTGTACAGCTAATATACATATACATAAATCTATGAAACCTCTGGTGTACTCCAGTGTCAAAAATTAGAAGCCAAGCTTGTTAGATCTGCATTCAATTAGAAGCCAAGCTTGTTAGATCTGCATTCAAATACGTCATTGACAAATGTTATCATCAATGGGAGTACGTTGGTGTTTCCGCCGCCCATCGTCATAAGGATGTTTAATTTCTCCGCATCGTTTGAATTCGGTATACAAATTGGGTAATGATATTAATCAGAGTACAGTTTATCCATTTGTTCTTTCAAAAAATTACAGTGTACCACCAAATGAATTTCATCTTCAATGTTGCCGGACATGCATAACTTACATACGCGTTGTTCCAAAGGTGTTTTTGGACGTGCGTACCTTCCAGTTTCAACAGCCAGCGGCGTGTGCGCACTAACTGTTAATTTTACTGAAATATTTTATTTTCGTTTCTTTACAGGTATAATTTTTGCTGTAAATAAAATTCGCATTCAAAGTTTCGTTTAAATTCACAATATGTGCACAGTTTGTTGGAATTAGGGTTATGTTCACCAGATATATATATCCCATGTTATGGTTGTCACATTCAGAGATCTGACGGCGCGCTGTTGATGATGTTCAATCCGAATGGGTAGGCTTGAGTTGACGTACAAATATAAACGGTATCTGCAAGGTAACCTTTGTTTTCAGCGGTAAACTTTGAAACCACGTGATTACAGGTGATTTCCCAGTTTCCGCCATTGCAGACGTTTGAACCCCGACGAACAAAACAACAGCAAAACCATGATTCTGAACGGTTAACTTTGGAGTATGTCTATACAGAACATAATTGTTTGCATTTTAGTGTTGATGTTGGCTGGAATAGTGGTGTCACAGCAATCGTGGGGAGCCCCAGACTTGGAAAAGTATCCAGGAAATAAGCCGATACCCCACTGTTGGCCAGGGCAAGAAGGGCAGTGTTGGCGGCCCCCATGGTACCCCTACGATCAAATTCACCGCCGTGTGAGGGACACTGGTACCGTGATTGGCAGGTCTATGGAGGTTGGACCTACGATCGGGCGTTATGTCAATATATTTTTAGGGGTACCCTACGCAAGACCTCCGGTAGGGGAACGGCGTTTTAAGGTGAGGGCGAATGTGGGCAAGTACGATCCAGCATCTCTTATGATGGTGAACTTTGACCCGGCTTGTGTAGACCTCAACAGTGAATGGGGAATCCCCTTGTGTCAACACCGAGCTCACAAAGCCCCCGAGGTGGAAAGTGGACAAGATTTAAGATTTTTATAAACAAACAAAATCCGAAGACAGTCGGACATGAGTCATACATGACTAAGGACGTAAGACAATGAAATAAGCATGCAGAGATTAAGAACCACATGCGCTCGTAATGTTCAGTCACGCTTCCGTGCTAATCAGTGTTGCCAACCTGCGAAACTTAAAATCCGGGAGATAAAAAGTAAAATTTAGGGAGATTGATAAATTAATATGAAATATAGAAGGGAAATATTGATGAATTTCCGGGAGGTGACTCAAAATTGTCAAAAATCCACACCCTTTTCAAGAAATTTAAGCATAAAATTCCGGGAGTCTCCCAGGTAATCCGGGAGGGTTGGCTACACTGGCTAAGTAATATACGGGGGGTGGGGGGGGGAGGGAGGAGGAGGAGTGGGTGAAGAGGTTGGACCTGGATCATCCATGCGTTCAATAACCATGATAACCCACATAGGGCCATATCTGCAAGAAAATATTGTGTATTCATCTGTGCAGTCAATTATTTGTGCTAATAAGATGGTGGCGGCCGGCCGGATGGGCCTAAAACCACGTCATCACATGGAGCTCCTATAGAGTCCTATAAAGAAAGGTTTGAAATGAAGCTCACATCTGGACCACCATCCCGCTTCAATTTTGGCATGATTTCTCCATTTCTGAACACACCAACAAGCTGTAACTCACCAGTTTATTCCAACACTATTTTCTACAGGTATATCACACGGATAATCCATTGAAATCCGCATATATCCACAGCAACAGGCCTATAATTGTCGAAAATGTCCCACAAAATCCATTTCGGGCAAAAAGTCCGACATTCCAGCGCCAAATTCAAATGGGTGTCTCATCCTGAATTGAGTTTGTTCCGTGACATTATGGAGTTTGCACCCTTGAAATTTGAAAATAATATTCAAATATCTTCAATATCAATGATAGTCTCATTAAATGCACAGTCCCCCCCCCCCCCCCCCCCCCCCCCCCGCGCGTAGTCCTATGATAGGCTATATTAGCACAAAAGCTTGACGGACTGAATGTTACGAGCGTCTTTGCCGTGGATCCCAAATTTTTAACAAATTTTTCAATTTGAGTACTTGTCAGTTAATGCATGCATTCCTGTTGATTACCATGCGCGTGCAAGTCAATGGGGATTGCAATGGAAACGCGCAAGTTTTACTTCCTCTCTAAAATCTTCATCCCCTGAACTAGAGTAGGATTTACTATGGGTTGAATGTCAAGGTTAGCTAAGGATGGGCTGTTCACACAGCCCTCTTATTTTAAAATGGTCATACTCCATTGATTTTTGGATTTTTAATCCTTTTTTTTTCTTTTTTCATTTCTTGGCAAATTTTTAAACAACACTGTCCACCAGGTGGTAATACTCTGGATCTCTGATTGTTAACAAATTTTGCAATTTGGTCTCACAGATGCATGCAATGCTGTTGATTACCATGTAAGTCAATGGGGACTTTTATGGAAAGTCACATTTTTTACTTCCTCTTGAAAATCCTTAAACCTTAGACCATAGAACAGAATGGGAGTTACATTACATTATAGGTAGATGGTCAGATTAGGATGGGCTGTTCACGCAGCCCTCTTGTTTGCATTGCCTGGCGAGTGGTGCTTTAAAAAATATTTTGATATGAACATGATGTATGGTATGAGTGAAGGGAAAAATGTGAGTAGCTGATGGTCATCTGTGCATTCCTTGCTACTTTTTCCTAGGATGAAATTCTGCTTTCTTTTGCAGCCACCTGAGAGGCCAGGTCCAAACTGGGACCAAAGCGATCCCTACTGGGATGCCAGCTTCTACCGTCCAGCTTGCCCCCAAGAAATATGGCAGCTGCAACCTAAGTTGTACGAAATGAGAAATGTCAGCGAAGACTGTCTTTACATGAATATCTTCTCGCCAAATGTGAGTATATTGAGGTGTCAGAGTTGTCAGATTTTGAAGTCCAGTGCTTAACTTTTCTAAAGGCCAAGAAAAATGATTCTCCCTGTTAGATAGTATTAGCTCAGCTGACTTGTCAGTCAGCTGAGCTTTAAGGAGGCCCAGGCTTCCATCGTATGTCTGTCTACAATTCACATTTTGGACTTCTTCTCCAAAACCAGTATCTGGATTCTCTTCAAACTAAGTGGGGATCTACCTTGGGTGAGTCTCTACTAGATTTGTTCAAATGGTTGTGTTCTGGACAGTAATTTTTTATTTTGGGGGGCAAATCTTGAAAAAGTTTTTGTCCGATACCACTCACCCATTTGCTTTGAAATCACACAGGGAGACTCCTAGGGACCCCTAGTTGTTTATTTGTTATTCAGGTGGTGCTATTATTTTTTGTTAATTTTTGTATGTTTTTTTTAGCTCTGCTGACCTGAGGTCGCAGAGCTTATAAATGTGACTGGCCATGTCAGTCATACCCTCCGTCAGTCAGTTGACTTGTTTGTTAGTGTGATGCCATCCACAGTTTTCAAGTTAACCAAGTATAACTTTCAGAACTTGTAGGGTGTATGAAAATCTAGGTCAAGTTAGATTTTAGTGGCACCATTTACAGTATTATGTAATATACATGTATATGTTGAAATGTGAAACTTTGCGAACGCTCTGGCATCTTTAATTTTGTGGTGGATCTTCATGAAATATGGTGAAATTATGGGGGAGGTGAAAGTCTAAGTTGCTGATGATACTGGTGTTGCCACCTATAATTTGATACAAATGATGAGCCAAAATGTCTTTTAAGATTAAACTTCCCTATCTGAAAAAGTAGTTGGATTAGAATTGCCAAATTTATACAGTTGAGATTAGAAATGGGTTTCCTTTAAGCGCGCTTGGAATAATTAATTTTTCGACAAATAATTGTGTTCACTTTCACTTTTTTCCATGCCTGCTGTCACGCTCAGTTACGTTTGCTACTGTGTACACATCGAAACTTTTGTGCAGGAATGGGACAGACATAAATTCCTTTATGTGAGCTTGGAGAAAAGCGCGTTCATCACAGTTGTCATGTTTCTGTTACATAATCATGGTAACTCTGAATCTGACGCAGTCCTGACCATTCGTGGTCCCCCAGGGCCTATCATGGTGTGTAATACATACTTAACATTGTGTATAGTTATTCTGCAGTAATTTGTTTGAAATGACCATTTCCACATGTAATTGATTTCCACTGTGTCAAATCTTACTATCTTGCTTATTTTACAAGTTATTTACAATTAGTGGTTAGATTTATTGAAGGCAAAACTGATATGTTGGGCACAAACAATGCTTTTGATGTGCAAATTGAGTCTGGGCACAAGACGTTGCCTTCATCGGTGCCAAAAGTACAGTGAATATGTTCTCCCATATGTTTTGCAATCATAACAGGAAGCTTCAGAAGAACTATCTAGGTCCTAATTGTATAAAAATATCAAAGTTTTTACATATTAACAGCATCAGAACAGCCAGATTTGCTGCTTTAAAGTGCCCTGCATCCCTGCATTCACGAACAGCATGGTGTGGAGTTTGTCAATCATATTTTTATAAGCCCATTGGGAAAACACACACAAATAAAGCATATTAAAATGGGCTAAAACATGTACTGGTACACAAAAATATATGCTATAATCGTGCTACAGTGGTCCCTGTTTGAACGACCCCTCTTATGAGCGACCACCTGGTTTGAACGACCACATTTGGCCGTCAAAGTTGTTTTTCTTCAATAATTTACCTCTCATGAATGACCACCTGTTAAACGCGACCCGCGGCCATGCAAAATGTACATATTTGGTGACCGCATAACACAAATTTGAGCCATATCTGGTCATCACACCTGAAGTCGACCAACAAAATACATGCACGCAACTCGCCCATTGTTATAAAATTGATATGATTCTTGTCAGATTTGGTTAGTGCAAACAAGAAAGGATTTCTTTCTACAGTAACTTTCCAAAAACAAGTTTTTTATTTGATCAATCTATCTATTCCTTCTTATTTCACATTCTCTTGAGTGTAGGATCTTTCCATTTATTTACATTTTTACAATGGCTGTAAATGTGGCACACTCCACATGTTGAAGGTCCAAGGTCAAATGGCCAGATGGAATATAGCCTAGGGGTCATCTTGTGAATGATCTGCACCCCTCAATTTATGAGTTAGGCCTTTTAGAACTTATAAAGTGTATGGTAATTGTCGTTTACATCAACGTTGGTGGCAGCACCTGTAATAAATATTGTGTAATATACAGATCAAAATCTTGTGACCAGTCCAGCATCCAGCCTTGTGATGGATCTTCATGAAATTTAGCAAGATTAGTGGGATTGCAAAAGAGGTCAAAATCTGGGTTGTTTATAATACTAGTGGCACAACCTGTAATTTGATGGACATTATGAGTTATTATATCATGAAAGATGCAAAATTTCATATCTGGAAAAATAATTGAATTAGACATGCAGAATTTATGGAATATATAGATCATGTCCAATGCTATATTATGTAAGATCAGTGACGTTACTATTTTTGTTAGGTTACCAGACCTGTTAGGTTGGAAGAGGTGATTTTATTATAGTAGGGTGCAGTTTGGACATCAGTGGCAAAGAGAATTGAGCCTCCAGATCAAATTGCACTTGAGTACAGTGTACATTGTAAAACTCTACATGGCAACCTATGTTTTGGGTCACCAAGTTTGTTAAAATAGTCACGCTCCAGTCATTTCTAAAACTAGTTTTCTATCTTTGTGTTAATCAGTTTGTATGATTTGCAGCAATACAAAAAGGTGTTGTACTTTTTAATTACCCTGTTGCCTTATTATATCACAGCGTGTTTACCGCAATGCATCTTGGCCGATCGCCGGGGACAAACTCAGCCAGCAGTTCAGACTAACAGTGGAGTAGTACAATAGATGCAGTGTTGACTCTTGCTGGTGTCATACACATATGTTCAAGTTCCAATCAGAGAAAGTTATAAAAATGCAGAACGTTAACTGTTGCATGCCGAATTGCAGAAGTTTTAAGAGGAAAACACCTGGACTCAGTTTTTATGAGTTGCTGTTGGACAAAACAGAGAGGAAAAACTGGATCAAACTGACTAGAAACAAAAACCTGTAGGTTGAATCGAAGTGGACACAGGCTTTGGTTGGATTCCTTACGAGTTGAACTGAACCCCTGACAGCACAGCCATTGTTGTAGCTCCTCCTTATAGTTGTTCTCTACTATTGTAGAAGGTAGTTTTACACTGGGGACGCTGTTTTCATATAATATAATGAGGACATCAGCCATACTGTGACCACAACCATGTTATACTATATGCAGTCTGTGCGCAAAGTTTTTTCTCTTATCGGTCATTTTGCTCAAATTTCAAAAGTCCCAATACTTTAACATGTAACATGCTAGCGTTTTCTATTGGTCCGAGGAATTTTTTATTAGTAAAAACTGACTGACTGGTACTTTCACTTGGGCTGTATAAACCCTGCTTTGACCTTGTCTCTGGTGATTAACCAAGATGCACTGTGGTAAATACGTTGTGATGTAATAAGTTATCAAGGTAATTGAGCATGCCGCTGGTTTAATATTCAAGTGTGCAAAAAGAAACCTGGTATTAACAGTGTACTGCATGAGAAAACAGAAAAAAACTGCAATCAGAATGTGTGGTTTGAAAGTTCATGCTTCCATAAGTTTTCATTTGTAGCTCTTGCTTTTTAGATGAGTTGACGTGTCAGTCAGGTGAGCTTACAGGATGGTCAGTTGTCTGTCCATCCACAGTTCACATTTTGTCTTCTCCAAAACTTTGGCCAGATCCACTTCAAACTTGGCAGGGAAGAGTGGAACTTACCGAGTTTGTACAAATGCTCACACATCCGTCATTTTTGAAATTTTTCCATATTTTGCATATTAAAATGATATTTTAGGTGGTCTTATAAAAGGGAGATCACTGTAAGAAACCTAAAGTGGTTTTAGCAGATCCTCATACAAAAAAGCAAACATTTTCTATTGAAATGTATAGTGAAAAAAGTATTAAGGTAGAAAAAGTTTAGTAAAGAAAAAAATATCTTTTAAAAAACGAAGTGGGAAACAGCCCTAATTTGTAAGAGCCATGTGGAAGCCTGTTCTCGGGGCTGTTCTGTTGTACAGCTGGCATCACGGCTGGCATCACGGTTGCCTTGTATCTGTACTGCAGCTGGTTCCTGCTGATATGGATTGATTGTCTGCTCTTCTGCCGTAATTATGGGCCTCTATTAACACGTTCATCCTCCTCAGAAGAAGTGCTGGAAAAATCTAGGCTACCATCATCATCACACTCATTGTCACATAACTTACATATACATGTACCTTGTCATGTCAAGTCCAATGTAATGCAGTCCTGTCGCACATCCTGGCAGGCAGATGGGTGGGGTTTGTGACATCAGCAGCTGTTTCATGCCATTGACCATTATCTCGGGCGGGAAAACCCATGCTTATGGCTTCCCAAGGCAGCTCATTATAATGCCTCAAAATAATTATTTGAAATTAAAATTTACAGGAAATTTTAGTAACATTTTTTTTGGATTTCTCAACTCAAACTTTATTGAAAGTAAGGCCCCACCAATCCATGGGACCTTGGAAGTAGGAAAAACCCCAGGCTAAAGTTAGCCTAAGTTTGCTGTGGGTGTAATACATCCACTTTAAAGTAAGCAGAAGTAAACTATTGACTGGGGCCATCAGCTCAGTCCATAAAAATGATCATAGTCAACGTGTGAGTGTGACACTTTCCCCCTTAAACTGGCCAAAACTGGCAAGTATGGTCTGCTTATTGCTTTCAGTGCATTTAAACAGTAATAATAAACAATTTGAATTGTCGATGAGACCTACTGTGTCAAGATCACATGCCCCAGGTCAACAGCTTTCCTTGGCATGGGTTGAGCACTAAGTGCCAAGGAAAGCTGTTGACTCAATCTTAAATCAAGGGGAAAGGGTTTAACATGCACAACTGCTAAAATGCTCTTTGTTTTTGTTTCCACAGCTGACTGACAGAATACCAAGTCGTAACCGGAACTATCAGATACTGGTGTTTGTCCATGGGGAAGATTTCAAGCTGGGTGATGCCCACTTGTATCCAGGACACCTACTGGCCATGAAAGAAGTTCTTGTTGTAACTTTCAACTACAGGATGGGTGCCCTAGGTATGTTATTCTTAGCTACAAGTTAAGCTTTCAGCAGCATTTTACTTTAGACATATATAAATGTAACATATTTTTATCTTTGCTGATCAAAGATGGCAGAGCTGATGCCGTCACTCGTCTGTCCACCTTCCATCCATAAACTTGTTGCTTGTGAATACAATACACATGATACAGTCCACAGTTCTCAAGTTAGCACTATATAACTTTTAGGAGTGAGGACTTCAATGTATGAAAATCTTAATTGAACTCAATATTGGTGGCACCATCTACGTCATTAAGTAACATATGGTTGCATTGGCTGAAGATGGTAAAGGATGATTCATTGCATCTAGACCCAGGACTTCAGTGCTGTTAAGATCTTAAGCCAGAAATGAGTTTGCGTAGCCGAAACTAAGCAAGAATTTGCACAGTCTACACATTGTCAAGTCAAAATTAAATAATGAGGTTCAAAGATGCAGGACTTTATTAATAAGAGTCAAAGTCTTGACCCCCAGGAACCAACTAGGCTTACATGTACTGGTGTATCAAGATGCAACTGTCTCATGCTAACATTACCAGCTTCTTAGTTTTTTATGTCAAAAATTATATTTACATTGTATAAATGATTAGTAAACATCTTTCCTCCCACAATCTGAGCATAAATTTATATGTCCACAATGTGTTGGGAAAGGATGTTTAGTCAGTGCCCAAAGTTATTATTCCTTGTGCATTCAGCTGATGGATTTAACATTTGAATAAAAAGTTGTTTAGCAGCAGCAGACAAGTGTCTGGCCACATGAGCACTGATGGTCCCCATGTCTTGATTGATTCCTCATGTTTGCTGATAGCAACAAGCTCAGGCTGTTAGGCCTGGAATAGGAAGTAAGTAACTGCACGTGGTCATGTGCTGCCCCCTATCATGCTTCATGGAACTGGACAGGAAGGAGGGCACATTCATGTATTGAGCGGCAAAAATGTGTATAATAAAACAAAGCTGTCTGAGAAAGCAACAGCCTTAGAAAAGTCCTTCATGTGGTTCAAAACATAAAGGTTGCTGAAAATATTCAGAATATTTCATTTGTTAAGCAGGAAAAGGGTTTTTTTCAGATCTTTCAATTACAAAATTGCTGCAGGTGCCCGTATCATGGTGGAAGCATAGCTCTGTTGCCTAGTGACACAATTAAGAAGACCAGGTCTGCAGCGACTTATGTATTGGGAGTGTAAATGATGAGATCATTGCATTCACATGGGTCAAGATCCTCCAAAGCTACATCTTTTTGGCTTCACAGACCAGGAAAAACAGCAGCTTACCTGACCAGGGAGCAAGCAATATATATTGCCTGTAAGTCGGCCATACTGTGAATAGAAGCACTAGCGAATGTCTGGATGAAACCAACTTTGTACACTGACCAAAACTAAAACCCAATGTTTACACAGGGGTCATGTGGGAACCAAGAAGACTGTCATGTTTTTATCTTGCAGGATTTCTCAGTACTGGTGATCGCTTTGCACCTGGTAATTATGGCCTGAGAGATGTAATTGAAGTGCTCAAGTTCATCCAGACCAATGCTTATGAATTCAGAGGGGATCGAGATCAGGTGACCTTAGTAGGACATGGGTCAGGGGCAGCTATTGTCTCACTGCTCACTTTGTCACCCTTAGCCAGGGGTAAGTACTTTCACCCCATTGTGTGGTTGAAAATTTTCAAATATTATATGCTGACGCACTGCATTAGACTATCAGCAGGGTATCATGTCAGTTAAGCCTGAGTGATTGGTCACTTTTTCAGGAACTTTTAAGAATGTTTCCATCAATTTTTAGTGGTGGTAATTATACAAATTATTGATGAAATCTGCTGTACAGGTAATATATTTACCATAGAGTACACTGTGGTCATTGGGGTGATGTCATTAGACTTACATGTACTTCATGTAAAGTATAGTTAAGTTTATCCCTGATGTTATCAAAAATTCACAAATTTAAAGGTGATCCCAAAATGTGAACTGCTTCAGGACTTCAGTAAACCAATGAAGGGCAGAAGACAAATTATGTCTCCCCGTGCAACGAGGGGACATATTGTTTTTGTGTCCGTTTCTTCTTCTTCTTCTTCTTCTTCTTCTTCTTCTTCTTCTTCTTCTTCTTCTTCTTCTTCTTCTTCTTCTTCTTCTTCTTCTTCTTCTTCTTCTTCTTCTTCTCCTCCTCCTCCTCCTCCTCCTCCTCCTCCTTCTTCCTCTTCTGCTTCTTCCTCCCCTTCTTCTTCCTCTTCCTCTTCTTCTTCTTCTTCTTCTTCTTCTTCTTCTGCTTCTTCAACACATTGTTGAGTGCGTTGCGGACGCAATAACTCAAGAAAGATTTGACTTGAGAACTGGAAATTGATTGTGAAGATGTTCCTATATAATACCTTGCTTGGGATTGCAGATGGGTACCTTGATATATTTTTCAAGGTCACATGGGCATGTCATCGAAAATTGACACTGACGCAATAACTCTGCCAGGATTTGACTTAGGAGGTTCAAATTTTGCATGATTATGTACCATAATATGAACTAGTTTGGGATTGTAGATGGGTGACCTTGACGTATTTACAAGGTCACATGGCCACTTTTTATAAATCAATGTGGATGCACTCGAGAAAGATTTGACTTAAAGAAGTTGACATTTTGTATGATTATGTTTCTCTGTAAGACTTTTGTAAGACCTTGCTTGTAACTGCAGGTGTATGACCTTGACCTATTTTTCAATGTCACATGGGCATTGTGTCTGAAATCAATGTGGATATGATAACTCAAGAAAGATTTGACTTGGAAAGTTGAAATTTTATGTGAAGATGATCCTACATATGATCTTGCTTGGGATTGCAAATGGGTGACCTTGTCATATTTTTCAAGGTCACATGGGCATATCATCTAAAATTGATGCGGACTCAACAAGTCTGCAAAGATTTGACTGAGGAGGTTGAAATTATGCATGATTATGTACCATAATATGAACTAGTTTCGGATTGTAGATGGGTGACCTTGACCTATTTTCAAGGTCACGTGGCCCCTTTTAAAATCATTGCAGATGCACTCAAGAAAGATTTGACTTAAAGAGGTTGACGTTTTGTGGGATTATGTTTCTCTGTAAGACTTTTGTACTTGCTTGTGACTGCAGATGTATGACCTTGACCCATTTTTCAAGGTCACGTGGGCATTTCGTCAAAAATCAATATGGATGTGATAACTCAAGAAAGGTTTGACGTGGGAAGTTTAAATTTATATAAGACCTTGATTGGGTTGCAGATGGGTGACCTTGACCTATTTTTCAAGTCACATGGGCATGTCATGTAAAATCATTAACTCAAGAAAGATTGGACATGGGAAGTTAAAATTTTATATGAAGATGTTCCTATATAAGTGCTACGGATTGTAGATTGGTGACCTTGACCTTTTCAAGGTCGCATGGCCCCTTTTTCAAAATCATTGCAGACACCCTAGTGAAAGATTTGACTTACAGAGATTGAAATTTTGTGTGATTATGTTTCTATGAAAGACTGGTAAGACCTTGCTTGTGACTGCAGATGCTTGACCTTGACTTATTTTTCAAGGTCAGAAGGGCATTTCATCTAAAACCCATGCAGATATGATAACTCCATAAGGATTTGACTTAGGAGGCAGAAATTCTGCATGATTATGTACCATAATACGAACTAGGTTGGGAGTATAGATGGGTAACCTAGAGTGTACCTTCACCATATCTGTGGATCATTGGAATAGGTATGCCTATTTATAAAAATAAGGGTGACAATAGTGAGGCACATGGGGAGACATTTCATTTTCTGTTGGAAAATTAGCCTGATTTAGTTTTACTCAATATAAGACTGAACAAGTCTATTTTGGTGTCATGTTGTAGGCCTGTTCCACCGAGTGATTGCCATGTCAGGGACAGATATGTGTGATTGGTCAATGTCTGGAAATATTTGGTACCCAAAGGAATATGCTATGTTGCTGGGGCGCAAAGTTGGCTGTGACCCAGACTACACGAGTATTGCCAACATGGTGGAGTGCTTACGGTACAAGTCTGATGAGGAGCTGGTCAATGGCACAGCACAGATTCCACGAATGGTAGGCCAGCATCAATGACATCCTCAGTGCACAGGACTGAGCGGTGCCATTCACTTGGTAGGGAGGAGGTCAAAATCTAAGTTCCTTTCACCACCTATAACTTGACAGAAATTATGAGCCAAAATGTGGTGAAAGATGTAAAATTCCATACCTCGAAAAATAATTGAATAGGTCACGTTAAATGCTAGTATGTTATATAATATCAGTGACCTTGACTCGCTTTTGTTAGGTCACCAAAAGAGATGATTTTATAGCAGCAGGGTGTTGCTTGGACATCAATGGCAAAGAGAATTTTTAGTTTAGCTGACTTAAGCATTAGGTCCTTGGGCCTCTTGTTAAGGCCCTTAAAAAGCAAATTTTTGATCTGCATCATTATTAACCCTTTAGTTGCCAAATTTTGGACTGAGTCAACAGCTTTTCCTGGTGCACATTGGGCACAATTATACAGACCATGCAAAGACAAACATTTGTTGCAGCCTGTCCAAATTAAAGTTAAATGACTTTTTAACTCTTTCAGTGCCAATCACGTCTTAAGTTGACCTTCTTAAGTCAAACTATTCTTCAGGAATTATCATTAGAATCACAGACTCGTATTCTTCGTAAAAAGACCTGTCATGGAAGTACCAGTATGCTTGTACAATGTAGTTCCAGAGAGAATACCCCTAGTCAACACCTTTTTGTGGTGCGATAACTGGAACTTTAAAATTTTTGATGTCAGCCCAATACAACTTTTAGGACTTATAGGGTGAATGAAAATCTAGGCCCCTTTTGATATTGGTGGCGCCACTTACATTATTATGTAATATACCACTTACATTATTATGTAATATAGGTGTCAAAATGTGAAAATCTTGTGCACACTCTAGCATCTTTAAAACTTGGCAGGTTTTCACCAAATTTGATGGGATTGTGAGGGGGGGGTCTAAGTTGCTAATGATAATAGTGGCACCACCTGCAATTTGACAGAAATTATGAGCCAAAATGTGTTTTAAGATATAAAATTCCATATTTTAAAAAGTAATTGGTCAGGATTAAGCTTGCCAAATTTATAGGATATATAGACAAAGAAAAGTACTGACCCATATCTTTTACATGGATTGGGAAACAAGCTGAGCATATATTAATCCCTCTCCATGGCACAGATGGTGGCCTATACTTTCCAACCTACTTGTTTGGTGGAGGAAACTAAAGGACTCAGAGAAAACCACCGTGTACAGTCAGAGTGGCAGGAAGTCTTTCCACTTGCTTCTCCGGCCAGGAATCAAACCCGGGCCGCAGGGGTGAAAGGCTAGTGTGTTTCAGTTCTACCGACCATCTACCCAATATATAGACAATGTCCAAAGCTAGAATAATGTTATTTTAGGCAAAATCACTGACCTTGACCTATTTTTGTGAGGTCACCATGCCTGTAAAGTTGAAAGAGGTGATTTTGTAATGGCAGGGTGTAGCTTGGACATCAATGGCAATGTCAGCACAGCATCAGGCCTATGGGCCTGCTGTATTACATAATCTTAGGTGACCATGCTCTTCTGTCTCAAGGTCACTGAGGACATAAAGTTAAGAACTCAGCCATTGTTATCTTGACACATGCAACAATATCCATCACAGGAGTTGCACAAATAAGCTATGATTACATGTGGAGCATGTGCCATCTGGTGAACATCTTCTACACTAAATTTACATAAAATCACATAAGCTTTATGACGTATGTATGTGGTGTTGGATTCATGGTACCATCATGTAAATCAGGCTATTTTGGGTTATAACCAGATTGTACTGTAAAGTTTGGCTTGTCTTTAACAAAACATAGTTCACAGCATCCTGGTGGACATTTAAAACCATGGTAAGGGACATACATATATATATATATATATATTTGGCAAGTAGTGTCTGGACCATCTAAAACTTTTACTTTGTCTGATAGATGCATTGGAAATATTCTATTGCTAAGTATTACTACTGAGCAGAGTAAAACAATAGGACCTGCTTCTTGTGTGGGTTTTTATGTGTATACAGGTAATCATTGTCTCCATTTGTCAGGTATGAGTGCTAGCTAGGACAGGCAGTGCTTTGCGAAAAGTTGGGCAAATTAGTGTAAATATTAGGGCTGTAACGATATACCGCGATAACGGTGCATCGCGGTACAGTCCATCCACGATACACGTATCAAAATGAGGTCCCCGGTATCGCAAAAATACGATACATTCCATCATATAAGTAATTTCAGCTCTAAAAAGAAAAAATACGGAAGTAAAGGCCATAATTCATTAAGATTTACCGTAATTTTGTGAAGGTAAACTCGTCAGTTGACAAACCATTCGTCAGCCTTCTGATTATGATCTATTTTTGCCTACAAAAGTGTTTTGGGATTCCCTTCATAATCATATATGCATGACGCTTTGTGGCGCTACGTCATACCCTTGTGTGCAAAGTCTGAATCTAGGTCAGCAAAATGACTGTGCCCGGCGAGAAAAAGCAGCACGCTCATTATTCAGGGGTCACATTAAGCTTGCGTCCTGCGTCATAGACGCAAAAATGAAGAAAAGACGCCCTGAAATTAATAAAAACATTGTCAATTACCCCATGCGGTCACGGTGTTTTGCATCGACCATTATCAGTATCATGAATATGTATTATACTGATGGAATCCTCTGATGTTCGTCTTTCTATGTAACAAGCTCTCTTATTTGCTAAGAAAAAAATATTCCTGGGGTATCCCTCCAAAAAATTCCCATAATGGGAACGGATGGACGTCATTTCATCTCATTATTAAATGCGCTGAGAGCACCTCCAGGCTCCTCATTGTGTGGATTTGATCACGTGCCACTCACGGTCCAATCAAATTCGTTGTTGCCCATGTGCCTGTCTCATGCCCGCAATGTTGGGAAGGTACAAGTCTTATTACGGGAATTTACGCAAAGATTATTGAACCGAGATGTTAAATTTTCACATCATATTTTCACCAAGAAGACTTCTATCGAACAAATCTAGACAGAGACAAAGGCACGAGTGAAAATCCATTACGGACGGCAAGGAAAGTACGCTCATTTGTCATCGCACGGTCTTTTGTGAACGAAGCGAAAATTTGCATTAGGCCTGACACGATGTTGTTGATCACTGTCTCCGATGGGGCACGCCGTTTTTTTTTTTTTTTTTTTTATTCAAAACAAAATTTAGTTGTTTTGATTTTATTGAAATGTTTGAATGTAACAAATCTGTATGACAGAACAAGGCAGGAATGAAATTTATGATCGAAGGCCGGAAAAAATATACGTTCAACATAGCGGAAAACCATGCCTGGGTGCATGCCCGTGACAGGCTGTGCACACTCGCTTGTGTTGCATGGCTTGTCAAGTTGTAGGCCTACCGTGTTGCTTGATGAAAAAAGTGACCGCACTTAAGATCAGACTCTTAACACCACCTGCGGCATCAAATTTGTCAGGTACATTGAAATAGAAAGTGCACAGAAATATAAATCATGTAATTTCTGACCATTTCATCACGTGCAATCAATTGCAAAAATAACAGAGCCCAGGCATGTTCAGTCATGCATGCCGCTTGTTGTGAACGCTAGTTGAAAAACTGTGCGATACCAGATACTGGCACAGTGGCAGCGTGCTAGGGGTTAAGCCCCCTTCACAATCATTTTTTGGTAGGCCAGGGATGTGTTATAGACTTAGTCCTAATAGCAGGTCCCTGGGCAGATTGAATCCATCCTTGGTACAGTCAACAACTTTTAGACCCTTTTACATCAAGTTAGCATGTTGGTAACTTTTTGTTGAATCTTAAATTTTATAATAATGAGTCACCTACATGAGCATATAGACCCTATGTTATGTTCGTTTCTAGGCTAAGTTACCTGCATGTTTTATTTGTTTATCATTTTGATGTATGTTGATTATACCAATTAAACTCAATTAATCAAATTACATCAAAAGTCTAGATTGCACAATTTCAGACTGGACCCATCGATTCAGTTCATGGACTCACTATTTTTCCTGAAAAAGAAGAAAGATGGGTCCAACGAACCCGTACTGAAATAATGTGACCCCTGTATTATTATGGTTAAGTATCAAATTGTATCGTTTTGTATCGTATCGTCAGTTCCGTATCGGGATACGTATCGTATCGTGAAAAGGTGTATCGTTACAGCCCTAGTAAATATGCAGAAAAATGGCAACATCAAACAATTCTGGCAGAAATGAAGCAAAGTGTGATGTGCAACTATTACCATGGTTTTGTTATAGTGTGGTTCCATGGTCCATTATCACCATGGTTATGTTGTAGTATGGTTCTATTGGTAACCCATTATCACCATGGTTATGTTGTAGTATGGTTCTGTTGGTAACCCATTATCACCATGGTTATGTTGTAGTATGGTTCTATTGGTAACCCATTATCACCATGGTTATGTTGTAGTATGGTTCTATGGGTGGCCCATTTGCACCAGTCGTGGATGGCAAAGGTGGAGTGATTCCAGATTATCCAAAGAACCTGCGGAGGGATGGCAAAATCATGGACATTAAATTTATGGCAGGCTTAACTAAAGATGAGGGAGCATACATTGCAAGTAAGAATCACATACAAGTGAAAAGCTATCTCTAATATAAGGGAACATATGTTGCATGTACAACAAGTAAGGGTGATAGGGCATATGGCACAAATAAGATCCACACAGTGTCTGGACTCTAACATTGTCAAACAACACATCCATCCAAGTGAAAGACTTAAGGACAGGTAAGACACCAAAAATAAATCCCACTTTAGTCAATCCTAGCTCAAAATGTATTTGCGTTAGGATAACATATCATATATGTGTGTACTCGTCATACTCCAAAGAATTTATATGTCTTGTATTTGGGCGTCTGTGATGTTAATTGTTGAATGAACAATTGAAAGTTGACCCCAAAGCATCCACCCCATAAATGTTGGTATAAGTCACTAACTATTTGTGATAAAATCATAATTACACTTGCATCTTAATCCTGACATACTGGCAACAAAAAATGGATCCTGCGATTTTTTATGTTTGGTTTCGTTTTTCTGTTATCCATCCTCAAAGTGGGACTTTTCAATTTTCACTTTGATTTTCAGTATGTTCATTTTCTTCATTTCACAGAAAAAGAACATAGCAAAATTTAGAAAATCGCTGAATCCTTTTTTGCAGTTCAGACATTACAGAATCAAATGCCATTTTCCAGATTAAATTTCACAAAGCTGTTTCTTGGAATAACCTTCCTTTGGTGGGGTTCTCATCCTATTATCTTTTCTGAGAAAACAGGCTTCAAAGGCCTTTGATGTTGATAATTTACCTCTGAAACAATACCATTTGCTCAAGTTGAGCCTGCTATTTGTACAAAACATAGTAGACATTGTCCCTTAACATTTGGGGAGGTTGTCAATCAATTCTTGGCCAATCACATAAATAAAAGAGCCTTTGAAGTACGGAAAACATTATTCAGCGATCTGTCAGACAGCAACAGTCTGGTTTCAAAGTGTGATGTCATGGAGGCGGCCCTTCGGGCCCCTAGACCTCAAGCCTGGCAATGAAAGTTGTGTTGCCTTGCTTCGGTGGGGCGGCCTATGGCTGCTCATGGTCTGTCCACAGATGGTGGGTTTGGTCTGCCGCCCCCTACCTCTTAATCCCGTTTTCAGGGATATTATTTTATTATATTTACTCCTGTCTGTATACTTTATGTAGTTAGCTTGTTAGACTTGTCTGTACACTTTACTTAGTTAGCTTGTCACTATTTTGTAGTTATTTTCTCAATGAGTTTCATTTGTCTTTCCAACCTGAGTTTTGTAATGCCATTTTGTGTGTTTTCTCCCCCTACACGTTTATGCTTATTTCGATGTGTTTATTTATACTTTTATTTCCTCATCCATGGGTTTCGATAAAATATCATTATAAAAGTGGGTATTGTTGATTAAGGTGCCAGTTTTTTTCCCCGCTTGCAGGGGTCACATTAAGTATTTTTCAGTGTGGGTCCGTTGGACCTATCTTTCTTCTTTTTCAGGAAAAATAGTGAGTCCATGGACTGAATCGATGGGTCCAGTCTGAACTTGTGCAAACTAGACTTCATTTTGTATTACTGTAAATTGCTTTAATTTCGCTGTATTCTTATTTTCGCTTATTTCGCTGAAGGCACAAAACCGTGAAAATAAAACACAGTGAAATAGTATTTTAACATTGTTAGAATGGGAATTATGTCCAAAACAGTGAAATTAAAGCTACAGTGAAATGTCAAAAATACTAAAACCGTGAAAATTTGAACACGCGAAAATAAAGCAATTTACAGTATTTTATTCATTTTATTTGGTATGATCAACATACAGTCATGCATGAGTTTACTTAAAAATGTTAAATAGATAAAACATGCAGGTAACTTAAGCCTAGAAACAAAAATGACGTATGGTCTATATGCTAATGCAGGCAAATCATAATTATAACTAAGATTGAATAAAAAGGTGCCAATGTAAAAGTTTAATTACTAAAAGTTTGTTGATTGTACCAAGGATGGATTCAGTCTATCTAGGGACCCGCTATTCAGACTAAGTCTATAACACGTCCCTAGTCTACCAAACTATGGTTTGTGAAGTGGTCTTAACCCCTAGCACACTGAGTGCCACTGTGCCAGAATCTGAGATCGCACAACGTGTCGGCGTGTGCCATTGGGCAGTTTTTAACTCTCTTGCACAACAAGGGGCATGCATGTTGAAAACGTCTGGGCTCTGTTAATTTTGCAATTCATTCCACGAGATGAAATGGTCAGAAATTACATGATTTATATATCTGTGCACTTTCTGTTTCAATTTACTTGAAAAATTTGATGCTGTAGGAGGTATCAAGAGTCTGATCTTAAGTGCGGTCACTTTTTTTTTTTTTATTAAAGCAACATGGTACAGGCCGTGCAACACAACACAAGCGAGTGTACACAGCCTGTCACAGACTCACAGGCATAGATGGTTTTCCGCTATGATGTACATATATTTTTTTCGGCCTGAGATCGTGAATTTCATTCCTCTCTTGTTCTGTCATACAGATTTGTTCCATTCAAACAATTTAAAAAAATGAAAACACCAAAATTTTGTTAAAAATCACCAACGACGACGTGACGCATAGGAGACAGCAATCAACAACACATGATCACATCGTGTTTACGCAAATCTTCGCTTCGTCCACCTGTGACCGTGCGGTGACTAATCTGTGTATTTTCCTTGCCTTCCGTTAGGAATTTTCATTCATGCCTTTATCTGTATCTAGATTTGTTCGATGGAAGTCTTTTTGGTGAAAATACGATGTGCAAATTTAACATCTTGGTCCAATAATCTTCGCTTTAATACGACTTATTCCTCCCCAACATAGCGGACATGATTCAGGCACATGTATGGGTAACAACGAGTTTGAACAGTGAGCGGCACGTGATCAAATCCACCCAATGAGGAACCTTGAAATGCTCTCAGCGCATTTATAATGAGGTGAAATGACGTAAATTTTGCAAGAATACCCCAGGAATATTTTTTTCTTAGCAAATAAAAGAGCTTCTTACATACAAAGACGAACATCAGAGAATTCCACCAGTATAATGCATAACCATGGTCATGGTGGACGATGCAAAACACCGTGACCACAAAGGTGCAAAGTTACTAAGTTTGGGGTAAAATTTGCAGCTGTATCATTCAAAATGCATTGCGTTTTTTGTGCGTGCGTCCACAGAGACGCAAAATGGCAATGATTTATTGATTTCCAAGCATCTTTTCTTCATTTTTTGCGTCTATGATGTGGGACGCACGCTTAATGTGACCCCTGCGCTTGTCTTTCGTGTGAAGGACCACTGGGGTAATCAATCGCGGCACGGCCTTTGGAGTTTGAAGGGACATCGTCTGACAATTCCCACTCCTCTTGAGCATTCAAAGTCTCCCTTCATTAGAACGCAAAACAAGCAAGATAACTATAAAGTAAACCACTAAGGCTATGATATGTTAGCATGTTTGCATCTTTTCCCTGCCCACAAACATACTTTTGGCATGCTGCCTTATTTCGCATTGCCAACCTGATACCACTCTCATTTTGTCATGGGCCGTTGCTACCTGCAGCCACTAAGGCTATGATATGTTAGCATGTTTGCATCTTTTCCCTGCCCACAAACATACTTTCGGCATGCTGCCTTATTTCGCATTGCCAACCTGATACCACTCTCATTTTGTCATGGGCCGTTGCTACCTGCAGCCACGTGACAGGCTGTTAATTATGATTGATGGGTGGCATTGTTCCGTTTGTCGGCTGAAAACCAAAAGAAAGATCCATGGACGTTCAGATGTCCACATTCCTGTGTGGTTTTTGGCGTTTTTCTCATATTTCTATTTTAGTTCAAAGCTTGAAATTTTGACAACTAATAGAAAGGTCATTCATCTTGTAAAAACCATTAAAATCTCAAAATCTGCCATGCAAAGGTTTTTGGTGTCTTACCTGTCCTTAAGTGAGTTCCATTGTAAGAATACGAAGCAACACGTCTAGTTCTTTGTACATATGTATGCATTTCAACATGATTTAAAGTAAAATTTATATTTTGTGCTTCCTGTGGATTTAGCTTTTCCCACACAAACCAGCAAACATTATAAGGTTTTAAATGTGACACCATTGGATATTTTACATATATCATGCATGACAATCCACATTTGATCAGCCACTATTGTAATTGCAGGGTAGTTAGTGATAATGGAAAGAGATTATGCAGATCTTGACATTAGATAATTGTGCTTTGATCACTTGTTCCAAATAAACTTTTCTTACATTTTCAATCAGGTTATTATTGGTTAAATCTCCTCTAACATGTTAAACTCTTTCCCCCTTAAACTACATGTAGCCCAAACTGGCTGCTAGTCAAATGCTGTCTGCTCCAATGTTTTCAACTAATTTCATCAGTACTGAGAACCATTTGACTGAAAATCGTAGATGGGACCTGTGAAGATCACATGCCAAGGAGAGCTGTTGTCTGAGTCTTAATTCAAGGGGGGGGGGGACGTTTCAAGCCCAGTGGCCATCTTCAGAAAGAATTTTAATCTGATACGAAATTTAGGATAATAAAAAAGAACTGTTGATCCCAAATTCCTGAATCTTGGGCCACATGAACAGTTTTTGTGTGAACCATTCTCTTTTCTGGCTGTTGTACAAAGCATATGATTAACATTTCAGGATTATGTCTTAATATTTATTTGATCCAGACTTTGATCCAGCTCAAAAGATGAAGTACTGGATTAAACTAAGATTAATTTAATAAAATGAAAAAGTTGAAACAGTGTTAGTGTTGTAGCCCAGAGCAAAGATTGTTTATTCCTGGAAATTTTCATTCATATATTAGGCAAAGGATTTAGTACATATAATGCAGGGTCAAAGGCGCACCAATTTAATTTTAGGATCAAAGTCAGGGTCAGATTTAATTCTTTGTTAACACAGCCACAGGAGTATTACTTGACAAGATAAGATCTGTTAGTGTCTGCCAGAGTGTAGATTGTTATAACTTGTTTGGTACTATAATGTAACTTAGGCATGGGTGTGTGGTGTTTTCCTGGCCTTTCAATCCATGTTTCAGCTGAGATGGCAGCTGAAGCATGGCTTGCTGGTCAATGTGAAGACCACAGACTTGGTATGCTGGTACAGGCTACCTGCTGTATGCGGCCACCCTTTCTGCCAGAATGAAAATCAGCACATACAGCAGGTAGCCTGTCACCACAGGTAAAGGAACAAAGAAAGTGACTCCTGTATCCAAGAATAATATGGCCACAATGAGCAGGTGACTTTTTGTGATAGTGGCTGGCTGCAGCAGCTACCAGTGTGCAGGGCTGAAAGCACTCGCTGTGCAGAATGGGAATACTGGGAATTGCTTTATTTTCGCATTTATAAATTTTCACGGTTTTTGTATATTTGACATTTCAGTGTAGTTGTAATTTCACTGTCTTGGACATAATTCCTAATCAGACAGTGTTAAAATATTTTTTTTGTGCCATCAGCAATATAAGCCGAAAAGAATACAGCGAAATTAAAGTAATTTGCAGTATACAGCCATCATGGTATATGTGGGTGCTAAATATAAACACAAGAGACCGATGTGCAAAACTATGTAGCCTTCATAGTAAATGCAGGCATTACATATGAGCACCAGGGACTGGTGTGCAATATATTATTCTGACTGGCTTACAGAGAACTGGACCAAAGATATTCTGGGACTGGACATGGCTATAGGGATGGACCCAGGTACTCTGCGCGAACTCATGGTCCACATGGTTCAGGAACGTTTTACCCGCAACGTACAGGAGATTGTCAATGCCATGGAGTTTGAGTACACATACTGGCCAAAACCAGACAATAAGACTGCTGTGGTGCAAAACTACATAAATGTGAGTTGAAACTTGACCCAGAGTGAGATGTAATTGCATGCAACTTTTCTCTTTTAAAAATTAGTAATAATGGATCAGTGATGCAAACAACATCTTTATATATATATATAATTATATAATAGTGGGGATCAGTGATGCAGATGACATCTTTATATTATTTTTTAATAGTGGTGATTAAAATTATCTTCACCATCATGCCCTAAAGTTGCTTGAAGTACATGTATGTATCCGCCGTGCTTTAGGTACACTTAAGCACAATCTAAGTGCAAGAAGTACATTTATGTGTTGCTCAAATAGTCCCATTTAACAAATCAAAGTAGTCTACATGTAGAAATAAAATTTATTATATTTGCGCATAGAGTACCAGATATGTTGATGTGGGGTGCGTGATCAGTTGCAATTACGAGGACATTTGGCAATTGCAATTGATATTACTCAAGCAAAAATGCTATGATAGCTATGCGACAGGTACCCCATGATGCAACTGGCACGTGGGGAGGTCTCTAACACTGTAAACATGGTAAACACTTAATTCAGAATGGCCAGCATGATTCTATAACTACTCATCGAATACATGACATGTATTCTGAAATACTTGCCAACTGGCAGCGGTAACAGTCCATCAAAATCACATCTTGGCGAATGTCATTTCCTTGAATGGTCAAATGATACGAGAACCATATGATGGAAATCCTATTTTTGTGAAAAGTCGTTGAGAATCAATGTTTTGATAAACATGATAAGTCATTAGACTTTCATTCTATATTTAAACTTGGGATCACTCCCAAAAACAGGATCTTCAGGTCATCTAAATGGATCTCTTCCTGGCTCCATGCATAAACATAGACATCGTATGTTCATGTTTAGTCTGCTGTACTAATATTTTCTGTAATGCATGGTCAAGTACATTACGGAATATCAGTACCACCTATCAACTAAATCCCCTTGGTATTTGATAAACATAACTATACATGGCTCGTTCCATATCAGTACCAGTGTCACCATGGACAGCTTCATATCAGCACTCGCAAAATGAAGCTGGCCATGGTTATACTGGTACTGATAGGAAGCTGTCCATGGTTATACTGGTACTGATAGGAAGCTGTCCATGTTTGTACCGGTACTGATACTAAGCTGTCCATGTTCCTACTGGTACTGATAGGAAGCTGTCATTGTTGGTACTGGTACTGATAGGAAGCTGTCCATGTTCGTCCTGGTACTGATAGGAAGCTGTCCATGTTCGTACTGGTACTGATACTAAGCTGCCCATGCTGGTACTGGTACTGATAGAAAGCTGTCCATGTTCGTACTGGTACTGATAGGAAGCTGTCCATGTTCATACTGGTACTGATACTAAGCTGTCCATGTTCGTACTGGTACTGATAGGAAGCTGTCCATGTTCGTACTGGTACTGATAGGAAGCTGTCCATGTTCGTACTGGTACTGATAGGAAGCTGTCCATGCTGGCACTGGTACTGATAGAAAGCTGGCCATGCTGGTACTGGTACTGATAGAAAGCTGGCCATGCGGGTACTGGTACTGATAGAAAGCTGTCCATGCTGGTACTGGTACTGATAGGAAGCTGTCCATGTTCGTACTGGTACTGATAGAAAGCTGTCCATGCTGGTACTGGTACTGATATGGACCAAGCCATGTTTTATTATAAACATCTTCATTGTGTGTGTTTCTCAAATCTGGGCTTGTTAATTTGAACAAATAATTGCAGAGAAACAAATGTCATACAGCCAAAACTTCACTTCTTTCTGATTGTTTATATTATTATCAAAAATTTTAGGTTGTTTTAATAATATTAAAAAAGATTAAAAAAAAAAAACAGTTGATTGCAACAGGCTCAGGCTACCCAGTTTGTGAAGGGTTGATGATAGTTTAATGCACATGACCAGCTTGAAAGAACCATTTCAGTGCTTTATTGACAGTTATTTACATTGTGAATGTTTCGTGAAGTAACTTTTGGACTTAAATTATGTATTTTGGATGAAGTTTGATAAAGGGGTCATGCCATCATTTAATGTCAGGTCAAAATAATCATTAGATAATTTAGCTCACACAGAGAGAAACCTGGGAAAAGGGGATAGGTCTGCATAGGACACTTCTAAATCACCACCAGAGAACTCCACCAGTCCTGAAGGATTACCTGACACTTTCTGGTGTATACAGGTCATTAAATGGTAAGTGATCCTTCATGACCAGTGGTGCGTCCTGGTAATTCCGGCTTTATGATCATACCCCATCGTCATTTCAACATCCAGAAAGGGGATGTAAACCAACCTTTGGGCAGGCACTATGCCCAGCCGGACCATAATGGACTCCAATTGAAAGTCCAAATCTTGAGCCAAATACAGACTCCTCCAAGGTTGAAAAAAACAGAAACCTTTCGACTGCAAAAAGAACATCAATGGATCCATCAATTGTGCACTATGGAACCTTTCGGTCTGAATGTCATGGGGAAATAGGCACCCTTGTTTCCTGTTATGCTGATTTTATAGTCCACATGCCTACCCCCAGTGACATTGTCTGTGTGATGCTCTTATCAGAACAGCTCAGTTCTGTACCGAAAGTTTGCCGACCTATTTATGAGGAAAAATAATTTTTATTTCCTCCATAGCTAGATCCATGAATTCTCATGAGCCAGCATAAGTACGTATTTTACCTTGCGCATTGACTTTCTTTGTTTATTATATAAACATAGCCTCCCATCATGGATAAGTTTCCATTCACAGGCCCTCACCAGGTGGCGCGTCACCACCTTGACAACAAAATGTTTACAATGATAATTAGCCACGTGCTAACCGTAACACATGAATGGACTTGAACCAACACGGTATCAAGTCAGTTATTCTTCCCAACGTAAAAACAATAGGTTTTACATCATGCCCACACTGTCACGTAGGACCTTACCTGGGCATATAAATACCAAGGTAAAAATGAATGCGGCAATCTTTGGTTGTCTCTGAAGAGCCCAGGACGGGCGAAACCGGTCAGACTCTACTTAAACAAAGTCTACTGCTATATCTCAACGATAACACGACACATCACCACAGACGGGCGTATTAGCCGTCGTGGCCCTTGTCTGGTTTTTACATTTTGTATTATTGTTTTATTGTGCAGATGTGGACTGACTATGTGTGGGGTAGTTGTATTGACAGCACACTCAAGTCACAAGCTGCTGGTAATGAGCCTGTGTACATGTACACCTTCAACTACCGCTCCGAATATGAGGTACTTCCATACTGGATGGGTAAGTTGTTACTGTCATAACTTTACAAAGTGAAGTGTAGACCCATGTTTGACATGGATTGTGAAGCAGGCCAAGCCTAGATATTAATCCCTGTCCATGGCACACATGTTGGCATATACTTTCCTACTTAATTGTAAGGTGAAGGAAACTGAAGGGCTCCTATAAAACCAGTGTGGACAGTAAGAGTGGTAACATAGCAACTCTTCCCACTTCCTTCCCGGGTAACAGGTGAAAGTCGAGAGTGTTAATACCACTCCACCGACCATGCACCTTGTCATATCTGACTGTAATTTGTTCATTTAAGTTAGTCTCACATGGTTTAAGTTTTTTTGTACAGTTGTGTACAAATTAATGTGATGCAACACAAAACCTTGGAAAGTCTTACTATCTGGTGCAGGCTACAGTTTCCTGTGATCATATGATAAGCTCTCGCACTGATTTTATCTGATGCGAAAAGATTAGATCTTTACAATTACTTTGAACATGACTTGAATATTTCAAACATGTTCAAATGTCCAAAATTCTGTGACTTGGTACAGTTTTCTAGACAGGGACAAAATTGGTTAAAATGTATGACAGACATCCTCACCCAGTTTAGTTTTCCTTGATCAGATAGGAGTATAACATCTTCTATTCCTCATGTATTAATTGTATGTGTATCACCCAGAAAAGCATAGTACACAACAATGTTGTCTACATACTCCAGTAGATTACATGATGTAATATATTTTTGTGTCATGTTTGCAGTAATTTTCAGCTTTGCTGACCAAAGGTCGCCTAGGTCATTCAAATGTCCGTCTGTCCATGATTCTGTCCATTCATCCGTACACTTTTCGCTCGTGAAAGTGATACAGTGCAGTTTTTCAGTTCGCCCGTGTAACTTTTAGGACTTATACAGCGTATGAAAATCTAGGTGGAGTTCAATATTGGTGGTGTCCCCTTCAGCATTATGTAAAATGTGAATAAATCATGTCCTATGCTTATTATGTTATATAATATTGACGACCTTGACTAATTTTGGTAAGGTCATCAGGTGCTTTAAACTCTAATTGGTGACATACTTTTTAGGTCTTCATGACCCAATTATTATGGAATGTGGTGCTTATCCAAGTTTTTTCAACAACTCGAATATAAAAAATATATTTATGTGATTAGAACAAACAAACCATTTATGGAAAACATTTCTGATTTTTTTCCATACTTTGTATTATTGAGTGTGGTTATATCTTTGAATCAAATCCAAAATATATTTTTTAGGCAAAATATTTGAGAATCCGAAAATCATTTTCTAAAAGAAATCAGTACATCAAAATTATTTGATAAAATGAACAAAACCCGAAATACTAACCCCACCGAAAATTATAACCTGTTAGAAAATATTTGCAAACATGTATTGGAAAAAAAAATTTCCTGCCAAAAAGGTTAAATTTGATAAATATAACATAAAAAATCTAGTTGGATAACATGGGGCATATTGATATCCATAGCAAATAGAGACAAATTATAAATTAAAGAACCGAAAAAAACTTCCATTAACCCTTCCTCTGCTGTAGGCGAGAAAATCCCCCCAAAGATACTTCCTTCTCCCATGCTGCAGGCGAGCTTATCTGCCGAATGTAGTACATGCCGAAGAACAACTTTCAGTACACGTAATTACCGAGATATGGCAACCTGGCACGTTCTCCCGCAGATGTACAACATATTAAACGGTTTCCACTGTAACTATTGAGTAATAGCGCCAAAATTATCTGAATATTGTGGTACAGTGGTACCTGTTTTGAGAGACGCCTCCAATGAGAGACCGCATATCTTTTTAAGACCGCTCTCTGAGAACACTGTGCTGTCTTTTCCATGTTATTATACCTGTAATGAAAGGCTACCTGTTTTGAGATACCACATTTTGACCTGCTCTAGGGGTGGTCTCTCAAGACAGGGACCACTGTACCTATGCGAAAAAACCAACACACACAGATTTTATTCAGTACGGACCATCGCAGAGATTCATTGACAATGCATACCGGTGCATGAGCTGCCCATTTAAAGATCAATTGCATGGAGTTTCCACTCTGTATTTCTTTCAGCAGTTCACCATGGACATTCTGAATCATTTAAAAATATGTACTGTCAATATGTCACTAAATTTCGGTGTGTATGTGACATGAAAACATAAAAGTACCGTTGGCTTGAGTGATCGCCTCCACCATGCTGGTTTGTTGATAGTGCACAATGTGCATGTTTGATCGTGTGCAAAACTTATTTGCATGATTTCAGCCAATCAGCGCCCGAGCAGGATGAGAAACTCGCTGAAGCAGTGTGAGAATGTCACTGGCTTCTAAGATCTTGCATTTTTACCTCGGAGATAGTAATTTTATGCAAGATGACAACATTTGGTGGGCAGGAATAAAGAATTAAGCTAAAAGAAAAGCAGCATGATGATATTGACGGGCTTCTGATGTTTCCAGTAATACCCAACATGCCTAGAAGCAGCAAGAGAATCGAACGAATTTGAGGCCGCAAAATATGCAATTTCACCGCTGTTAAAGCCTGTTTTGCAAATTTTTATCGGCAAATGAACCGAAAATAATCGATTTGAATGATGTATTTAAAAGTCTGTATGAATAAAATAGTCACATTTATGCAACAAAATTGTTTCTGCAGCAAAAACTACCCAGTTTGTTTGACCGGATATGAGCATACAATGTCTTTGTTTCTCTGAAGAAGCCTCGATGTGGATGCCCTGAAGATCATTTTTGTGGAGCAATCCCAAGATTAAATTCAGCGTGACAGACAACTAAACCCAAAATATAAATAGCAGAGGAAGGGTTAACTCAGAGGAATATAATCAGCGCAAAACCGATTTATCCACATATGATTATGTTCTTAAGAATAATATTAAACACATTAAGAGAACTTTCTATAGCAGCTGCTTTGCCAGACACAAAGGTTATATAAAAATACTTGAAAAACAAGTAAGGAAGCACTTAACAAAACAAAGAAGAAAAAAAAATTCCCAATACCTTTAAGAGTCATAGGCATAGTATTTCTGACAAGCAAATAAATGCTAATAATTTTAATAAATACTTTGTTGAAATAGTTCCGGAACTTGCAACGCAAGTAAATCAATGTATTACTGAGGGTTTTCAAAATTACATACAAAACCCAAGTGAACACAATTTTTATTTTAAACCAGGACCAAGGAAACTATTATAAACACAATTTAGACTCCTTGAAAACAAAAACAAGCTGTGGTCATGACGGAATTTCGGTCAAACTAATGAAATTTTTAAAAAAATGTAATCAGTGAGGCTCTGACACTTCTTTTCAATCAGTCAATTGCTACAGGAGTTTTTCCTCAAAATTTAAAAATAGACAAAGGTATTCCCCTGTTCAAAAAGGATGATGAAGGATTATTCAATAATTACAGACCAATCTTCGTGTTATCAAGGTTCTCAAAAAAATTCTTCGAAAAAATTATGTTGAACCAATGAAATAAACACGTCACAGCACAGTCACAGCACATCATTTATTCTACAATCAGCAGTATAGCTTTTGTGATTCACATTCCACAGAGCTTGCTGTCATTGAACTAATCGATAGAATATTAAGTAGCATGGACAAAAATGAGATTTCCTATCAGTATTTTCATGGACCTTTCCAAAGCGTTCAACACTTTAGACCATCACATTCTAATTCAAAAACTAAAATATTATGGTCCTGGTGATATGGCTCTTAAACTGCTCAAACACTATTTAACAGACTGCAAGCAATATGTGGAATAAAATGATACCATGTCAATGCTGGTGTCCCACAGGGCTCGATTTTAGGTCCTTTATTATTTATAAGACAGAAAATTGTCTTGGACATGAAATCATATAAACATTGAACTGAACGCCTGATTTCATTATAAATAAGGTTCATACTTATAGCAAAAATGGTTTTGCCCTCTGTGTAAAAAAGTATATTGAAAAATATATCATTTGTTCTATCTCAAACTGTTATGTTTGCAACAGTCCATAGGCAGCCACCATTTGCTCTGCTAACAAGTAATTAAGACATAATTTTTTCCCTGCTTACTGGGTAAGGTACTAACATCTCTAAACCTTGTATTGTAAGTACAATTTTGGTATATCTATAGTACTTTTAGGTGGCTCTCATGATAGTGGCTCTTGTGGCCCCAATGAGGGTCTTCTGACTATCTATGTTACTGTAATAATATAATGTGTATATTCAGTCAAATAAAAGATATATGAGTCTGAGTCTGAGTGTGAAATCGAACAAAATGGAGTTGAAACGGCTGCTACAAGCACACTAAACCAAGTAGGTTTTTGACAAAAACAAGTTTAATGCTGTATGGGAGAAAAAAAAATCCACATGGCGTGCCATGGGGAATGGATTTAGACAGCACTCATTTCAAACCGTTTACTGCACACCAAAGGCTCACAGTGAACGGTTTTAAAACTTGTGCTGTCTAAATAGATGCCCCATGACAAGGCCATGTAGAATTCTATGTTTGTGTCACTGTTGCCCAATGATTATGTGACCTTGACCCAATTTTCAAGGTCATTAAGCACTTGAAGAGAAGGATAATATGTTGATAAAGAATAAGGCAACCGATACCAAATGTATCACAAGTGTGTATCGTGTAACAGTTTGCTATTGTGTAACTTTGATGAATTTCTACAGGTCACAGGAGAATGCTTTTCAAGAAAAGATTATTTGGTGATGGTAGTCAGATTATATGTAACCAGAGCTCATGGGCCTCTTGTTATTACCCCTTTGGCCTTATTGGGGGGGGGGGGTATTACCCAGTTCTGTTTGTGCTTCCATATGTCTGTCTGTCCCTTACCCTTGTGGACACAATAGCTGGAACAAAGTGAGCTAGTATCCTGAAACATGCAGGAGAATCTCATTGGAAGCTTAACTTAATTCAACATTTAGCAACTGTTACCTATTTTCAAGATTAGTAGGGGTCATCATATTTTTTTCTTGGCTGAGGGGGTCTTAAGGTCATTCTGACTGGTATATTCCATATTTAGATCATTGAGTCTGATCTGTGTTTGCACATCAAGTAAACCTTACATACATGGCAATTTAGTAGTTTTCTCATTCTGTCAAACTTTAATACAGATATAATTACCAGATAAAAGTAAAACTGGCTAGGTTGAGAATACTATTCACCTGCCTGGCCTCATTGCTGTGACAAATGACTCCAAGTACAAAGCACCAGGAGTCGTGTGCTACAGAACCTCGACCAGTGAGGTGAAGAGCATTCTCAGCTAGGCCAGGTTTGTTACTGTAATTTAGATAGTTGTATGATTTGATAGGAAGTGACACCAGCTTTACACAGTTTGCAATAGTGGTACAATTTGGCTGTAGCAGGTTTCTTAAGAGCCACTAAGAGTGTCACCTGAAGACACTGTTGACTTACCACACAGTTCAATAAGACTTCAAACATATAATGTAGCAACTTCCATGTTTGCTACATCGATCGTTGTAGAGTATTTAATCTTATGAATGTTCCAGGTGCTTACGAAGTGTCCAGAATAGTAAAAATAGCAAAAGATGTAGCCATTTTCACTTTGAAATTTATGTCAATTGAAATTGAAAGTCAAATTTGCTTATCAAGCCACTGATGTGCACGAACTAACATACCAAATTGGGAGATAGTTTTTTTCAGTTTTATACTCCATGACATGCAGGTCAAGTGTTGTTAAATGGCATGAAATGTTTGGCAATGTCGATTGATGGACTGATTATCAGCAGACTTTAAGGGTATGACATGTAGTTGTTTGCATTTGTGACAAATAATTTGGAACAATGAGTGTGGAACAAATTAAACCTTCATGTAGCCCCTCTTGTGTGAGATGGTTTCATTTTTGTTCACCATCGTTTTGCAGCTTAGTTATATAAAAGTAATGAATACCCTTATTGCACCTCATACAGGTAAACTATGTTACTTAATATTTAACTAATACCTCAATCATATTTGACCCTGACAGGTATGTTCCAGTTACCATAGTTAGCACTCAGCTGGGATGTGATCATGTAGATTTAACCCCCGAAAGGCATACTTCTTCCCTGTTTTTCATTATGACTTCCTTTGAAATTGTCCAAATGATATTTATAGATTTGCTGACTTGTAACTACTTAAGTCCTTGTAGAAAATCGTTGTTTTTCGAGAGACAGTGCCGCCATCCCTGGTTCTCATAACACTTTGTTAGTCCAAATAAACTTAGGTGGACATGTTAGAATGAGGTGGCACAGAGTGATGATTGGTGAACATATATTAACTCTTGTCAACAGCTTTTCTTGGGAACTATAGGCATGCTGGTACTTGAATGAAAGATGTTTTTCCGAGGAATACGAATCTGAGATCCTAATAATAATTCAGACTAGTTTTACTTAAGTAAATCGACTTTAGACGAGATTGGCTCTGAAAGAGTAAACATTGTTTGTTTTCCTGCAGGTGTACCACATGGCAGAGATGTGGATTATCTCTTTGGTCATCCTTTCTTCAATGAGACACTGGGTAACATCACTGGTGTTGTCCCGGACCAGGCCAGCTGGACCTACCTGGACAAGAACATCAGCGTCTTCATGCAGGATATGTGGCTGAACTTTACCAAATATGGGTATGTATCAGTCAATACAGTCTGAGTGTATTAGTCAACACAGTGTGAGTGTATTAGTCAACACAGTGTGAGTGTATTAGTCAACACAGTATGAGTGTATAATTAGTCAATACAGTGTGAGTGTATAATTAGTCAATACAGCATGAGTTGATCATGCAGTCAATACTGTATGAGTCTATAAGTCAATCCAGTATGAGTGTATTGGTCTATACAGTATAAGTGTATTAGTCAATACAGTATGAGTGTATTGGTCTATACAGTATAAGTGTATTAGTCAATACAGTATGAGTGTATTGGTCTATACAGTATAAGTGTATTAGTCAATACAGTTTGAGTGTATTAGTCAATACAGTAAGAGTGTATTAGTCAACACAGTATTGGCTGTCTTGCTTGATTGCCCACTTTACCAAAATAATGCGTCTGCATTGTAATTTCACTTAAGCTAACCATATGTCTATTTTATTTAAGTGATGGCATAGTAGGTTTTGAATTGGTAGGCCTAATCATGAATATTAGGTATAGACTTATTTTTTTGATAAAAGTAGTTTCATTATATTGATGTGATGTGGGCCACAGTTTTAGGTAGGCCTATTAACAAAGGAGCATCATATTCATTTTATTCCGTAACACGTCAGCTCGGGATGTTTGTATTGGAAATGCAAACATGGTGCCGCCAGTTAGCAGAATGACTTGTTTGGAGATTAATGGCACCGAAACAAGTCTTGCGCTGGTTCCCCATTGATGACCTGATTTTATAAAGGCTAATAAAGCCTATAACTTTCTTCTAAATTTAAAATTTTATGAATATGATTCCTTCCACACATTTATTTCCTATAATGATTTAGTACTATGCAGTTATCCAGTGAATAGTACGGAATAGGACTTTGCTCTTAAAATATCGGACTTGATAGTGTTCAAACGGTACATGGGCTTACAGATTTAGGTTTGTTAAGTTTCTCTTTGTATTAAACAAAACCTTGAAAATAAAAACCCCATGAAATACTATTTTAACAAGTAAGTTTCGATAAGAAATATGTTCAAAATAATGATACACTGTACTAACACTGAAGTTAAAATACCTGAAATTTGATGCAAAAACCATTCGACATGCGGGAGTTTGGGGGGGGGGTGCAAAAAGATTTTTAAAGGTAATACATGTAAGTTTTAATTGGCCTACAGTATATCAAAGTGAACACTGAGGATTGCTAAATGTTATGCATGCCAGTCTTTAAGAAAAAGTGACCTTGACCTTACCTAGTTTCAAAAGTCACAGAATGACTTCATTTTTGTGCATACAAAGTCAGCTGAGCACAGGACTGTCACAAATCTCTCCTCGTTGGGTGCACAGACTTGGAGTGATTCGTGCAGATATGAACTCTGCTTTTCTCAATAGCAGGATGCCTCAGGTAGTTTTACTGCTTCATTCTCTATATTGATGAAGATAATTACATGTGAATGATCATTACTTCAGAGTGGAAAAAAAATCAAAATTCCTTTCAAAAAGGAAGGGAAAGTGAGTGTGCTGGCACAGTGACCAGATGCTGGACTTGTGAAGGGTTGCAATGCTGCTTGAAGAAGTTGGTAAATTATGGTCATTGCATGTATACTGAAGTTGAACATTGCGAATGTGGATGACCATTAACAACTTTCCTAAGGGCACAGATATATATGTTGCATTTCAGGCAGACAATTTGTGATGGTCATCAGAATTACATGTCATGTCAGCAGAGCCTCTTTTTTTCCCCCTGTGACGTGTCTGCTGATCACTGTAGAGGTGACGGGGGGCCATTCTGTTGTACAGCCGTGTCATGAGGTACGTCTCTTTTGATTTCAGGATCCCCACCATGGGGCTTACAGAGTGGACACGCAATGTCACCTGGTTCCCCTACAGCCCACGTAACCTCAGCTTTCTCCATGTGGCAGAGTGGAGTCGCATGGAAATCAACTACCGCCAGAACCACTATGCTTTCTGGCGAGACTTCTTCCCTCGAATGCTGAACAGATGGCCTTGTGAGTACCTGATGTGTTTTGGAAGACTTAAGTCACTAGATGATGCTACTAGTCACTGGAAAGAGATGGCCCTACATCTGACTGCTCAGATATGGCAGTATAGCAGCATGTGGATCTTGACCAGTGGTGCTGTCAACTAACTCAATGTACATGCAATACTGAAGTCATTGGACCCTGTGCATATACAATGTAGCATCAGTTTTACTGTAATGGATGCATTACATGGCCATTATAGTTGCATATCAACACATGCACGCAGGCACGCACGCACGCACACACACACACACACACCTGCCTCTGGCTGCGCCCCACATATAATAACAATTCAATGAACACAATGTGATAAAAGGGAAATAATGTCTTTCAAAGGACACATTTAAACAAATAAAAACCTAGTTACATAAATTCGGAGCATGTGCCCCCCCCCCTCAATTTGTTTTATTTTAAATTAAATCGTAAGATTTTCTTTTCCAAAAAACATTAAGCCAGTTGCTTCAAAATTGCATACAGGAACCTTTCTGGGGAGCTCTAGACTTTAATTTGTTCAACAGGTGGAGCTGCACATGTTTCATATTATGTGTTCCTTTTGGCAAAATGTTAAAAAAATCTTCAAAACCACGAAGCCAATTGCTTTGAAATTGCATAGGGACACGTCTGGGGAATTCTAGACCACAATTTATTCAACAGGTGGCACTGCAGTTATTTTTTTCATTATTTACGAATTTTTGTGCGTTTTCACTTTCCTTGACTTTTTCTCTCAAACTGTACCGAAGTTTGGTCCTTTTCATACTTCAATATAGAAAATGTAAGTGAACTTGATCTGCAGCAAAATTGTTCACTACTTGGTGGAGTTGTCATTTCCTGATTTTTAAGAATTTATAAAAATTCTAAAAAATCATTCAGGGGATATGTTCATATTAGCAACAGTGATGATGGTCTTAAACAAAGGTGACTTTGATATCATTCTGAAGTTCACAGGACTGTCACAGTCCTCTTGTGTAATATGTGAGCTTGACCTATATTTCAAGGTCATTAAGCTCTTAAGAAAAGGATGCTAAATTCAATTATTGATAAAGAATGAGGGGAACAATACCAAATGTACCGCAAATGTTCAATGTTGTATCATATATGGATGACCCTGACTAATTTCTCAGGGTCATGGAGGGAATGCATTTCAGGAAGTGAATTTTGGGTGCAGGTCATAATATTATATGTCGGCAGAGCATTTGGCCGCATGAACATCTTAGTATGACTCTTTGATATTTTTTCAAGGGGAGGGGGAGGAATTCAAAATTTCTTCTCAGGGACCGCGTGGCCAATTGGTTTGATATTGCCAACAGGGTCACATGGGATCACCTAGGTCTGATTTTTTACACCAGCTGGTCCTGCAAATTTGCCGTCTTTTTGATGAATAACGTGTTGCTGCCATTTTTGACTTCTGCTCTAGATGCACAGCAGAATTGTGTGAAATTTTATCAGATTATGATCTGAGTAAAGATGATGCAAGTTTGGCAAATGTGATTGTTAATTTTTTTTCTCACCAAGGTATGAGATATTGAAGGTTGGGACCGTGTGCGCGTTATTGCTACTACTATGCATGTATGAAGCAGCAATACAGTACATGTGTTGCAATGTATTGTCAAAATTGTTACATGGAGTGCTTTGCTTTAACTCATGAACCCAGGTGGACCGTCACCAAATTTGTGAAGGAGATTATGATGCAATAACAATGCATTCTGTGATAGGAGATGCATGTACATGTATAGTATTTAATAGAATCAAGGTTTGGGGTTTTTTTTAATACTGACTTTGCAAATCTGACTCATTGGCCCTAACTTCTGTCAAGGTTATAGTGGATCCTAGCCCATAGTTAACATTAAATATAAATATATTATAGCAAGCAAAACTTACTCTCATGGTTACTCGTGTAAATGTCAAAATTAACGAGTTGCCGGGTATGGGTTTGGATTTTTTTCGTAATGGCGGCCATCATGGATTAGGTTAATAAGATCCAATTGTTGTTGGTTCTCATTGGTTGCCAGTGCCTTTTTCGCAAAGTGACCAATGAGGACAAACAACTCATCATGACTTGCTGTTGGTCTGTGTTTCTAGCATTCCACAGAACAAAAACAACACGGCTTCCTCGGTCCAGTTATAATAAATAAATTAAATTGGTCGGATTAAATTCTTCAAACTGAACATTTAAAACTGGGAATAATTCAATTAAAATTCAGGTCGTATGAGGCAATATGAATAGGTCTGCCGGGACTGAGTCTGGTCCGGCGTTTACCTCCACCAGACAAAACAAAGCTTCATTCGTTTTTAGCTCAACTGATAAGTCAGCTGAGCTTTTAGAAGGATAGGCCATCCGTCGTCCGTCCGTCCACAATTCACATTTTCGACTTCTTCTCAAAAACCGTCTGCCAGATCCACTTCAAACTTGGTGGGGATGTGCCGTGGGTGGGTCTCTACCAAGTTTGTTCAAGTGGTCACAGTCCAGTGATTTTTGGATTATGTCTCCTGGTGGAAGCTGGGGACATATTGTTTTAGTGCCCGTTCTTCCGCTTCTTCTGCTTCTTCTTCTTGTTGTTTTGGTTCTTCAACACTTGGTTTCCGTGCGATAAGTCTTGAAGGACTTGACAGAATTTGATGAAACTTGGTAGGATTATGTATCTTGGCAAGACCTAGGTTGGGATTGTATTTGGATGACCTTGAGCGAATTCTCAAGGTCACAGGGTCACTTATGTGAAATTGGTTTTCGTGCGATAAGTCTTGAAGAACATGATGGAATTTTATGAAACTTGGTAGGATTATGTATGTCACAGGGTCACTTATGTGAAATTGGTTTCTCTGCAATAAGTCTTTAAGAACTTGATGAAAATTGCTAGAGTAATGTATTTAGGTGAGAGCTAAAATAGGATTGTAATTTTCAAGCAAACTTGGTCATTTGTAATTTGTTATCACCTGTAGCTTATATTCAGAGACGTAAGTGTTCCACCGGGAGACATTTGATTTTCTGTTGGAAAATCAGTCTGTTCTAGTTTTTGCCATATTCATGTCACACTTTGTAGAATTGTACCTTTGATAGGTCTCTACATATGTTTTTTAAATGGTCACACTGCATTGATTTTTGCATAAATTTTGGGGTATTTTTTTTTTAAATAAGCAGATGCATGTCAGCTGAGCACCGGATCATCATTATCCTCTTGTTTACCCTTCGGCCTTATATGAGGCCAAAGGGTATTGTGGTCCCCTGTGCCATCTGTCTGTCTGTCCGTCCTTCTGGTGTTACTAGTATAACTTGAGAAATTTTTTATATGACACTTCCGAATTGCACATGATTATACACCACTATAAGGCCTATTTAATGTTTAAGCATGGTTGACCTTGGCTTACTTTTCAAGGTCTCATAGTGGACAGATATGCAAAGTGACGTGACTGCTCTAACTCTTAAAAGCTCGCATCTAGCAATCTGAATTTTACACAAAAGAAGCATCATGGAGTGATTCAGAACCCTATTGGATGTCAAGGTCATACCTTTATATTTGACCTTCATCTTAAGGGTCAAAGGTCAATTGGACATGATTATGTGCCACTTTAAAACTTCAGTAACCAGTAAGCATGGGTGACCTTGACCTACTTTTCAAGGTCACGGGATTGTTTGCCAAAATTGGTTTCATGGTGATAACTTAACAAGTTTTTGAGGTAGGACTTCCAAATTGCCTAGATTATGCACCACTATGAGGCCTATTTTGAGTTTAACAATGATGACCTTGAACAGTAGGTTAAGGTCACACATTGGTCACATGTGGCAAGTGGTATTACCGCACTAATGCTTGATAGCTGGTATTTAGCAATCTGAATTTTACACTAAAGAAGTATCATGGAATGATTCAAAACCTATTAAAGTCAAGGTCATACCTCTATATTTGACCTTTTGTAAGGGTCAAAGGTCAAGTGCTTAATGGTGATACAGCTATAACTAAGAAGTTTTTGAGATATGACTTCCAAATTACACATGATTATGCACCATTATAAAAATTCATTATCTTGTAATCTTGGGTGACCTTGACCTACTTTTCAAGGTCAGAGGGTATATTTTGCAAAATTTGGTTTGCGGGAGATAAAAAATTTTTGAGATAGGATTTTCAAATTGCATATGATTGTATACCACTATAAGGCAAGTTTTATGTTCAAGCATTGATGACATTGACCTACTTTCTAAGGTCACACAGTGGATGACATTACTGCTCCAAATAGTGAAAGCCTGTATCTGTCAATCTGAATTGTACATAAAGAAGCTTCGTGTAGTGATTCAAACCCCTATTCAAGGGCAAGGTCATACATCTATATTTGACCTACCCTTTAAGGTCAAAGGTCAAGTACATAATGTAGTTCCTGCCATAACTTTACTTGGGAGCCTTTTTGTGATCTGACGTCCCACCACATGCTTATACACTTCTTAAAGGCCTGCACTTAGTTCTAACATGAGTGACCCTGACATACTCTTCAATGTCACAAACAACACTTTTTGTACCTTAGTATGGCACCAAACCAAAATAGAGGCTACATGGAATGAAGATTTTGATTGTTGCTCTTGTTACCTGAATTAAGCTTTAACCTAGAATTTACCCCACATTAGATTCAGTATAATGGGTATTGGATGACTCTAACCATCAAAAGATGAAACATTAATTGCCGCCGGAAGGTATTTAGTGCTTTGTACGGTACTTTTGGGCTACACCTATTACATATTATTATATTGTGTTATTACAGTGACCACCACAATGCGGCCCACACCAAAACCATTAATGGAGTATCAGATGGCAACGTTCTCCCTCATGGCTGTGGCGATCATCATCATGATTGTGCTGGCAGCCATGGGCATCACGCTGTGGCGACGAGGACGCACAGAAGGCATCTACTGAAGTAGTCTGCTGCAGATAAAGTGAGGCTGATGGACATGTTGGAGCACAGTGAAATCTGGCTAATAGAACCTGCCTGCAGACAGAGCTTAAAGAAAGTTTGGCTACATTTCACAGGCATACTGAAAAGAAAGTTTTGTTCTTTTATAATTATATTTAAGATGTTTTGGACAACCCTTCTGTATCTGTTGCTGCTAATGCAGAAAATACATAATGGTTGTCAATGGTTGGAATCAATCAATTTTTGTATTCCAGAAGTTCTTAATTACAAGGGGGTCCCATTTGATGGACATTTGGGGTTATCTTTGACAATCATCCCAAGATTCAGCTAAAATGTCACTTTTTAGTTCATCTGACTTGAATGAAGGCTGAGCATAATCCATCTTGTGTGGGCTGTCAGCACAGATGATAATAATTTTCAGTTTTCACCGCTCAAAAAGCTGGAATTGGTTCCTTTTCAAACTTTATGGTTATATGCCAGGGATGAGTCTCTACTGAGTTTTTAAAGCAGGTCACTTTTTGACTTTGATTTTATTTTATTTTTTATTTTTGGTTAATATTCTTTTTCATTTTGATGGAGAATTTTTAAAAAGTGTCTAAAATTGTGTGGCCAACTACCTGAAACTTGGTCAGGAACACATAGTGCCACTAAAGCACAGCACGCTTCTGAGCTTTTTTTGTGAATTTTTATAATTTTCGACTCCGGCAGAACCACAGGTTTCTCTTCTGATTTGGTAGGAATGCACCTTAATTTAATCTTTACTAAAGTTTTTCTTCACCCGATTTTTAACAAATTTTAAAAATTACGTAACGACTGCTAAGAGTACAATACTGGCATAATGTAGGGACAACAACTCTAAATGCCAGTGCATGTATATGTAGTTTTATCCAAAATGGCTTGCTGAAAAGTTGACAGGCAATGTATCTTGGCTGGGTCTTGATTAAGATTGTGCAGTAAGTCTTCTGTCAGTGAATTTAAGATTTTGTAAAAATGAATTTCAATGTTCATTTTTTTCAGGGAAATTTGAAAAAAAGGCTTAATCTGTGAAAACGCTGGGCCAATTTCATTAGAATTGCATGGAAACACTTTGCAGTACTTAGTCTACCTAACCCTAATTATAAGCCCCTTGCCTACTGTGCACATGAAGTATCATGGGGTGATACACTGTTTTTGGCTTGTTTGACCCACTGTCCCTAGCACAATCCCTGCCAGCAAAGTATCATATGACCTCCACTCCAGATCAAAGTCCTATTTACCTCAATTGTACTTTGACACTATTTCTTGACCTGATTACAGTTTGGTGACCTTTATGTCATTTTCAAGGTCAGGACCCACATGTGTGCAAACTGGGGCTGTTGGTGTGGACTGTCCCAGTTTGTTCAACGCTTGGCTAATTTCCTTTGTAAATGAACAGTTTGGTTTTTATGCAATTTTCAGTTTGTCCAAAGATTTATGGCTGCATTCCTCTTCAAACCTGATGGGAATGTACCATGACTTGAGCTTGGTTAAAACTGGGTGGAGAATGGCATTAGTATCATATCTTGTTTTTTTGTTTACCATTCCAGTGAATCGGAGTTGCACTGTGGCTCATCTTTTTTAACAAATACAGGTAATATTGTAAATGCATGTGTCAATGATTTTCTAAGAAGAAAGTGTTAGCCAGATTGTCTTTCAACTTGATGAGATGTTCTGTGGTTATGTCAGCTGAAGGCAGACTGTTCTTGCAGCCTCCTTATTTAGCTAGACTAAGTGCACCATAGTGGCAAACTGCTGGGACCATTCAGTCATCATTTTCCTGGAAACTAGATTTTTTAACCAGTAATAACATTGACAGCCATGTATTTTTTCACTGATTCTCTCCTGTTGTAAATAATCTTTTAAAACGGGTAATTACGCAAGAGCATAATTGCTAATGTCAAAACAAAGCACCAAGGAGCCGAAAAACTAATATTATGCAAAGTGAGTAACAGATATCAGGTGAATCAGGAACAAAACATCATGTGATATGGGAACCGAGCGTTATATAATCTGAGAACCAGGCAGTGTAATGTGGGAACAAGATATTATGTGAAGAGGCCACCATGCAAGGAAATCTGGAAAGGCATTATATCTACAGGCCATGCGTGCATGTTTTTATTTGGCCTCGACTAGTGTCAGTGATGATTAAAAACAGCTGAATTAAACGCTGACCTAGTATAGCCAAATTGTTTGTGGCTCAAGTAGTTTTCATGTAGTCTCACAGCCAGACTCTAAATATTTGATTAAAGACATCATGAGGATACGGTGTATGGTGACAGTGGAGAAATAAAGAACACCCAGGCTGCTTCGTCACCTTAATTCCTCATAACATTTCATTTCCTTTTTTTTTTAGCATAACTTCACCTAGACCGTCCCTCAACCATTTAATTTTCATCATTATCATTAAACTTTTTTTTTTTACTTTGCATCAGAGAACATGAAGTTTAAGGTGTTGATGGAGGGGGGAGGATGGGGTTTTGATGCATATCATTTTGGTACATTCAGTTGCCCAACTTTGTAAGTTAATTTAGAGAAATCTGTTTCCAGTAATTTTTGCAGAGGCAAGGAATTGCATCAATAAGATTTGTACATATTTTACGTTATATTGAAGATTGTTTGTAAATGACGTATGGTTTACATTTTATTCAAGTGTTGAAAATGAATTGTGGTTACTTTACATTTTATTCAAGTATGGTTGACTGTAAACAAATCCTGGTCTTGGAGATGTTTCAGTGATCACAGTACAGTGAAAACCCGTTAGAATGACACCGTCTGTTCCCTAAGAAATGTGTCGTATAACTTAATATGTGGGATAAGTGAGTGAAATAACAAAGAAAATAAACCCTTTTCCCATGAAAATTTGTGTCATTATATTGAGTATGTCAGATGTCTGAGTGTGGTTATTCTGAGGTTTCACTGTACATGTGTTGATTGTTTACGTGCTGCACACACTGCTGTCCCAAACAGTGTGCTACAGAAATGTCTTTGTGTCCTGTGCTTGGACCTCTTTAGATGTACAAGATTGCTTGACCGTTTTTACCCCCATGGCCTTATCAGCTGACGGGATATCATCATGAATTGTGTCTGTGCTGTGTGTCCATCCATCCGTCACTCTTGCAGAGGATATTATAACTTTTACACAAATTGAGTTACTGTCATGAATCCTGTACTGAAAAAACATCTCATCGGAAGCTTTGGCTCACTGCAACAACTTTTTACAATAAAACAAGAGCTGAGAGTCAAGAACTTTCCTTAGCTTGGGTGTGGTGCTAAACTCTCAGACACAAAGCACCCATACCACTCCAAGGGAAGTTGCTTACCGGCTGGTAGAGCCAGCTCTCATTCGCAACTCATTCCAAGTGTCTGTTTATGGGAAATTTGAATGAAAGCATTAAATGTGATGACATTTGACATTTGGGTAAGTTCCCATGCTTTGCCTTCAAATGCAGTAAACACCTGGTCCTCTGTGATGGGTGACTTGCTTGTAAAGTGTGAATAAAGGGTCGCCCTGACCTCAGCTGTTTGTCTCAAGTGGTTTGGCTCAAGTGGCAGCTTACATTGAAAGAGTTAAAGCCAGATTGACTAGTAACCAGGAACTTTTCCCCGGTTATTTGACCTCTTGCCAGACTGTGCTTTATGTGGTGACGACTGTACATGGCCTAGGGATGGTTTACCTAGAGGGGCACTGTACATGGCCTAGGCATGGTTTACCTAGAGGGGCACTGTACATGGCCTAGGCATGGTTTACCTAGAGGGCACCACTGCATTCAGGCAGGATGTCCAGAAGGGCCCCAGTGCAAGAGGGAGTGTAGTTTGTGAACATGGACTTAGTCTAAAACTATGATGGTTGGATGGTCAGTTGCACAAGACTTGTACAAACTGAGTAAATGTAATGTACCACATTATGTATTTGTTTTTTTCCACAAAGAGCGCTGCGCTACAAGCAACCTATTTTCATTCTGCCAAGCACTTGTACAGAATCAGAATTGTAGTGTATTTATTAGAAGAGTTAATTAGCTGTGCTTGGTGGTGAAGTTATATTTATAAGTCACAGGCTAGACTTTGCAGGGGTAGACAAGAAAGTATATTGTTTTCAAATGGTCAAAACACAAGAGTGACTTGAAGATTGCCTCCCCTGACAGCACAGACCTGGTATGCAGAGGTGGCACTGTGTTTTACACAATTCCATATCATACTTGGTGATGGTTGCCAGCAGAGTGGCACCTGTGGTCGCCTGCAGTATCAGTGAAGCATGACAGCTATGGTCTGCTACACAGGCAAGAGTCCACTGATCAGGTGACTTACGTGGCAACAGCTGGGATGATTGATCATCCCATATGTGTGTCAGGGGAAAATTATGCCCCTTATCATTTTGCAGCCAGAATAATATTCCCCTGATTGCATGTGACTGTGGTGCTACGTCCTGCTGTGTGCACTGTGTAATGGTAACAGTACTAGTCCTGTCTAATTGGATGTCCAAGGCTTGTCTCATTAACATATCATCAAAGGGCAAGCATATGAGTAATTGTAAGCCCAAGAGCTGTCCACAATGTGTTATGCCTTTTTATCATCAGATAATTGTATGAACTCAGTGATGGTAGTACTCCTGTATGTTTTGCAGAGAGTATAATTGTGATACACTTTTCATGCATTTGGATACAGATTAGGCATAAAACGTCTTGGATATTAAGATGTCAATGCCCCAGTGGGTGTCACAGGAAAGTGTAACCTAGATCTGTCAATATACAGATATTGGCAGATAAGTTGTAACAGCAGCAGCCTCCACAAGGTGTCGCTTCAAGCATGACCCACTGAAAGTGTAATGTGGTCAGACGGAAAGGACATTGTGCTTGTTGTGTGGGAAAATATGGAAAGTGCTTTTTTTAGCATCTGTTAATTCTGTAGCTTGCCCAGTCTTGTCAGAAGTACAGCTTTACTTGGTATTTTATCAGAAGCAAGCAATTAATTGGATAAAAATTATTTTACTAATCTGGTAAAATAGGGGATTTAATTTACTTTGATGTAGAATATTCCATTAACTCACAATGGCACAAGATGGCTGCCTGGCAAACCATGCCCCACTCTGGTGCCTGAGTGCCATTTCTAGTGATAATGCCACAAGTGACACCTGGTGGTAAAGGTTGGTACTCTCAACTTGGATTGGTGATGTTTAGAACAGTTAATACAGAGGTGTGACATCAAGCTCCTGTTTCTGTGCAGGCAGGCTTTCATGCCAAAATCAGATGTGGGTATGTGTGCACTCACAGGGAATGGTCCCTACGAGGCAAAGCATTGTAAATATACTGCATGTGATAAGAAATTGTATTTTTATATTATGTAATTTTGGAAGCTTGTGTAAAATGTGTTTTGTATTTGTTAAATATAGCTGTAATATTACAAAATACTGGAGTTAGTTACCACATAGAATCTTGCTTCACAAGGGGGTTAATTACTGCCAAGAGTGTCATTTAGCAGGTAAAATTTGAAGCTTTCATCATACAATGTTGAGAAAATATAATTTTTATTGTGTTATATTGTCTATTGGGACCTGCCCCTCAAGCAAAAAGCACAAACATGTGAAATAGGGGTAGGGAACCAGCCTGGCTCCCGCCAGAAAGTATGGGGAGTAGTTCATCTCATTGTAATGGCAGGCATCTTTTCAAATATATAAAATTGATTTTTAGACACATAAAAAGATGGCTGAATTTTAAATATCTATTACTGATTTATAGACATCTATTAATCAAATTTATGTATCTTTAAATATGGGGAATTGTAGATATCTAAGAACCATTCACCAATATATAAAAATATTTATATTTTTATAATTCATTTTTTTAGATATCTATAATTTGAATTGCAGATATCCAAAAAAAAGGATATTAAATGGTAAAACAGCTTGCAGCTAAGGCAGGCCGTTTTAACATTTGTTCAGAATTGTAGATACTAGGTAAATTTGAATTATTACATATCTAAAATTAACTTTTAGATTCTAAAATTCACCACTTTTTTTAGATACGTAAAGTTGTTTTATAGGTATGACTGTGTAATTACATTATGTTTTTAGATATCTATCAATCACTTTTAAATATCTTTAAATATGGCAGTTGTTGTAATGCAAAACTGGGTGCTCCCTCGAGTCCACCATCTATATAGATACCTAGGAAGATGGCTGCCATTTTGCAACATGAAGTGATGTAATGAAACCAGATTTTCCTCTGAGTTGTGGTGAGAATGGGAGATCATGGATGACATGAGCCCTGTTGTGGCCCTAGATTCTATAGTAAAAGAGCCATTCTTTATATCAATAAATAAATTAATTAACATCAAGATTACCTTTATATTTCCTGATGTTATTAATTCAAACAATTGATATCAACAAATAAATTGGTGATTTCTAGGTGTTAAGAATTCAAATTATTGATTTCAGTAAATGTTGGTGATTTTATTGTTATCAGTAATTTGAAATCATTTCTTATTATCAAGGATTCTTTCTATTTCTTGATATCAATAATTGGAATTATTGATTTCAGGGAATGATTTCCTAATATCAATAAAATCAAATTATTAACAATAAATAGGGGGGAATTCCTGATATCAGTTTTATTTCTTGACATCAAGAAATGAATTATTGACAGCAATAAATGTAAAATAAATGATAAAAGGGCAGCCCATAGGTATGTAAAAGTCCATTATAGATCTTGACAAGTCATTTTTAGACATTTATAATTTGGTCATCTTTAAAGATGCCTATAATTCAAATTTTAATATATCTTAAATTCAGATTAAATGTTAAAATGGGTTGCCATAGTGTGTGTGTGGGGATGGGGGGTGGTGTCATTATTGCACCATTATTGGACTGTGGAGGCTTGTCCTTTCCACAGGTCTTTAATATACCCTAGATCATGATCAACAGAATTCAAAATTGTGGGAATGAACTTTGTATTTGGAAAGTTCCAGGTTGCTTGGTATGGCAAGGGTCAAAATCTACAAATGACTTCATCTATATTCCCCTGGAGCAAACCTAAAATAACAAATGTCGGAGGAAGGTTGGTGAAGATATTTTTCACGATTGTATCGCAGACTGAGGTACTGTAGCCATAGCAATGTCATGATTCCATTGTAAAAACAGACTACTGTAACCTTGGAAATAACATTCCATTGTGAAAACAAGACAACTGTAATCATGGCAATATTGTATTTGTATTTACCGAGAATCATACAAAAAATACAGATTACACAGACATATTATTATAAAATAGCTGTCAGGGTCAAGGAAACAAGTAAACTACAACAAAATTTAAGCATCATGATTTTCATCTGGAGGAAAGAAACCCCCTGGGCCTTAAATTTCCTCCAAACTGGGAGAGTACTGTATGACATTCCATTTGTGTAAATAGACTTATGTGGCAGTAACATTCCATTGTGAGAGCAGATTCCTGTAACCAGTGCTGTGACACTCCATTGTGGAAACAGAATAATACTGCGACAGTGTAAACACATTGCATCATAATGACTCGGACTCACAATCAATGTGTTCAACACGTTACAAACAAAATAATAAATGTAATACATGAAAACTGCTAAATCGCATTGACTTGTATAATTGTACATGGGATGGTGAGGCTACAGACATCTGCTAGAAAGTCAAGTTGCCCACTGAGGATTTAAAATCCGCTATTGTGCTGCTTCCTATGGTATGATAATTTAACTGACACCATAGGTACACAGCATCAAGATAAGATTAGTGTTACAGTAGTATAGGAATAGTTAATTGATACATTCAGTAGGTAATAAATTTTGTACAAAAATTAGCTAAAGCAGTTCTACCAGTTTGGAATGATATAGATGTCAGAGTATTTGCTTCAAAAATCATTTGGTATACTTGGGGAAAACCAAAGTAGGAACGTATGTTGATCTTTATAGTAATGTTGGCAAAACTCTCATTTATTAATGTCAGAATGAGATACCGAATGCATTTTTGAGTACTTGTAGTTGCCTTGAGGGTAATGGGTTAATGACATTTCAGTGTGAACTCTGGTCCTACTGTAACCGTGGTAATGACATTCCAGTGTGAAAGTTGAGGCTATTGTAACCATTTAAGCAATATTCCGTTTTGAAAGAAGCTGTTGTAACCATGATGAGGACATTCCATTATGAAAGCTGAGGGTGTTGTACATGTAACTATGGTGATGACATTTCATGGTGAAAGCTGCAGTCACTGTTATCATGGTAATGACATGCAGATGAAGTAATATGTGCCTTAGTTGCCTTGCATTACCACAGCTCCACTTTGCCAATGCAAAGGGAGTGATGAGCATATCACACTGCCACAGTGCAGGGAAAATTGCCAATAAAGTGAAATTTCTCCATCTTATTTTGTTTGTGGTGTCTTCATGTGTAATGTAATGACCAGTCAATCTGAAATTGACATTAACCTATAGAGTGTTGGAAAGAGGGTTACTTGTGATTCAAACACAAGACCATGCGCAATTCTTACAGCTGAAGCCAACAGTTGCATGTAAAAATGGAAAGCTCAGAGCTGGCAAATTTCATAGGAAGTGGTAGCACATTAACTGTTGCAACCGTCCTTTTGTGGACATGTCCACATCTATAAAGTTAAAGGTATTGGTTCAGACACTTAAACTGGGACAGACTGCCTATAACAAATGCTTTTATGCTAAAGATTCATTAGCTCTGCTAACCAAAGGTCACTGAACTTGCGCTATCACTCGTGTTTGTCTTTTAACTTTTTGCTTGAGAGCTGGATACAGTTCAGTTTTTAAGATAGCTCCATATAAGTTCCAGCACTTAACCAAGTGTATGAAAATCCAAGTCAACTTTGATACTGGTGGTGCCACCTGCAATATTATGTAATGTATGGGTCGAAATGTGAAAATCTTTTGACCGCTACAGCATCGGTAATGTTTGATAGATCTTTGTTAAAATGTGAATATAGCAAAACTTTGTATCTTTTTGTTGTGCCTGGGTATGCTGAGGACAGAATATTGCAATTGATGGTCAGTTCAACCTTAAACCTTGCCAATGTGGATTTTGCCAGTGGTTTTGGAGAAGTGGAAAATGTGAATCACCATTGCAACGCCCATTCTTTTACATATTAGTCAAAAGTGTATGCATTATCCCTTACATACCCAAAAATTCATTAACATGAGGGCTGTTCACGTGCTCAACTGATCTAGAAATTCATCACACTGGTGAAAATGAAGTAAAGATCACCCACGGCATGTACTGCGTAAGTCTGGCCTTCACACAGGACCATCACCATATGTGCAACAAGTCCCAGCTCGGACACTTTTCAAGTTAAGTGAACAATAAAATTTAGTGAACCTGTGATCTTGGAAATGAGGTCAAGGTTACTCGAATACTATCTTAGTCCGTCATGAAGAATTGACGAAAACCATGTCAAAGTCGCAGTTCAAAAATTTTAAAGTTATGACATAGACAATAAAATTTGCACAAATGGCACTGTGACCTTGTGAATAAAGTCAACTTAAAGGTCATCCATATGGAGTATGTCTTGCACTCATGCCAAGTAGTGTCCATATGCAATTTCAAATCAATTGATCAAGCAATATCCGAGAACTAATTTGTTAAACTTTTGCAAAAATATGAAAAAAGTAAATTCATAAAACATCCAAAAATCACTGGAGTGTAACCATTTGAACATTCTAGGTAGACACTCATCCATGGTGCATTCCCACCGAATTTGAAGAGAATCAAGCAGGTGGCTTTGGAGAAGTTGAACATATGAATTAACATTGCAATCCCCAGTGACTTGTGTAATCCATAGCAATGTATTGATATAACCGATATGTACCCGAATTGAAAAATTTATTCAAAACAAAGGACTCCCAGTAATGCCACCTAGTGGACAACTTTGTTTAAGCCTTCTACAAGAGAAAGTTCCACCGAGTTTCATCATGATTTGAGTGACGGTTTTGGAGAAGTAGTCCAAATTAGAGACAACACTTTTTTTTTTTTTTTTTGCATAAAAAATATTTGAAACATTGCAGCACCACCTCTTTGCGTTATAAAGTCTAGGAGTCGCCAGAAGTGTTCCTATATGCTATTTCAGATCAATTGGCCAAGCAGTTTCAGAGAAGATATTTTAAGATTTTGCCAAAAAAAGGAACAAAAATATGCGTACTAAACATCCAAAAAGAGCATTATCATTTCAACAAACGTGAAAGAAATCCACCCGAGGTACATTGCTACCATGTTTGAAGTGAATGTGGCCTATGGATTTTGAGAAGTTGAAAATGTAAATTTTGGACACTGGGGGATGACGAATGCCTACCTATCATATAAGAGGAGTTGACTGACAAGTAAGCTGAGCGAAAAACACTGGAATGACCGAATTCATCCTAAGTGATCTTACATACAGCCAGAAGCATTCCTATTAACATCATTATAGAAATCAAACTGCATTGATCAGCCAATTCCTAGTTGGTCACAATATTTCACTTTCAAGCTTCATGTATTTAGAGAAATACATACATGCATGTGGGCAACTCAGATTTATTGTGCAAATTTTTGCGTGCCAGCCATAGGCTGTGTGGATTATGGTTACCTTACCTTTATCTCTAGTACTGATGACCTTCAAGAATGCAGGCGATTTCACTTGTTTTTGTATGGAATTCTCTATTTGAACTTGCAGGTCCTCCTCTATTTTACATCGAGACTGGCACATTCAGAAAGTTTGAATGTAAAGAAACTTTAATTTTTTTGCAGTAGGCCTATATATAGATCTGTAAACTTATCTTTCACGGTGAAACACCAGGCCAATTATCTGCAGCATCCCGGTACTGACTTCTGTTCTGTAGGACCCCCGGCATGCTTATCTGAAGGCCAAACAAACAAACCAACCCTCCCCCCCAACCACTTTATTTCCTATTTCCCGACCTACCCTCCACAAACAGCCCCTACCTCAATTTTATTCACTTTTCGAAAACACACACACACACACACACACACATGAAAAAAGAAAAGAGGCCCATGTTCCGAGTCCTCTGCTGACTTGAAAGGGAATGCATGTAAGTAACTAATATATGCCCCTGGGCTACCTTTAAACCTTCTCATATATGAAAGTATAAAATCTCCTGACTGCTGTTTAATTTGTTTTTGTCAGTTCCTCAATCCATCTGGATTCATAATAATGTAAATACAAATAAGCAATATATGGAGTCAGACAGAAGATGGTTGACGGTGGATAAAGGTCCATAAGATAAGCTCATCTGACTGACAAGTCAGCTAAGCTAATCTTGAAAAAAAAATTAGACACAATGGGGGGGAGGGGGGCAAAATATAGGGGGTAGGTGGTGATGAGAAACTGGAATATTTTTAAGGGGCCTAAAGATGCATGACAAGTCAGCTGACTTTTCATTTCTTTCCTTCTCTTTCTCAGATGAAAATCGCGAGGAATTTCATATGCTTGAAACATTGACTGGGGTCCAATCGGGGATTTGAGGGAAAATTCTGGATCGGGTATACTTTTAGATGTATCCCCAAGCGTTTGTTTATGCTAATTTATCTGATAAGGCAAGTAATTAGCCCCGGGTGTGCTTGCTGGTAACTTTGATTTTATCTTGAAGAGAAAGTAGTTTCCTTTCTTGTGACCATGGAAAGTAACTTTTTTTTAATCAATCGCAGCGCCACCTGATGACCAAAAAAGTTATGCCTGTGTACATCTATTCATCCATGCAAATTATAAGCCTGTCTGTACTGCAATGTATCAAACAGATTCATGCCAATTTTGTGTGGTAAAGCAACATGCACTTTATTAAACAAGATTGCTGTGTGAACAGTACCTGCTCAGCTAACCTATTTATTCATCACACTAGTGCTTTGTAACCTTGGGAAATGAGACTAAGGTCACCCGAGTCCTGCCTGAGTCTAGGCTTATCACAGTGTACAACCACCATGTGCAACATTAAGGTCCTAGCTCAAATTTTTCATCAAGTAACCAGTAAAATTTATGAGTGACATTGTCACCAGGTCACCTTGGAAACCAGATTCAGGTTACTCAAGTACTATCAAAGTCTGGTGCAAAGCGAGGACCACCACCCTTTGCAACAACAGTCCTGCTTGTATGTAGTTCAAACACTTGTAAAGTTATCACATCAATAGTATAAAATTATGTAAGTGACCCTGTAACCCTGTGATCTGCAGAATGAGGTCAAGGTCACACACACATGCTGAGTAATTCACATCCTCATATCAAGGAGTGTCCATAAGCAATTTCAAATCAATTGACCAAGAGGTATAGCAGATAAAGATTTTTCAACTTTTGCAAAGGAAAAAAATGAAAGAAAGAAAGAAAGAAAGAAAGAAAGAAAGAAAGAAAGAAAGAAAGAAAGAAAACGAAATAAAAGAAAACGGACGAATGCCCTTAAGACCCCTCAACTGCCAACATTTTGACCCTGGGTGACCTTGAAAATAGATCAAGGTTGCTGAATGTCTAGCTCATCCGAGCTTCCTATCAGATTCTTCCACAGTGGGAGTTTCATGGCGGTAGCTCAATTTGTTCAAATCTTATCGTGTCTGCAAGACATAACAACAAGTTCGATACCCATCAACCGATAAGGGTAAAACTGAAAAAAGAAAATTCATGAAAATGCCCCAAAATCACTGCAACATAACCATTTCAACAATCTCAGTATAGAGAGCCACCAAATGTACATCTCCACCAAGTTTGTAGTGAATCTGGCTGACAGTTTTAGAAAAGACGCCGAAAAAGTGAATCACCATTGCAATCCCCATTGACTTCAGAATCTAGGACCATGCACTTCCCGCTTAAGCGGTAAAGCGGGCGGAATCGCGGAAACATCATTTTTATCACGGAATTACCATTTGTCTGAAAGTGTTAAATAACAGCAAAAAATAAAAGTAAAAAAACTATGAATATTTAACGATTTAACTCCTTTTTGGTCAGCAAAATCATCCTTGGTAATTCTGATGTTTGTTTTCAGGCCATAATTATTTTTGGTCTGCATTTCTGCACTACTTCAGCATTTCCTGTTTACCATTTGTGAAACATTCTAGGTTGCCATGTAATTCCGTTACAAAGAAAGGAGAATTCAGTAAATTTCAAAGCAGAGAAATATTTTTTTAAATTAGGAAGTGAATGGCACTAAGAATCAATAGGAATGCACAAGTTTTATCTTTCAAGGTCACTAAGGGTCAAATTGATGACATCTACAGGAATCATCTGGGTATTTTCCTATTAATACAATTATTTGTGCATATCGATGGGCATAGGATCCACCATTACCAAGATAAAAGCCATTATGTGTCTGATTTGCTGTCATCCTTACATTAACACTGGTAATAATTGTACTTAAAATCGTGTTAAGAAAAATTATGTTTTGATAACATGTTTTTGACATGAATGCTGATGACTTTCATTCTTTTCTGACATGCCAAGGGATGACAAATATTTATTTCGGTTTAATGATTTTGTACACCAACACTCCGACAAGGATGCACATGACCCATTTAACTTTGTTGCTATTACTCATGATCAGGTGGTAAATAACATGTATTTTACACCATTAGAAGTGAGAGACTTATTGTTCGAAATTAACCCAAATAAGGCCATGGGCCCAGCTGAAATTCACCCTAGGGTTCTGAAAGAATGTGCCGATAATCTGTATTTTCCTTTGCACTGTGTAATGAGACAATCATTAGATCAAGGTAAATTGCCAGACACATGGAAGAAAACCAATGTCGCACCCATTTTTAAATGTGAGAGATAAATCTGTGACTGGCAATTACAGACCTGTAAGCCTAACTTCTCAGGTATGCAAACTTACTGAGAAAATTATTAAACAAGTGTTAGTTCGACATTTTGAGGACCATGACTTATTATGCGTTGAACAAAATGGGCTCCGTAAAGCAAGATCTTGTCTAACAAAATTGTTAAACACATTAGAGGATTGGACAGACATGTATGATGAAGCAGCGGCTTTTCAAGCAATTTATTTAGATTTTTAAAATGCATTCGATACGGTCCCATATGGTACAATGATTTATAAGTTCCACAAATATGGTATCAGAGGTAACATAAGTGCTTGGAGGGAATATTTTCTGAGAGACCGGGAAAAAATGTGTATCAGTAAACCGGAGCATATCAACATGGTTGAAGGTATCAAGTGGTGTACACCAAGGTTCAAGTCTTGGATCTGTGTTGTTTTTACTGTGTATAAATGACTTACCTGCTGTAATTTAATCTCCTTGCAAGATTTTTGCTGACGACACCAAAGTATACCACCAAGTTTTATCATTGGTTGGCCATGATATACTTCAAGGAGATTTAGGAAATTTAGCTAAGTGGTCCGACGAATGATTACTTGGATTTAATGAAGATAAGTGCAAGGTGCTACATGCAGGAAAGAAAAATTTAAATTATAATTATACAATGAACAACAAGTCCCTCGAAAAAGTCACAGAAGAGAAAGATATGGGAGTAGTAGTAATTGTTACTGATTCCTTGACTTTTTCCAAACACATTGGAAAAGTTGCAGCAAAAGCAAATAGCATAATAGGTATGATCAAACGAACTTTTTCATATTTTTCAAAAGAATCTCTACTCACTTTGTGTAAAACGTACATTACACCACATTTAGAATTTTGTGTGCAGTTGCTTGCAGGAATAACAAACTTTGATTGTGAAGGAACGTTAAGAATACTACAGTTTACCACCCTAAAAGAAAGTGGATTGAGAGGCGACTTAATTGAAGTTTATAAAACCTTGAAAGGCCTGGATTCTTTGAATTTTTTTTTTTTTTTTTTTTTACCAGAAAGGAGTACCAAGGATAAAGAGGTCATTCTCACATTCTGGAAGTTGACAGGTGTAATTATAATGTGCGTGAATATTTCTTTAGCAACAAAGTCATTTGTATGTGGAATAGTCCACCAAATTACATAGTAACAGCACCGAGTGTTAATTGCTTTAAGAATTACTATGATAATCATTATTTTGGACACTAATGTTTACAGTTTATGTGCTAGGCACGTGCCATATCTATACAATGCATATGAATAAGGATGTGTGCATTATGTATATTTTCTATGTATATCTACGGTTTTTACACAATAAATGATTGATTGATTGACTGACTGCCATGGACCCATACAAGCACAAAACATTAATATGTATACGCATTTATAGTTCAGCGGACACACCCGGCCATAACACTTAGTTCCTTATCCTCCCATTGTTTGCTTCCTCAGATCTGTGATCTCATTTGTATACAATTATTGCCGTTAGGATTTATTATGAGCTTAATTTTTTCAAAACAGCAAAGTTCCATACTCGCAAATTGTTCCTTGAAAAAAATGTAAAAAGAGTAGACTCCCTCCTCCTCCTCCTCCTCCTCCTCCTCCTCCTCCTCCTCCTCCTCCTCTTCTTCATCATCATCATCACCATCATCATCATTGTGTGAAACAATTCAACTACAAGGAGAATACAAGCATCGTTGTCCAAGTACATTTGCTGAAGAAAGTCACATCTGTTACACGTACTCCATGCACTGGAATCTGGATGAATATCTATCCCGACAGTACCACATCAAAGTATCTATAAACCCCCCTTTGCACCAGAGCAGAATTTCGTGCAGACCTATCTTGATATCCCAATGCAGTATTCAAGGCAAAAGCCTGCCGGGTGTGGCAAACTGTTTGTATATTCAGTAGTCAAACCATATATTTTACCTCATATTTTGCCCTTAAGCTGCAGGTTACTCCCGGAGGTTACTTTCCCAAATTTTTGGTAGGGCTGTACGTGCAGCTCTACCTTTCAAAAACCTATGCATCTTTAACTTTTCCAAAAAAACATTATCTATAAATGGGGGCTGTTTAAAATAAAGCTGTAGAAAATATGACCCAATAAACGCACGAAAATTGCTCCGTGAGGAAAATTGGGTAAAGGAAATTTTTTCGCATTTTGGTCCAGATAAAAGTACCCTTATCTAGTGACTTCCGCAATATTTGGCAAAACTCTGGACCTTTGTTGGGGAAACTTTACAAGCAGACAAGACAGCCAATGCCACGATCAATATTTAGGAGTGATCATCAAATGTGTTGATCATGGCACTCACACTTATCATCGCCACTGAACTTGCAATGCCATGATCCATATTTATAAGCATAAGATATCCCCTTGGATGACAAATGGAATTTTAACATCAATAAAATTTCGTAATAATTTGTATAAAAAAATTGAAATGTACATCCCCTGATGTTCCCCAATTTCAAACTCTCAAGCAAAATCTCAAAACTTACAATAAAATACTGACAAATTTGATTAAAAAGCAAAAACGATTTCATTTTCACTCGCAATTTGTAAATTTTAAGAATGACACAAAGAAAACTTAGGATATTATTAAAAATATCTTAAATGTCAGCAAAACGAAAAGACAGTTTCCATCTTTTTTCATGATAGAAAACAAAAAGGAATCAAATAGAAGTGAAATAGCTGAAAAGTTCAACTTATTTTTTGCTGGCATTGGCCCAAAAATGGCTGCCAAACTTAATCAAAGACACATACCCCATTTCAATATCTACCTAAATCGACAGTGGGAAAGTATTTTTAATTTTACCTATACCTCCCCAGCCGAGGTTGAATTAATCATGAATAACTTTGAAACTAAATCAAGTACAGGTCATAATTTGTCAATGAGATTCGTTAAAAAAATTAAATCATCACTAGCTAAACCCTTATCTCTTAAGATTAATCAGTCTCTAATGACAGGTATTTTTCCAGACAAGCTGAAAGTAGCCAAAGTAATACCAATTTACAAAAAACATGACGAGCATATTCTGAACAACTATAGACCAATTTCCCTACTTCCCGTTTTCTCAAAGGTTTTTGAAAAAGTTGTGTACCAACAATTGTATGATTATTTTTCTTTGAATAATATCTTCTATTCAAATCAGCATGGATTTAAAAAGCGTCATAGTACTGAAACCGCTGCTCTGGAATTTATTCATCGAATATATAAAATTCTTGATTCCGGTGAAATACCTCTGACTATATTCTTAGACTTATCTAAAGCTTTCGATACCTTAGATCACCAAATACATCTGCATAAACTAAAATACTATGGTTTCTCTGACATATCTTTAAAATGGTTTATGAGTTTGATTTGATTTCTTTATTCGCCAAATAATTCAATACAAATCACAATATATACAATATATGACACAAATATTGGCAGGAGGGAAAGAAGCATATACATGCTTATAGAACCTCCTTTATGATAAGAATTAAAACATTTACATTGCGGAACACTGGTGCAATATCAGAAAAAATATATATATTTCAAATTTGTTAGCTACAAAAGACTGTAAATAGATTAACTTCCTAATAGTAAAACAAACAAACACATAAACAAAAACAGACACAAGAGGATATGGTACGGATCGACCGATCATGGTGACAGTAAATGCAATTTTAGATGATTTTTGAACATATGATAACTGTAGTTTTTAATGAGTGGTGGAATGTCATTCCAAATTTCCACACCCTGATATTTTATAGAAAATTGTTTAATTTTTGTTCGGCATCTCATTACATGTAAATTCTGATGTTGTCTTGTATAATAATTATGGATAGAACTGTTCTGTACAAACATATGTAAGCAGGCATCTGGAGATTTTCCCTTAGTGTGTTGATACATAAAAATCCCTGTTTGAAAAATATTAATCTGTTGTAGAGTCAAAATTTCCAGGTCATAGAATAATGCTTTCATTGAAGTTCTGTAATGTGAGAAAGATATGATACGAATAATTCGCCTCTGTAATACATTCAGCTTTTCAAGGGTAGTGTTATAAGTACTTCCCCAAACAATGCTACAATAAGACAGATACGGATACGCAAAAGTGTAATATAAATTAAGAAGAACTTTTTTTAATAAGAGGCGTCGAACTTTTACAATGATGCCTATGGATTTTGCTAATTTACTACTTGTATAAACTACATGCTGTTTCCAATCTAACATGGAATCTAAAATCACACCTAGAAATTTTACATGAGAAATAAGATTTATCTGTTTATCATCAATTGAGAGATTGAGAGAATCAGCAGCATTGATTTTCCTTTTGGTATGAAATAACATATAATTGGTTTTTTAAATATTCAAAGTTAACTTGTTTGATTTGAACCACTTAGCTACATGAGACAGTTCACAATTCATATCGTTGAATAAATTATGTAAATTCTTATTTCTCAAAAATGAACTTGTAGCATCAGCAAATAGAATTGAAAAAAGTTTAGTCGATACATGGGCTAAATCATTGATGTATAGGAGAAATAAAAGTGGGCCCAACACTGATCCTTGGGGAACACCACAAGTAATACTTTTCTCACCTGATTTTAGAGCATCATATTTAACAAATTGCAATCTGCCGGTTATGTAACTTCGGAGCCACTCAAGAGCAATACCTCTAATTCCATAATGATTGAGTTTTTCTAATAATATTTTATGATTTATGGTGTCAAACGCTTTTGGTATTTATAGAGGATATTATGTTTGTTTAAAAACGCGATTACAAGTGCATACATAACTTTTTCAAAAATTTTAGAAAACGTTGTTAATACAGATATTGGTCTATATTTACTAAAGACTGACATGTCACCGGATTTATAAATGGGTGTAACACTAGCTATTTTCATTTCATTTTGGTACTTCACCATTCACTTCAAAAAAGACAAGTTACACACAAACGTAAGAGGGCTAGCAGTAACTTGTGCCACCCTTTTAACAACCTTAGAACTTATTTCATCCCATCCTGGACTTGAGTACTTTAGATTCTCTATGATCTTTACTATTTCGTCAGTTGAGGCTGGAGTTAAGTAAATGGAGCTATCATAATTCCCCTTAAGAAATGACAATACATCTGTACTGTTATATGTAGATTCAATATTTTTAGACAGAGATGGACCAACATTTACAAAACAATCATTGAATTGATCAGCAATAAGCTGGGGGTTAGAAACTAGGTTCTGCCCAATCTTAAAATGTTTTGATGTAGCACCCTTCTTCTTCTTGTCTATAATCATGTTAAGTACTCTCCAAGTTCTTTTCAAATTATTTCTAGAAGCATCAAGTAACTCACTATAATATGTTTTTTCTGCGGTTCTTATCAGGTGTGTAAGCTTATTTTTATACGTTACATACTGCCACTCATGCAGAGGTGTTGGACTGCTTAGGGATTTTTCATATAATTTATGTTTTGTTTTTAAGGAATTCATCAGGCCCTCAGTTATCCAAGGTTTATGTCTGTTGAATTTCTTTCGTATATTATCAATAGGAAAACAGTTATATACCTGTTTAAAGTCTTTATAAAATTGTGTATACGCTTCTTGAGGATTAGATAGACTATAAACATTATCCCATGCAAAAGTGGCAAGTTTTTCAGTAAATTCATTGATAGCGGAATCTTTCATTATACGTTTCTGTAATATCTGGATATCATTCCGACAATTTCTACTCTGGCCACATAAGTGAAATACAGGGAAGTGGTCTGACATATCTGTAAAAAGAATACCACCAGAGGAAGAAACATTATCATGATTGTTTGATACTATGTGATCTATAAGTGTAGCCGACTTTGACGTGACTCTAGTTGGTCTATTGATTAAAGGAATAAAGGAGTGTGAGTATAACACATCTAGATAGTTTGATGTCGGTAAATGTGACTCATAGTTTAATAAGTTAATATTTATATCTCCCATGATACAACATATCTTATTTTCTTGTGCCACCTTAGTCAGTAAATCACTAAACATGTTATTGAAAGTATCTAAATCAGTATTAGGTGGTCTATACATAACTCCCGGTATAACATCTTTCGGAAGACCAGCTTTTTCCTTTGGTATTTCAATGAATATTGACCCCATATAGTTATCAAAATGACTAAGATCAGATCTTTCAGTATAATTAATATCATCATGGACAAATAAGGATACTCCTCCTCCTGGTCTGTCATTTCTGTAGACATTTAAATGATGATAGCTAGGTATATTATAAAGTTCAACATCAGATTCCTTCAACCAGCTTTCAGTAATACCAATTACACTGAAAGCAAACTCAAGAGATTTTAAGTTAGAAATTAATTCAGAATGATGTTTAGGTAAACTTCGAATGTTCATGTGCATCATTGAGAATGATGTATCAGAGATGCCTTTATCCCATAACATATTAATGAATTTATCCTCTATGTAATATTGGCTGTCATTACCGGTACCAACTTGGGTAGCAATATTATTAAAGTAATTAAAGTCAGGGTCATAATCATGTGATGGTAAATTATACTTGTCAACATCTAATTTAAATGGATTGAATACCATGCTGTTTATTTTATGGTAATCAAATTTTGTGACAGAATCCCATAATTCTGAAAGAGCAGAACAATAATCATCTTCATCATCAAAGTGATTGAAAGGCAAGCTAGTTGCGAGGCAGTCATTGCATAGCCACTGAGTATCTTGTGCATGTTTAACATCAGACACTGAAAATAATAGACACTTGGCATGATATTCCTTATTGCAGGCTGTACATGAAATATGTTTCTGTTTTTTTCTCAGATGCGCTTCACAGATGAAGCAATGTTTCTTGGACTCTGCCATTTCTTATAAGTAGAAAGTGTCAGTGAAGAAAAGCAAAAAGAAAGAAAGTTCTGTCTATGTGAAGAACTAATGACTGTTCCACGGCATGATATGAATTTATGGTAGATCCCTCCCCTCAGACCGCGGTTTTACTACAAGACGGTTGAAGCTCAAGTAGGCAATGTTCCGTTTAGCACGCTCTTCCCCAACTCGAGGCAAGAGGGCTTTGCGTGCTTCCACAACCTTCTCCGAGAAATCCTCATTGATAAATATTCCTGTTTCTTTCAGTTTTTTAGCATTCGAAAGAATGTCATCTCTGTCTCTGAAACGTAGGAATTTCACATTCACACTGCGGGGTTTACCTCCAATCATCACTTTACCATTTCTGTGAGCTCTTTCTATTTCAATTTTCTTGTCTGGTAACTTCAGCTTACTGGAAAGTAGTTCTCTTACTTTCATCTCTGTTTGCGCCCAACTCTCACCAGGTGTCTCTGCCAATCCCTCTATCCTCAGATTGTTCCTTCTGGATTGGTTTTCCAGGTAGTCAGCTTTTTCAGTCAGTTCTTTCATCTCTGATTTCAAAGTTTCAAGGTCTTTCATAGCCTGTTTATTGGTTCCATGGCCGACTTTCAGTTGATCCTCTAGTTTGTCAATGTCCTTCTGTGAGAATTGTAAGCTGTGTTTCAGATCACTTAGCTCATTTGTTACTTGCTGAATGAAACCATCATATCTCTTGTTTGTACTGTCCATGAATGACTCTATGAAAGACTTGTAGTTTCTTTCTTGGGCAATTAGCAGATCTTTGAAAAGATTTTCTTGTTTGGCCATGCAGTCTTTCAGGTAATCCTTTGTGATGTAATCCATTGTGGTTGGAAATAGCAACAGGCTGGTAAACAATGTAAATCTCATTAGTCCCAGACAAAGTAACTGATTTCTAGCCACGTGAACTCAGGTCAAACAGGCCAAAGCCACATCCAAATGTCAATAATTTGGTGAAAAAAAGTCCGAAAGTAGAAGGAAGAGTCTTCACCTTTCTCCCAAACTCCACCAAGTAGTGCTCTGTACCTTCACATTTCTATGTGCCAAGAAGCAACCATGTACACTTGAAGGAAATATCACTTTTTCAGTCTAACTTGCTGCTTGCTTGAAGTTTATTTCTGCATTGTCCAGTGTTGACCTTGAGTTATCTGTCAAATAGATCTCAATATGTTCAGTTAAATGATGTCGAGTCCAAGCCTTTACCTATCACCACCGGTGTGCCCCAAGGATCCATCCTTGGGCCGCTACTTTTTATAATATACATTAACGATCTCTACTTAGCTTCCCCAAATTTTGAATCCATCCTGTATGCTGACGATACAACACTTATAAATTCACTTTGCACTTTTAACTTCAGACCCCAATCCAACGATCATGACCTCTCAAATATTATAGATTCTGAACTTGCAAGTGTGCATGACTGGCTTGCCGCAAATAAATTACCTTTAAATATCTAAAAAACAAAATACATGTTATTTTCTTTTCCACAACGAAAGTTGAACGTAGTTATCGATTTACAGATAACCAATGTTCGAATAGAAAGAACAACAGAGTTTGATTTTCTTGGATTAATAGTTAATGAAAAATTAAGTTGGAATGCCCATTTAAACGAAATTTCAAATAAAATTGCTCGTATGATTGGAATAATAAAAAGGTTGCATTAATTTCTTCCCAAATGTACACTGCTCCTCATTTATAATTCCCTGTTCTTGCCCCACTCAAATTATTTTTTTCTTGCATGGGGATTTACCTGTGACCGCATTCTCAAATTACAAAAATCAGCTATACGTTTGATAAGTTCAGCCCAGTATAATGCCCACACTGACCCACTATTTAAAACTTTAAAGATTTTAAAAGTCTCTGATTTGTTCAAACTTAAATCTCTCAAATTCTTTTTTTGGTACTCTAAAAATGATTTACCTGGTTATTTTGATAACATGTTTACCTCAATACCCAGTACGCATAACTATCCCACTCGATATCATGATGTTCCACGCTACACTCTTCCAGTTCATGCATCCACCGAAAAGTGCATTCGATACTCTATCCCCAAATTGATTCAAAAACCCCCTGTAACTGTGACAAGCAAAATCCACACTCATTCTTACTCTGGTTTCTCACAATATGTCACAAATTTCTATATTACTCAATATTCCGAAACATGCTCCATTTCCAATTGTTTTGTATGTGGTAATCATCAATAATTTCATTGTTTGCATGAAATTGTATCACACAAATGGTTGTTAAACATGCTTTTTACGATACAAAAGGGTGTAAACCAGCAAAGTAATCTTTTTTAAGGTGGCCCATGCGACAGCGGATGTTGTTCATCCTTATGCTGGGTCATCCTGACAATTATGTTCAATAGTAGTAGCAACAATGTTGGCTTTTCTTGAATGTATTGTTTGTTTGCTATAACTAACAAAATTGTTACATGTATTCACTTGTGTCGAATAAATGAAATCTAAATCTGAATCTGAATCAAATGTGTAGATCATGGCACTCACACTTATCATCCCCACTGAACTTTGCAATATAATTGTTACACTTCCTGTGTGCAACAAAGATAATGTTTTATGGTAAATCTAGCTGAATTTAATAGCCTTGAAAAGTAAGAAGGTAACATTGTAATACAATCCAATGGGAACACAACTGTGGGACCTGTTGGGGGTGCCAATAATCCATACATTTTTACCCAAATTAATCAAAAATCATCAAAAATTGTCGACCCTAATTCTAAATCCTTAGCTGTTCAATCATCTAGAAAAAGTTTATTCAGGTGAAATAATCTAATAATCCTTATTTTTGGGGAAAAAAATCCAAAAATCCCTTTAAAAAGGCCCAATAATCACATGATCCTGTAACCCAACAGGGCCTCAATTCTAGCCCGCAAGATTTTGCGTATCGGGTTGTATATTTTTGCGGAACGTATAAGGAGCACAAAAATTAAACTCAAAATTTCGAGTTTTTTCTCAAGATTACGACTTTAAAAAGTCGACATTTTTTCTAGAAATTTTGACTTTTTAAGTCAAAATGACGGCATAAAAAATTTGGAGATAAAAGTCGAAATTCCGAGACAAATTCCCAAATTTCAAGATATAAAGTCGAAAAAAAATCGAAGTTTCGATTTTTTTTTACTTTATTATTATTTTATTTTATTTATTATTATTTAATTTTTCATTATTATTACTATTTTGGTGGTTGTAATAGGCCTCCGTATATTGCAGATGGAGACACGTTTAAACAAAATTGCTATTTGTTTGTGCCTGCAGTTGAGCAAGCGTCTGCAGAACTTTTTTTCGCTGCTTGTTCACGTTTCAACTATTAAACCGGGGAGGGGGGGGGGGGGTAACTGTGATTGACTGTTGAGATGTAGCGGTAGATGTTTTTTTTCAAAGAATTGGTAAATTATGCTATAAGTTAGAACAGGGATGTGGGAAGACTTTCCACATCCCTGGTTAGAACTTTGAGAGGAATCGATTTATTCCCGAAACTTCCTGGGTTTATTTGACAGTATTTACTCATATGTCACACAGTTGTCGCATTATGTTGAAACACTAACTCGGGGGTGGCAGCGAAATAGAGCTTTATTGTTTGGAGACTTCAAACTGAGGTGTAAGTGTCATCATGGGGTTTGTTTTACATTTCTGGTGCAGGATGTCTATTGTTGCAGTACTTGTAAGGATTCCCCATCGGTTTGTACAGGTGTTTTAAGCTGTAACTGTTTATTTTATAATCACTGGGTCAGAAGGTATGCTCCAGTTTGATTCTGCTTCAGTTATACACTGTCAGGCGGTGTAACTAAGGTAAGTATCCAGCTAGAAAGGGTACATACTGGTTCAGGGGTAAGTCAAATTATTCTTATCTGAACTTGTATTATACAAATTTAGTAATTATGTTTCGTTTGACATGTATTCTTTTTCATATTGAAGCTTTGCATTTATAAGCAAAGCTTCACTTATTTAGCTATTGCGTTGACACGTTCATATATACATATATATATTCGTTATTATGTGGGTTGTCTTTGCTGAATATTTAGCTTAGACAAGGAGCCCCTACTCAGAGAGACATGTACGGGTACACTGAGGCACCGAAACATGTTCTGAGTTTTTACCCGCTTAAGACCCTTGAATTTATTTGGGCTAATACAGCCTATGTCAAAATTCTAAAGAAGAACGTGACAAAGGTACTTCCATATAGGTTAGACAGTGCCAGGTTACCTTATGGAGTGTAGATAGTTCGGACTACGGAACACTGTAGGGCTATGACTACCAGGAAAGTGGTTCTTGGCAAAAAGACACAAATACAATATATAGTGGTCCTTGTCTTAAAAGGCCACTCGAATGAGAGCCCGACTGTCTTGAGAGACCACTTTTGGGCCTGCCCTTTGGGTGGCCTCTCAAGACAGGGGCCACAATATATATACTGGTTTAGGGGTAAGTCAAATTATTCTTATATATATATATATATATATATATATATATACAAAATCTGATAACTTTATTCGCCTGAACCTATTATAAGGTATTGTCAAATACATATTAAAGAGACGTACAGATAAATCATAGACAAAAACATGCATGACAAATGGTGGTACCAGTACTTGTACAGCAAATTTACATCCACATAAATCTATGAAACCTCTGGTGTACTCCAGTGTCAAAAATTAGAAGCCAGGCTTGTTAGATCTGCATCCAAATACCTCATTGACAAATGTTATCATCAATGGGAGTACTTTAGTGTTTCCGCCGCCCATCGTCATAAGGAAGTTACATTTTTCCGCAATGTTTGAATTCGGTATACAAATTGGGTAAATGAGATAAATCAGAGTACAGTTTTTCCCTTTGTTCTTTCAAAAAAATTACAGTGTACCACCAAATGAATTTCATCTTCAATGTTGCCGGACATGCATAACTTACATACGCGTTCTTCCAAAGGTGTTTTTGGACGTGTGTGCCTTCCAGTTTCAACAGCGAGCGGCATGTGCGCACTAACTGTTAATTTTACTGAAATATTTTTGTTTCTTTGCAGGTATAATTATTGTTGTAAATAAAATTTGCGTTCAAAGTTTCGTTCAAATTCACAATATGTGCGACGTTTGTTGGAATTTGGGTTATGTTCACCAGATATATATATCCCATGTTATGGTTGTCACATTCAGAGATCTGACGGCGCGCTGTTGATGATGTTGAATCCGAATTGGTAGGTCTATTTGACGTACAAATATAAACGGTATCTGCACGGTAACTTTGTTTTCAGCGGTAAACTTTGAAACCACGTGATTACAGGTGATTTCCCAGTTTCCGCCATTGCAGACATTTGAATCACGTCGAGCAAAACAACAGAAAAACCATGATTCTGAACGATTAACTTTGGAGTATGTCTATACAGAACATAATTGTTTGCATTTTAGTGTTGCATTTGGCTGGAATAGTGGTGTCACAGCAACTGCGGGGAGCACCAGACTTGGAAAAGTATCCAGGAAATAAGCCGATACCCCACTGTTGGCCAGGGCAAGCAGGGCAGTGTTGGCGGCCCCCATGGTACCCCTACGATGAAATTCACCGCCGTGTGAGGGACACTGGTACCGTGATTGGAAGGTCTATGGAGGTTGGACCTACGATCGGGCGTTATGTCAATGTATTTCTAGGGATACCCTACGCAAGACCTCCGGTGTAATAACCTCATTTTTTTTTCCAGAGACACCATATTAACTGATCACATTTCACTGAAGAGGCTATTAACCTAAAGCGGACATTCTTATGCCGGCTCTAGGATTTTAAACTTAGATGTCAGTGACCCGTAGTGGAAGAACAATCAAGAAGATTTAAGTTGTATACAAAATAAAATTTATTACTGGAGACCTATAAGTTTACAAACTAAAACAATTAAATTTCCAATTACAATGTTGTCTTGAAGGTGACAATGACGAATGAGCATTGCCCTCACAATGAAGAATGTTAAAGAGTGAAGCCATTACAGAGTACCAAGGTCCAACGACGATCCAATCCTAATTTACTAAAAATTTAATCGGCCAAAGTATTTTAATAGATTAAAACCAATTTTAATTATTTAATTTGAAATAAAATTAGTTCTAACCTATTTATTATTCACTAAAGCTTCCCAGTTCTGAAGTGATATGTTGAATTCTGTATGAAAATCTGAATCCAAAGTATTGAGAATAATTTCCAATCTCACCGATCCAAAAATGTTCAAACGTAAAATTTCTTTTGTAAATGAGCCTGAGTTACTTAAATGTCGAAAGGGGAAGAAAAAAAAAACTATAAGTGTCAACCTCCATTAAATTCCAAAGATAAGAATGTTCATACTGATGTGTAAAGTTGGCACAACCTGGATCTGTTCAAGTTCTCACCACCGCATGTAAACATTCAATATTCAGGAAAGGTCGGCCACTCAGGAAAGGTGAAGTATAGGCCTTGACTTTCCGACTTAACCCCCGTGGCTCAAGTATTTGCACTGCAACTCAACAAAAACCAGAGTCAGAGACTTTCCCTATTATAATTAAAAAAAAATATTCATTTCTTATATAATAATTTAATAAATAATTTCTCTAAGTATATTCCAAGTCGGAATAAATAAAAAATAAATGCTGATCTAATTTCATAGATCAATTGTCAAAGAATATTTATCTTGAAAGGGTTAGGTAAAACTTTAAGAGGAAAAACCCACAAGGGTTAACAAATTTGGAATAAAATTGGCCATATTTAAAGAAAACATACCTCTTAAAGTACCCTAAGCCTTAACAAGATGGCCCCAGTTTATAATATTTATGAGTTCATCAAAACAATTTTAATAACATCAATATATATCAATTCTGTCTAAGATTTGATAGTTCTTCACTCAGACTTCTTATAATCTTTCAAATATAAATTTCATTGTTTCTATCCATGTACAAATAGATAATTTATTCATTTGTCATTTCATAAATATTCAATATTATCATAATTAGATACTCCGTAAAGTAACTGGATAATTTATGCAGCAGTGAAAGCTATACCATATTTACCTTGTCAAATATTACAGGATTGCAAAATGTTTTATTTTGCAAGATACTAAATACTATGTGATACGAAAACTTCAACTGGTGAGTTAACTATCAAGTATTTAACTTAAATCACAATTTAATTTCTTAAGTCCAACCCACTTAATAAATCTTCCCAAATTTAGAAAAACCCTACTTATCCCTAAGATAATCCTGGAGAAAATTTGATATGTATATACTGAGTAAAAGTTGCCTGAACATTTTCATGCTATAATCATTGTGGAAGTGTGTTCCTTAAAGAAAAACTTCAATCAGAACTCCAATGTAAAAGAAGATAAAAATGTTTCAACATTATCAATTCATGAAGACCAATGCTTCAACATCATCAATTCATGAAGACCAATGCTTCAACATCATCAATTCATGAAGACCAATGCTTCAACATCATCAATTCATGAAGTCCAATGCTTCAACATCATCAATTCATGAAGTCCAATAATAAAAGAATGAAAGTTGACCTCTAATTCTGATGTCACTTCCCATGACCCTTGACCTTGAAGGTCAACTTCCGGTAAATTATAATAATTTATGTATACCATTCCCTGAAAAATCAACTATCAGAAATTCAGTCTCCTGTCTTCCTAATAGGACCATTCATGGTATAAAAATGGAAAATCTACTATCAGAAATCCAGCTATCTGTTTTTCCAATAGGACCATCCATATAAAATATATTCTGGAAGTGAAAAGAGTCAACATTCAAAACAACTCAAAAAAAATGAACTTCAATATTGTGATATTTAAGGTCAACATAAAATAAAAGTACATAATCTCTATGGAATGCTTTTGAAATATCATAACTTATTATGATTTCCATGACACAAGTATTCCTTGTAACATAATTCTATAAAATTAATGAAACTTCAACTGAAGTCTTATCAGACAAATTTTTACCTCATTAACATAATTTATGTGTTCAGTTTTCCCTGCCTAGTTCTTACTATAGTGAAAATAGGAATGGGGTTAAATCTTCAGGTAGAGCATAAAGAATTTGCATATATAATGAACAGGAAAACCTGTTCTACCAGGTTTAACCCTTGATCTTGTTTCAAATTTCTCTATTTAACCCTAAGACTTCTATTACCAGTATGACTATAACTCCACATCAAAAATGGAAGAAACCTCTTGGTTTCACTACTTTTAATGTCTTCCTCGACTTTAACCAATGCATTTTAACCTTTCAATAATAACCATATACATATTCAGAATAACCTGTATTTCTTGGTTTTGCCACTAGAGGGCACACCACCCAAATATTTCTCCAAGATCAGTATTGTAATTTTTTTCCAACCATGCCTACAGAATGGAAATTTGGAATATATTCCCAATTTGCTCACCAGTATTTAGTTTACTCTCCTATAAATATATATATTTCAGTTCCATGACCAGAAACTCGTTCTTACAACACCATTTTTAGGACTTAACGAGATCAAATTACAGAACTGCTTACAGTGTTCCCGAGCAGAAAAAATAGAATTTTCTTTCATGGAAAATGGTTCTGATATCCATTTTTAATCAGCATATACCGATTCCAAGAAATATCTTCTCCCAATTATTTTCTCTCGTCTTTGTTTCAAAATGGGAATTCATGTTAAATCAATGTTTTGCGCTAATCAATTACGTTTCAAATCCCTAGTCTACAAGACTCCAACAAGAACCTCCAGAACAAGACAAGTTTACCCTCGTGGTTCACACCTCTTCATTCTGGCCGGTAATAATTACGAAACGTCTGCAAAGGCTCACTAACCAGCGCAAAACTTGATCATAATCCTAGCCAGCTAAAGACAATCTCCGTTATTCAGTCTTCATAACAGACATTGTTATATTTATTTCGACTGTCACGAAAATCACTTATCCTTGCTCCATAATAGGACGTCCATATGCCCTTAATAATTATTCATCTTTGACGACCCATTATCATAGAAAAATGACCAAACCACGTGTACTACGGAAGCCAACTTACCGGCCCGCCACGAGGTATTTATAACATGAAATTTGTAACCGCTGCTAAATTTCACCTAGAAACCACGAACGTATTTTAGTTCTGTTTATTTTTGCTTGAACTCTTCCCTAATATTTACCCTACATATTTAATCAAATTGGCCTTTGGCTCGGGACCATGACCAGGATCACCCAATATTTATTAACGCCTAGCTAAACATGCCACGTGAACACGTACAGTGAAAATTTGGATTTTCCAGATCTCCAACCATGGTTGAATCAGGTAAGTATATCCTAACTCATTTCAACATGAGTAACTTTTCCATCGAAAGTCAAAAGATACACTTACCCTTTTCAACACGCTGGGTAAAAGATCCGAAGACCGCTGTGACCGCTAGACCATACTCCAAAGTTCCACTGTTCTGTTCCACCGCCCAACAAGGAGAGTGCCACTTGTCAATCCGGTCGCACCTTTATTGAGCCGCACGCCTTTGTGATTCCAAATTAGGGGACGTCACAGTGTTATCCACCCTGTCTCAATCCCTTCATGTACGGCCACTAGAGGCCGCTGCAATAAAAATCACTCGGCAGCATCTTTTTTCAAAACACAGCAAATCAATATTTGCTACAGAGCTTTCTCCTATCTGAAAAATTTTTGATGATTAATCAGAATCACAAAAATTTTTCCCAATAAAAATTTCTTCATGTTTTCACTTTCTATAATTTCAAGGATATGGTTTTCCTCAAAAATTTAACATATTCAAGTGGCTTTTCATTTCACCATTATCAACTTTACATTTCACAATTCTTTCAAGGATATGATTTTCCTCAAAAAATTCAATACATTTGTTAGTAAATTCAACCCGACGTCGGGGTTAGTAATTACATATTTCAAAATACATTTATCCATATAATGTCACAAAAATTCCAATAATTTTCAATGTCCACATTTGATCAATAAAATACATAGTCGCCATACTTTACAGGTATTTTCCTGCTTCTCTTTTCTCTACCTCTTACCTCAGGCAAAGAAGTGTCCTTCTCAGATAAACTTCCTTTCTCCTTAGACGATTTTGACCCACTCACATCACTATGGGAGTCATCAGCCCCCTCCACACATGTGTAAGGTTTTAAATGGTCAAAATGTTCCACTACTGTACTTCGCTTACCAACTTTTTGGATTCTATAGTTTACATCTGAGAGGATCTCTATAACTTTGTATGGACCATCAAAATGAGGTGATAACGACCAAGTCAAACCTTTTTTAGTACGTTTGATACTTTTCCATACCAAATCCCCCACTTTGTATGGTTTTCCATGCACTTTCTGGTCATAGTAAGTCTTTTGCCTATGTTGAGCTGTTTTTAGGTGCTCTCTTACCTGTTTGTAGCATAATGACAATATCTCGTCCAACTGGGTCAAATAATCTTCCACTGAAAAGAAATGTACCCCATCTTGTGGCTCTCTAAGTACACTTAATGGCAAACAATTTTCTCTGCCAAAGAGAAGTCTGTTAGGGGTAAATCCTGTACTTGCCTGCACACTTGACCTATAGGCCATCATGATAAAATCTAGATGTACATCCCAGTCAATCTGGTCCTCTGCTACATAGGCTGAAAGCATTTCTCCTATAGTCTTATTTAGTCTTTCCACTAACCCATCACTTTTAGGATTGTAAGCAACAGTATGAGTTTTCTCAATGTCAAATACCTGGCATACATATTTCATGACCTTGCCCTCCAGGTTACTTCCACAGTCCGTATGTAATTGCCTGGGGCAACCATACTTACAAACCCATTTCCTGCAAAAGATGTCGGCTATGGTTGTAGCCTCTTGGTTAGGCATAGGAAAGGCTTCACTGTACTTAGTGAAATAATCAGAAATCACTAAAATGTACTTGTTACCTGCCTGGGTTGTGGGTAGTGGTCCTTTTATGTCTATGGCCACTCGTTCCATGGGATAACCAACTGGTCTCCGAGCTAATGGAGCTCTAAATGTACGATTTCCACCTTTCCTGCTATTACATTTTTCACAACAGGATAAGTAGGAACTTACCGTTTTTCTGAGACCTATCCACCAAAATTTTTGTCTAATTTTCTCTACGGTTTTATCTATACCAAGATGGCCACCAGATTTGCTATCATGAGCTAAAAATAGAATTTTCTTATGGATTGCATGTGGAGCAATGAGTAAATACCTACTCCCTGATTCTTCCGTCCAAATTCGTTTTAATAGCCCATCCTGTAATACAATTTGGTCCCACTGAGAAAAATATAGTTTACTTCGTCTGCTACTGGTAGCAATGAGCTTTGCAGACGGTCTAACTTTAGATTTCTCTTTTAACGTGTATATGATACCCAAGTCAGAGTCAGCTTTTTGCATTTCTTTAAGTTTGTCTGGAGTGTATATAGAAGGTTCTAAGGACACTGTACTCACCTTTTGAACCTCAGCAATCTCTGGTTCTGGATACCTGCTCATGGCATCAGAATTTCCATGAGATATACCACGGCGATGGGCTATTTCAAACCTGTACGGGCTTAAAATTTCTAGCCATCTGGCTATCTGACCTTGAGGTTCTTTAAAATTATATAGCCATCTTAAAGAGCCATGATCCGTGCGAAGCAAAAATTGCTTACCAAACAAATAGGTTTTGAAATATTGCACAAAATACACCACTGCTAGCAACTCCCGTCTGGTCACAGAATAATTACATTCTGCTGGGCTTAAAGTTCTGCTAGCATAAGCTACAACACGCTCTTTTCCACCTTGAATCTGAGACAAAACACTTCCTATTGACCTACCCGCCGCGTCCGTGTCCAGAATGAAAGGAAGGGAAAAATCAGGAAAAGCCAACAGAGGTGGATTACACAAAGCATATTTAAGCTTATCAAAAGCTTGCTGACATTCTTGGGACCATATAAAAGAAACTCCTTTCCTGGTAAGTCTATGTAAAGGAGCAGCAATTTCACTATATGAAGGTATAAATTTCCTGTAATATGATGTTAACCCTGTAAAACCTCTGACCTCCTTAAGATTCTTAGGTGTAGGCCAGTTTTTTACCTTTTCCACCTTCTTTGGGTCTGTAGCTATTCCATTACCAGATACTACAAAACCAAGGTACTCGATTTCCTTCTGGAAAAATGCACATTTAGACGGTTTTAGTTTGAAACCGGCTTTATGTAAAGCTCCTAACACCAAATCTAACCTATCTCTGGCCTCAGAAAACGTCTTACCGAAAGTAATGACGTCATCGAGAAAAATTAAACAGGTAGACCAGTGTAAACCAGCTAACACAAATTCCATTAACCGGCTAAATCCTGATGGTGCGTTCTTTAACCCAAAGGGAAGGACCGTAAACTCATATAGAGACGTACCTGTAGTGAATGCAGTCTTTTCTTGGTCTTTGGGGTCCATTTGATTGTTCCAGTAGCCCGATAGAAGGTCTATCTTACTGAACCAATTGTTACCCTGTAATGAATCAAGTGTCTCATCAATTCTAGGTAATGGCCATGCGTCAACTTTGGTAACTTCATTTAGTTTCCTATAGTCCACACAGAACCTCCATGAACCGTCTGGTTTCTTTACCATAACTATGGGACTGGCCCAAGGACTGTTACTGGGAACTATAATTCCTTTGTCTAACATCTTGTTTATACATTTCTCAATCTCAGGTCTTATATGAGGTGAGACCCTGCGAGCTCTTTGTCTTATAGGCTTTGCATCACCAGTATCAATGGTATGAGGTAAAAGATCACAATGACCTACATCTTGGTCGTCCTTGGCAAAAACAGATTGCCATTTACACATTAAAGCTCTAAAGTCTTTCCTCTGGTGTTTATTCAACTCAGTACAATTTTTTTCATACAAATCTTGCACCACTGGATGTAGCTGAGTAGACCTTTCTGTTGACTGCAAAGAAACATGAGCTACATGTTGGATAGGAATGGCTGTACTTACTTGTGCTCCCTTGAGGACCTGAATTGAAAAATTTCCGGGATTAAGAATTCGTAGAGGAAATTCCTTTTGACCTAAGTCAATCAGTCCTCTACCAACAATTACTCCCTCTCCAGTGTCATTTTCATTTACACAGGAGGCCTGAATCAAAGCAAGTCCCTTTCTTCTGGGTCCGGCAATCTGAGCTGAAACCAAAACTTCACTACAAGGAGGCAAATGAATGTCGTGCACTACACACACTGCCTCTTTCCAATACAACTGCTTTTCAGTTAGCACCGGTATATCTTGATTACCCAGTTTGATTTTACTATTTTGCAAGTCAATTACAGCTTGAAATCTATCCAACAGGTCTGCCCCCAAGATACCTTGGTAGGAAATGTTTGCCAACAGAAACTCATGTTGAAATCTTAATTTACCAAACTGGCAACTAAATTTCACTTTCCCTACCACTGGCACTAATTCTCCATTAGCAGTCAACAATTCTGTCTTATCCGGTTGTACTTCTACATCAGGACATAATTCTAATATAGATGGATGCAATAAAGTAGAACATGCTCCTGTGTCCAGTAAAAATTTTGTGGAAATTTTGTTCACTTTTCCTTCCACAAAATAAGTCACATTTCTCTTTATTTCAGGTGAACTCTTGGGTAGGGCGGCTGATCCCGGGTTTACAACCGCCCCTCCCCGTTTCCCTGTTTTAAAATTTCTCTTTTACTCAAATATTCAAGAAAGCCATCAGGTGAATCAGCCTGAAACTTAGCACAATTATATTTACAATGGCCTGGCTGATGGCAATACCAGCAGGATATACCAGACTTAGACTCTCCCTCCTTCCTTTGTGGAGTCTCCCTCTTACTTTCAGTCTTACCCTTTAACTGATCTTCCAACTCCTGGATTCTTTTCTGTAATTTCTCAACCAATTGTTTAGAATCTGATGTATTTGATTCCTTAGGAGGTTGAGAAGCATGAACTCTAGGTACAAACTTTACTTTTTCTCCTGAAACAATGCTTTCTTCTCTCATGGCAACCTTTATAGCCTCCTCCAAATTAGAGGGACCAACTCTTTTTACCTGTATACGTAATGACTGTTCCCTAATAGCTTGGACGAAATGATGTACAGTCATACTTTCCTTTGTAACCAAATCACCAGATGGAAAGGCACGAGTTACTAATCTTCTAACTCGAGAGCCCAAGTCTCTTAGTTTCTCATCCTTACCCTGTTGACAGGATAAAAGCTCTTGTCTATAGCTGTCAACCAACTTATGAGCTCCAAACTGCTCAATAAGTGCTCCACATAATAAATCATAGTCAGCCCTGACATTCTCAGGTAAATCATTAGCATATTCTTGTACTTTGCCTTGTAGTACAACTAAGAGAAATATTCTCTTCATTTCATTATCCCAAGCATTGATGCCAGCGACTATTTCAAAATGCTTCAAATAATCATCAAATGTTTGCTTACCGTAGTATTTGTCCGGATTTATACTTGGTTTTTCTGCTCCCCTCCTTTCCGGTCGTCTTGCGTCTAGCCGAAAAGCAACTGGTTGGGCTGGAGAAGTTCTGAAATTAGAAAGAGGATCACCTCCCCCCGGTGTTACCATTCCATATATTGGTATTTGTCTATCCAACCCAAACCCAGTGGGGTCTGGCCAATACAAACCTTGAGGGTTAGTGGGAGGAGTCGTGGGAGTTCTCAATGGGTCGAAAACTCCTTCTCCCACTGGAGTATATCCCTGTGGCATTAAAGGATCTTGTAAACCTACCAACAGTCCTTGTGCTCCAGGTGAAGGGAATGCTCCGGGAAACCCCCCAACCGGACCCCCCTGTTGAGCGGCTGATGGTAGACGGTTGTGGGGTGCCCCGAGAGCACCCCCCTCCATAGTCGGTATGCCTGCCATCTAACCAGATAAAGACAAAGAAAAATAATCAATGAACAATCACTATCACAAATATATTTTAAATTCCCTTTTCTAATACTCCTCAAATATAATATTGGGTAACTCCTGGTACTATAATGGTCCCAAGCCAAAGGGGTCCCGAACCAAAGCCAATGTAAGATTTTAAAAGTTATTTAATTTCTCACAAAAGTAAAATTTATTTAAAGTTCTTCCAAGGTCACATGACATCCCACCGCTGCCACCATTTGTAATAACCTCATTTTTTTTTCCAGAGACACCATATTAACTGATCACATTTCACTGAAGAGGCTATTAACCTAAAGCGGACATTCTTATGCCGGCTCTAGGATTTTAAACTTAGATGTCAGTGACCCGTAGTGGAAGAACAATCAAGAAGATTTAAGTTGTATACAAAATAAAATTTATTACTGGAGACCTATAAGTTTACAAACTAAAACAATTAAATTTCCAATTACAATGTTGTCTTGAAGGTGACAATGACGAATGAGCATTGCCCTCACAATGAAGAATGTTAAAGAGTGAAGCCATTACAGAGTACCAAGGTCCAACGACGATCCAATCCTAATTTACTAAAAATTTAATCGGCCAAAGTATTTTAATAGATTAAAACCAATTTTAATTATTTAATTTGAAATAAAATTAGTTCTAACCTATTTATTATTCACTAAAGCTTCCCAGTTCTGAAGTGATATGTTGAATTCTGTATGAAAATCTGAATCCAAAGTATTGAGAATAATTTCCAATCTCACCGATCCAAAAATGTTCAAACGTAAAATTTCTTTTGTAAATGAGCCTGAGTTACTTAAATGTCGAAAGGGGAAGAAAAAAAAAACTATAAGTGTCAACCTCCATTAAATTCCAAAGATAAGAATGTTCATACTGATGTGTAAAGTTGGCACAACCTGGATCTGTTCAAGTTCTCACCACCGCATGTAAACATTCAATATTCAGGAAAGGTCGGCCACTCAGGAAAGGTGAAGTATAGGCCTTGACTTTCCGACTTAACCCCCGTGGCTCAAGTATTTGCACTGCAACTCAACAAAAACCAGAGTCAGAGACTTTCCCTATTATAATTAAAAAAAAATATTCATTTCTTATATAATAATTTAATAAATAATTTCTCTAAGTATATTCCAAGTCGGAATAAATAAAAAATAAATGCTGATCTAATTTCATAGATCAATTGTCAAAGAATATTTATCTTGAAAGGGTTAGGTAAAACTTTAAGAGGAAAAACCCACAAGGGTTAACAAATTTGGAATAAAATTGGCCATATTTAAAGAAAACATACCTCTTAAAGTACCCTAAGCCTTAACAAGATGGCCCCAGTTTATAATATTTATGAGTTCATCAAAACAATTTTAATAACATCAATATATATCAATTCTGTCTAAGATTTGATAGTTCTTCACTCAGACTTCTTATAATCTTTCAAATATAAATTTCATTGTTTCTATCCATGTACAAATAGATAATTTATTCATTTGTCATTTCATAAATATTCAATATTATCATAATTAGATACTCCGTAAAGTAACTGGATAATTTATGCAGCAGTGAAAGCTATACCATATTTACCTTGTCAAATATTACAGGATTGCAAAATGTTTTATTTTGCAAGATACTAAATACTATGTGATACGAAAACTTCAACTGGTGAGTTAACTATCAAGTATTTAACTTAAATCACAATTTAATTTCTTAAGTCCAACCCACTTAATAAATCTTCCCAAATTTAGAAAAACCCTACTTATCCCTAAGATAATCCTGGAGAAAATTTGATATGTATATACTGAGTAAAAGTTGCCTGAACATTTTCATGCTATAATCATTGTGGAAGTGTGTTCCTTAAAGAAAAACTTCAATCAGAACTCCAATGTAAAAGAAGATAAAAATGTTTCAACATTATCAATTCATGAAGACCAATGCTTCAACATCATCAATTCATGAAGACCAATGCTTCAACATCATCAATTCATGAAGACCAATGCTTCAACATCATCAATTCATGAAGTCCAATGCTTCAACATCATCAATTCATGAAGTCCAATAATAAAAGAATGAAAGTTGACCTCTAATTCTGATGTCACTTCCCATGACCCTTGACCTTGAAGGTCAACTTCCGGTAAATTATAATAATTTATGTATACCATTCCCTGAAAAATCAACTATCAGAAATTCAGTCTCCTGTCTTCCTAATAGGACCATTCATGGTATAAAAATGGAAAATCTACTATCAGAAATCCAGCTATCTGTTTTTCCAATAGGACCATCCATATAAAATATATTCTGGAAGTGAAAAGAGTCAACATTCAAAACAACTCAAAAAAAATGAACTTCAATATTGTGATATTTAAGGTCAACATAAAATAAAAGTACATAATCTCTATGGAATGCTTTTGAAATATCATAACTTATTATGATTTCCATGACACAAGTATTCCTTGTAACATAATTCTATAAAATTAATGAAACTTCAACTGAAGTCTTATCAGACAAATTTTTACCTCATTAACATAATTTATGTGTTCAGTTTTCCCTGCCTAGTTCTTACTATAGTGAAAATAGGAATGGGGTTAAATCTTCAGGTAGAGCATAAAGAATTTGCATATATAATGAACAGGAAAACCTGTTCTACCAGGTTTAACCCTTGATCTTGTTTCAAATTTCTCTATTTAACCCTAAGACTTCTATTACCAGTATGACTATAACTCCACATCAAAAATGGAAGAAACCTCTTGGTTTCACTACTTTTAATGTCTTCCTCGACTTTAACCAATGCATTTTAACCTTTCAATAATAACCATATACATATTCAGAATAACCTGTATTTCTTGGTTTTGCCACTAGAGGGCACACCACCCAAATATTTCTCCAAGATCAGTATTGTAATTTTTTTCCAACCATGCCTACAGAATGGAAATTTGGAATATATTCCCAATTTGCTCACCAGTATTTAGTTTACTCTCCTATAAATATATATATTTCAGTTCCATGACCAGAAACTCGTTCTTACAACACCATTTTTAGGACTTAACGAGATCAAATTACAGAACTGCTTACAGTGTTCCCGAGCAGAAAAAATAGAATTTTCTTTCATGGAAAATGGTTCTGATATCCATTTTTAATCAGCATATACCGATTCCAAGAAATATCTTCTCCCAATTATTTTCTCTCGTCTTTGTTTCAAAATGGGAATTCATGTTAAATCAATGTTTTGCGCTAATCAATTACGTTTCAAATCCCTAGTCTACAAGACTCCAACAAGAACCTCCAGAACAAGACAAGTTTACCCTCGTGGTTCACACCTCTTCATTCTGGCCGGTAATAATTACGAAACGTCTGCAAAGGCTCACTAACCAGCGCAAAACTTGATCATAATCCTAGCCAGCTAAAGACAATCTCCGTTATTCAGTCTTCATAACAGACATTGTTATATTTATTTCGACTGTCACGAAAATCACTTATCCTTGCTCCATAATAGGACGTCCATATGCCCTTAATAATTATTCATCTTTGACGACCCATTATCATAGAAAAATGACCAAACCACGTGTACTACGGAAGCCAACTTACCGGCCCGCCACGAGGTATTTATAACATGAAATTTGTAACCGCTGCTAAATTTCACCTAGAAACCACGAACGTATTTTAGTTCTGTTTATTTTTGCTTGAACTCTTCCCTAATATTTACCCTACATATTTAATCAAATTGGCCTTTGGCTCGGGACCATGACCAGGATCACCCAATATTTATTAACGCCTAGCTAAACATGCCACGTGAACACGTACAGTGAAAATTTGGATTTTCCAGATCTCCAACCATGGTTGAATCAGGTAAGTATATCCTAACTCATTTCAACATGAGTAACTTTTCCATCGAAAGTCAAAAGATACACTTACCCTTTTCAACACGCTGGGTAAAAGATCCGAAGACCGCTGTGACCGCTAGACCATACTCCAAAGTTCCACTGTTCTGTTCCACCGCCCAACAAGGAGAGTGCCACTTGTCAATCCGGTCGCACCTTTATTGAGCCGCACGCCTTTGTGATTCCAAATTAGGGGACGTCACAGTGTTATCCACCCTGTCTCAATCCCTTCATGTACGGCCACTAGAGGCCGCTGCAATAAAAATCACTCGGCAGCATCTTTTTTCAAAACACAGCAAATCAATATTTGCTACACCGGTAGGGGAACGGCGATTTAAGGTGAGCGCGAATGTGGGCCAGTACGATCCAGCATCTGTTATGATGGTGAACTTGTGCAGGCCTCAACATTGAATGGGGAATCCCCTTGTGTCAACACCGAGCTCACAAAGCCCCCGAGGGGGAACGTGGACAAGATTTAAGATTTTTATTAACAAACAAAATCCGAAGACAGTCGGACATGAGTCATACATAACGAAGGACGTAAGACAATGAAATAAGCATGCAGAGATTAAGAACTAGCTTTTAAGGAGTCCTTAGTTTACTCCTCCAAGGATATAGATAAGATTCGTATAAAGACGTATTAAAACTAATGGGGCATATTCAGGGTTCATACAGCACAGCAAAGCCAAAATTCCATACTTTTTCAAGTACGTTCCAAACCTTTTTTTTCCAAAATTCCAAACTCAATCATCTGTGGTTTTATGGGTATGTATGTATGTATGTATGTATATATATATATATTTACAGTTGTTCCCCTCTTATAAGGCCACCCCAAATGTTTCCTTATCACGAGAGGTGGTCTCTCTTCAGGGGGAAAATATAATGAAAATGCCATACTTGCTGCACAGCAAAGTGGCCTTTGTAGAGGGAGTGGCATCTCTTTGGGGTGGCTTACAAGAGGGGGACCAATGTATACAATTTATATATTGAACAAATAAACAAGAACTTTTTGTTTGATACTAGCAAGCGCTGCTTCCCCATATTTTTCAAGTGCATATTACTTGCACACACTTTGCATCTTGCGCTGTATTTGTCCTGTTTTACAGGCAAAACCCAGTCCTTGTATTTGGGGTTTTCCAGCCAAAGTTCATTATATGTACAGCCTACCATTGTTGTTGCGGCTTGGTGCACAATTTATGCCTGCGGCAAACATTTACGGTCGTTCATCCATAATTCAGGGCTCGACATTTTTTAAAAAATCACTTGTCCGCAGGGCAAGTAGATTTCAAAATCAACTTGTCCTGATAAAACTTCTATAAACATCGTTTTTTTTTTCTTACAATGCCAAGGACTAGACAAACCATTTACCCTTAAATGTATTTGTCGCTTGCAAAATCGCAAAAAAGTGTCAAATCATACGATTCTAGCTGCAACTGTTTGACAGTGAAACTGGCAAAATATCAAATATACAAATTGAAAGTAAGTTATTTGCAACGGGTGACTAACGATGAAAAATACATAGTAATTTCTGGGACTATAGGGGTCCGTATCCCGGGTAAACTTAAATAACGATTAAATAGTTGCAATGGCTTCAGGATCCTTTCTCTCTGCCTCTGATGTCGTGATGCACTGATGGGATTGCATATCGTTTGCGTACCTACCATGAATGCTGTCGGTACATCGTAGTAAATTTGCGTATACAGTATTGGCAAGTTCCTCGCAATAAACGGTGTTCTTAAATCAAATTCAAACGAAATTTTTAATATTTCAAATCAGAAATCGAGTGTGCGCACCGTCAACATCTTTCCTGCCATTGTACACAAACAACTGCTTTGGCCATGTCTGACGCACAACACATCACCCGATTGGTCACATGCAAAAATGAGCCAATCAGGACTCGTGGCCCAGTGAACATGCGTGAATTTACGGAGGGAACACACAGACGGGAAGCATTGTTTATATTCCAGCATACGAAAATAAAGATTCTGTTGTTTGTTGCAACAATTATTTAGAGTCACAGGCAAATACGTAAAAGGTATGGGATAGCGGGAATTGCCGAATGTGTCCCAAATCAGTCCGTGAGACTGCATCAGTTCACCGCAGATCCATTCCAGTGTCCACACTGTCACTTGCGTGTGACTGGCAGTTGTCATCTCACGGCACCTATTTTTTCCCAACACTGTTTGAACTAAGGAGGTGTATGATACACACTCATACACCTCCCTGTTTGAACCCACTGATAAATAGCATTTGATGTTAATTTGAAGATGAATTTGCCATGCAAAATATTATTATTTTTTGACGGATTTTAGTAAAAACAATTTCAACTAGCCCGCAGGGATAGCTCTTTTTTATTTCCACTAGCCCGAGCCCAATTCTGACAAGCCCCGGGCTTTCGGACATGCGAATTGTCGAGCCCTGAGATTCATGATGGACCATCACTCGTAATCAAAATGACGCATGCTTGTTTTTCAAAAATCTTGCAAAGAATCCCGTTGCATTGAGAGTTGAAAAAGCTGCCTCTCACGATGATAATATGGATGGCATCTAAGGTGGAAGTTGGTGCTGACCAAGCCCGCCACCTTTGACCTGTAATTCCACAGGAGCAACCAGCAGAGTAGTTGTCGTTACATTTTGGTCAATACGAACCCATTCATACTGTAATTACTGACCGGCCAAGTCAGTGTCCACCGACTGATTAGGGTCAGAAGGGAACAAACAAAAATCGGTGCACCCCCCCTCCCCGCTGTTTTCCCGTTTTAAACAACTGCTGCGGGACGCATATAATCTACATACCGAAAGTTGTCACAATCCACTCTCTCGATCCCTGCCTAATAATTGAGTTGTCGGACATATTTTTGGCCACTTAGACTACTTTATTCCTCGCAAGGTGTCTCAATTGCAAATGAGCCACTCTTCGTTGCACGGAAGTGACTCCCACGTACCGACTCAAAAGTCTCCTTCCTTCTGATGGGCCGCCAGTGAATATAATTTGTAGTTTCGTTTACTTACCAGTTTCACTTTAATCGCCAAATTAATTGTGTACATGTACGTAATATAATAATAAATTGTATTCTCAATTGTCAATCAGACCATATTCTTTTATCCACTCGTGTTTTTATCCTGTGTTCATTTCCACAAATTGTGAAACCGGACCAAGCTTGATTCCGTCCATGCTTCTCCTATTCATCAAAGTTTTTTTTCCGCCATACTTTTGACCGTACACACACTGGCGGCCCAACTGCTTTCTGATTGGCTGAAAGTCCGTGTACCCAATCAGAGAGCAGCTGGGCTACCAGTCTGTGTCCAGTCAAAAGTATGGCCGCCAAAAAACTTTTAGGCATTCGAGAATCACTGGGAAATCCGGTTTGGTCAGATTTTACGATTTGTGGATATGAAAACAGGATTAAAATGCGCGTGGATCAAAGAATACGGTTAGATCGACGATTGAGAACAGTTGTCTAATCCAGTTTGTTCCATGGCTAATGCCATGGAACAAACTCGATTCAGGATGGGGGACCCATTTGAATTTGGCGCTGTAATGTCCGACTTTTTGCCCGAAATGGATTTTGTGGGACATTTGCGACAATTACAGGCTATGTGGCTATGGATATATGTGGATTTCAATGGATTATCTGTGTGATATATCTGTGAAAAATAGTTTTGGAATAAACGGGTGAGTTGCAGCTTGTTGGAATGCACAGAAACGGAGAAATCATGTCAAACGTGAAGCGGAATGGTTGTCCAGATGTGAGCTTCATTTCAAACCTTTAAATTCTATGTAAGAGCTCCATCTGATGACATTGTGGTTTTAGGCCCATCCTCCACCATCTTGTTAGCACGTATGATGGACTGCACAGATGAGTACACAGCCCTTTATTGCAGAGAAGGCCCTATGTGGGCCATTGAATGTATAGATGTTCCAGGTCCACCCTATCTAACTGCCCCCCCTGCCCCGCGTTGTCCTATTATCATTATTATTATTTTTTATTTTTTTTTTCAATAAACTATATTAGCACGAAAGCTTGACTGACTGAACGTTACGAGCGCCTGTGCCCTGGATCTCAGATTTTTAACAAATATTGCAATCTGAGTACTTGTCAGTTAATGCATGCATTCCTGTTGATTACCATGCGCGTGCAAGACAATGGGGATTGCAATGGAAACGCGCAAGTTTTACTTCCTCTCTAAAATCTTCATCCCCTAAACTAGAGTAGGATTTACTATGGGTTGAATGTCAAGGTCAGCTAAGGATGGGCTGTTTACACAGCCCTCTTACTTTAAAATGGTCATACTCCATTGATTGTTGGATTTTCAATCCTTTTTTCCCCTTTTTTTCATTTTTTGGCAAAATTTGAAACAACACTGTCCACAAGGTGGTAATACCCTGGATCTCTGATTTGTAACAAATTTTGCAATTTTGTCTCACAGATGCCTGCAATGCTATTGATTACCATGTAAGTCAATGGGGACTTTTATGGAAAGTCACATTTTTTACTTCCTCTTGATAATCCTCAAACCTTAGACCATAGAACAGAGTGGGAGTTACATTATATTATAGGTAGATGGTCAGATTAGGATGGGCTGTTCACGCAGCCCTCTTGTTTGCATTGCCTGGCGAGTCGTGCTTTAAAAATATTTTGATATGTTCATGATGTATGGCATGAGTGAAGGGAAAAATGTGAGTAGCTGATGGTCATCTGTGCATTCCTTGCTACTTTTTCCTAGGATGAAATTCTGCTTTCCTTTGCAGCCACCTGAGAGGCCAGGTCCAAACTGGGACCAAAGCATTAGCTACTGGGATGCCAGCTTCTACCGTCCAGCTTGCCCCCAAGAAATATGGCAGCTGCAACCTAAGTTGTACAAAATGAGAAATGTCAGCGAAGACTGTCTTTATATGAATATCTTCTCGCCAAATGTGAGTATATTGAGGTGTCAGAGTTGTCAGATTTTGAAGTCCAGTACTTAACTTTTATAAAGGCCAAGAAAAATGATTCTCCCTGTTAGATAGTATTCGCTCTGAGCTTTTAGGAGGCCCAGTCTTCCATCGTATGTCTGTCTACAATTCACATTTTGGACTTCTTCTCCAAAACCAGCAGCTGGATTCTCTTCAAACTTGGTGGGGATCTACCTTGGGTAGGTCTCTACTAGGTTTGTTCAAATGGTCGTGCGCTGGACATGGATTTTTTTATTGAGGGGGGGGGGGCGGGCAAATCTTGAAATACCTTTTGTCTGAAACCGCTCACCCATTTGCTTTGGAATCACACAGGGACACTCCTAAGGACCCCTAGTTGTTTATTTGTAATTCAGGTGGTGCTATTTGTATGTTTTTAGCTCTGCTGACCTGAGGTCGCAGAGCTTATAAATGCGACTGGCCATGTCAGTCATACCCTCCGTCAGTCGGTAAACTTTTGTTTGTTAGTGTGATACCATTCACAGTTTTCAAGTTTTCAAGTTAACCAAGTATAACTTTCAGAACTTGTAGGGTGTATGAAAATCTAGGTCGTTAGATTTTAGTGGCACCATTTACAGTATTATGTAATATACATGTATATGTTGAAATGTGAAACTTTGCGAACGCTCTGGCATCTTTAATTTTGTGGTGGATCTTCATGAAATATGGTGAAATTATGGGGGAGGTCAAAGTCTAAGTTGCTGATGATACTGGTGTTGCCACCTATAATTTGATGCAAATGATGAGCCAAAATGTATTTTAAGATTAAACTTCCCTATCTGAAAAAGTAGTTGGATTAGAATTGCCAAATTTATACAGTTGAGATTAGAAATGGGTTCCCTTCATGCGCGCGTGGAATCATTAATTTGTTGACAAATAAATGTGTTCACTTTCACTTTTTTCCGTGCCCGCTGTCGCGCTCAGTTACGTTTGCTATACTGTGTACACATCGAAACTTTTGTGCAGGAATGGGACAGACATAAACTCCTTTATGTGAGCTTGGGGAAAAGCGCGTTCATCACAGTTCTCATGTTTCTGTTACATAATCATGTTAAGTCTGAATCTGACGCAGTCCCGACCATTCATGGGCCCCCAAGTGCCTATCACGGTGTGCAATACATACATAACATTGTGTATATTTATTCTGCAGTAATTTGTTTGAAATGACCGTTTCCACATGTAATTGATTTCCAATGAGTTAAACTTGCTATCTTGCTTATTTTACAAGTTATTTACAATTAGTGGTTAGATATTGAAGGCAAAACTGATATATTGGGCACAAACAATGTTTTTGATGTGCGAATCGAGTCTGGGCACAAGACGTCGCCTTCATCGGTGCCAAAAGTACAGTGAATATATTTTCCCGAATGTTTTGCAATCATAACAGGAAGCTTCAGAAGAACTATCTAGGTCCTAATCGTATAAAAATATCAAAGTTTTTACATATTAACAGCATCAGAACAGCCAGATTTGCCGCTTTTATCGTGCTCTGCATCCCTGCATTCACGAACAGCATGGTGTGGTGTTTGTCAATCATATTTTTATAAGCCCATTGGGAAAACACGCACAAATAAAGCATATTAAAATGCGCTAAAACATGTACTGGTACACAAAAATATATGCCAAATCGTGCTATTTTGTGCTTAGTTCCAGTACCACTTTGTGTGCGAATAAATTTAATTGGAACTCAGTGCACCAGTCGCGCTCGAAACACGACAAGGGGTCTAGGGTCCCCCATGAGAAATTGCGAATATATGCGGATAATTCTGCTTGTATATTGCGAATTTGTTGCATTTGACAGGGAACCCATTTCTGATCACAACTGTAGGATATATAGAATGTGTCCCATGCTAGAATATGTAATATCATTGACCTTGACCTATTTTTGTGAGGTCACCATACCTGTAAAGTTGAAAGAGGCGATTTTGTAATGGCGCGGTGTAGGTTAGACATCAATGGCAAAGAGAATTGAGCCTCCAGATCAAAATTGTACTTGATTATATTGTACAGTTACAAAACTGTGCTTGGTGACCTACTTTTTGGGTCACTGTGACCCTGTAATTGTGGAGTTTGGCGCTTGTCCTAGTTTATTGTTTTTTTGTTTTTTTTTAATAAGTCGGAAAATTATTACCCAATTGGAATAAACGGACTATGTATACATGTAAAGCTGGATGTGGGGCGCACATTTTGAACAGTTACGATTTTTTAATTTGAGTTGAAGGTCCAAGGTCAAATGGCCAGATGGAATATAGCCTAGGGGTCATCTTGTGAATGCTCTGCACCCCTCAATTTATGAGTTAGGCCTTTTAGAACTTATAAAGTGTATGGTAATTGTCATCGACATTAATGTTGGTGGCAGCACCTGTAATAAATATTGTGTAATATCATGGAGCAATAAAACTAGTATACTTGCTCCATGGTAATATACAGGTCAAAATCTTGTGACCAGTCCAGCATCCAGCCTTGTGATGGATCTTCATGAAATTTAGCAAGTTTAGTGGGATTGTAAAAGAGGTCAAAATCTGGGTTGTTTATAATACTAGTGGCATAACCTATAATTTGATGGACATTATGAGTTAAAATATCGTGAAAGATACAAAATTTCATAATCTGGAAAAATAATTGAATTAGACACGCAGAATTTATGGAATATATAGATCATGTCCATTGCTATATTATGTAAGATCAGTGACGTTATTACTATTTGTGTTAGGTCATCAGACCTGTTAGGTTGGAAGAGGTGATTTTATTATAGTAGGGTGCAGTTTGGACATCAGTGGCAAAGAGAATTGAGCCTACAGATCAAATTGCACTTGAGTACAGTGTACATTGTTTGTAAAACTCTACTTGGCAACCTATGTTTTGAGTCACCTTTACCCAATGCTTGACCTTGGCCTAGGTCATTAAGCACTTAAAAATGACATTAAAGTCAATACCTTGATAAATAATAAGTCGAAATGATGCAAAATGTACCGCAAATGTGTATCATGTGAAGCTTTGATATTGTATGGCTAACCTTGATTATGTTTTCAAGTTTGTGGATTGAATACATTTCAGAAAATTATTTTTTGTGATGGTGGTCAGCAGAGCATTAGGCCCAAGGGCTTTTTCTTTTTTTTTATCCCTGCTTTCATGGGTAAGCTTGTGTGTCTTCTTTTGTATCCATGCTAAGACATCAAAGATGAACAGCCTTGTGCAAAACAGATGCCAGATGCGAAGACAGATTCGCTTATCATCCTGAAATGGTGAGAATAAGGTGTTAAAAACAGCTCTTCGGCTGAGCATTGTATGGCAGATGGGCTTCAATGGCAATGGTATAGTTCGGATATCATTTATTTGTGAATGTTTTTGTTGCTTCCACAATATTCACAAGATTTTGTGTGGCACGAGTGTGTCTAGACAGCTGACCTGATTTCAGTACATGGACCACAACAACATGGTCAAAATCAAATCGCTCACTCTGCACTATCAAACAATACCTGGAAAAGTATCACCGCTATTCTGATTCAAGACCTCTGCTTAATTTGTTCATGACTGGTGCTGTGCAGTGGCAATAGAAATTGTTTTGTTCAGGGCAGACACATACATGTAAATAGAATGTTGAATTCCAGACAGACAATGAGTGTGACTTTTGACATTTTGTGCACATTCTTATAGGCACAGTATGGCCCACGATTTAGTTTAGTGATGAAAAGTTGCATAGTGTCAATAGTGTGGTACCATTTCTTCTTGCAGGTTAATGTATCAAAATGTACTTGATAAGCCTGCACCAAAAAATGAAATTCATACATTTAGTAATAATTATGTAATTAGACATGATTTCAGCTTCGCAGTTGCAGTTCGCACTTTGAGTTTCACACCATCGCATTTTAATTCATTCACATTTACCAGATTTTGTCCATGTATTGTTATTTCATTATAATAAGGCAGGGTGTCACAGTTAATTCATTTGTTGAAACCATAAGACCGACAAAAGCTGGGACTTTGCCGGACAGAAACAGTGCACACTTATTTTTATTTACTTGAATGTTTCAATGTGTCCTGGCATCTGACGGGTAAAAAAACGAAACTGCCGCTCACGATGGAAACCTGAAATTTTGTTGAACATGCGATTTTGATGTCTTAAAACAAAGATACAATGGGAGTAAAGTTGCTTATAAGCCATGATTTGTTCAAAAAGAGCACAAGAAAAATATCTACGCATGTCGTTTGACGAAATATGCTGGTTTTTAAGAACATCTGAGGACTGTTTCGTTAAACGTGTGTATTATCGCCGAACAACAGTGTACCCATTTATCACAAATAGTGAGGTTTGAAAACTGGCAATCAACAAACCGGAAGAAACTTTTCGCACTCTGTACCTCTGAATAATGGACACTATGACTTTATGAATATAAAGTTTGCTCAAAGAGTGTGCGTTCAATTCAGGGAATTAGGCCTAAAATAAAATTTTGTTTGTTTGGCGTTTGCCACCAACCCATGAAAAATGACGCGACTCAAAAAAATTTTTCAGAGCATATTTGCTTACTTTTTATTTTTTTTTTCTCGAAAGGTGGCTAGCAATTTAGTTTCAAACGTTACCGTCTATTTTCCTGACAAATTGACATCTTTAGGGCCTATTTTATCGTCGCTAATCTGAGCTCCACCTCTGTGGTAAAATACAACGAACAGAAAAGATCGCGATGGGCAGCGGGTATTTGATGTACCGCTGTGTGAAAAGCTTCACAACAGCTTCAAATTTTCGTTTTACTAACACAGTACTCCAGTTTGTATGTTGATTGGGCAATTTTTCACTAAATCCTGTTTTATGTATAATTCTAAAGCTCAAAGAGTATGGATCTATCTTTGCACAGTCAAAGCTTGTAGTTGTAGTACATGTGGCCATGTGCTTTTCAATAATTTCTCAAATTAACACTAGATGGCACACTAATCAAGAAGTCTTGACAAGCACCTCATGTGTTCCTGCTGTGTTAAATAAATTCATTATTTAATACAGTATACTTTAACAAAGAAAAAAGACTTTTTGGAGGAATTTGGTAGCTTGGGCAGTATTTTTAAGGGTATCAAAGAAGTTGAATCAGATATTTTAATAAAAGACAGGTGTCAGATTATCTGATATACCTGGGAATAAAAACAGGGTATCATTAGGATAAGCATCACAACAACCAACACTTCACAAGATATCAAAATCAATGTGGGCCTAGTCTCATGCATCATGCCAATTGTCAGACTGTTATTGTGAATTTCTTCCACATATTACAGATGTGTACTCAGACAAATCCAATGAAAGAACAGCAAATAAATAAAACTGAAAAAAAAAGAAACAAAGAGAATAGATATGTCTGCATTCACAAATTGATAAATTGGCTTTTAGAGCATATGCTTTGGAAGAATGTCCTTGGCCTAGTACCTGCCACATCCTCACATTGAAGATGTAGCAGTTACTAAGCCGGGATATTCTTCCGAGTCAAACAAGCTGAATGCTGGCTATATTGCTGTAATTTCTTTGAAGTGCCTTCATTTCAAAGAAATTATAGCAATAGACAGTACACTGTGTCTGTGTCTTTCTACCAAGCCCAAAATGAATTGAGCTGGATTATTGAAATGTGAGCAGGACAAGGCAAGTAGCCGTTGAATGGCAGGTTCGACCGGTTTCGATACTGTGTGTATGTCGTCAGGAACCGTTAAAAAACTGTCCATACCCAAGTATCCTGCTGTTGTAGTAACGTTACACGTGGGTTTGTGTTTACGTTTCAGCAGCACTATGACGTAATACAATAGTATGTTTGTCATAATCTGAATCTGGTTCCCATTGGCTGTAATGGGTCCAGAATGGGAATCCCCTGGCTGGGGATATCACTCTGATTTTGACCTGGTTTGGTGCAAAATATTTATGTCGGGTTGACCGGAAGGGACACCCTAAGGTTAGGTGGCCCTGTGTCGGGGCCCAGAAAAGTGTAGATGCAGTGTTCCTATAGAGTTTTTATATCTGTGTGCAGTTTTTTGGAAGATTCACATGGGTGTCTGAATCTATGCATGCTTATCATAGGAAAGTGAGCTAAGACAATAAAAATTGAGTATATAAATGAGCAAGAAAGCTCACTTTCCCATGGTATTGAGACCAAATGGCTCAATCGTTCGGAGCTGGTGCATCCAGTGGCGTTCCCTTGTTAGGCGTAACTCCGTGGTACGTTCTAATCTTGGGGGGGGGGGGGGGGGGGTTGGATGTACTCGAGTATGTGAACTTCAATGTTGAGTTCATGGTGTCCTACCTGGGTGAAATGTCTACCCAGTGGCAGAGTTACATTTTTTGTGCTAATTGAAATGTTTGAAATATGCTTGTGCTTTTTAAATTTTAAATTTTATCTTAGTTTATTAATTTACTTATTTAAATCTATCTATCTATCCATCCACCCATCCATCCATGCATGCAGGCATGCATCCAGCCATCCATAATATTTAATTTTTGGAGGGGTGAAATCTGGCAACTTTTATTAAAATATTAAATGTCTGTTAATTTTCTAAGGTTTTAATGTGTTCAGGTCAGGTATAATATCTTTCCTTTTGTAAAACGTGAAGAGGTATGTGCTGTGGATGTGCATGATGTCTTCTGCAACATAGAAGCTACTTTAAGGTGCCTGGTGCACTCCCACAAGCTACAGTGCAGAATAGCATACCACACGAGTATATATATATATATATATATATATATATATATATATATATATATATATATATATATATATATATATATATATATATATATATATATATATATATATATATTGCATGTGTGTGGTTGTAAATGTGGTACTTTGTAATTGCATTAAATGTCTCTCAACTTTTTCATTGTATGCACTGGTCAGCCTCTTTGTGTATACATGTAGTATGCTTTTATGGAAGCTTTTCACTGAAAGTTGACATCCTCCCTCTGGCACTTTCATGAACATATATATAAATATATATATATAGGCCCCGTGACTCAAGCCTGGCAACGAAAGTTATGTTGCCTTGCTTCGGTGGGGCGGCCTGCGGCCGCTCGTGGTCAGTGGACGGATGGCGGGTTTGGTTTTCCGCCCCCTACCTATACATCCCGATTTTAGGGATAGTGTTTTATTGTATTTACTCGTCTGCTATCTGTATACTTTATGTAGTTAGCTTGTAAGACTTGTCTTTACACTTTACTTAGTTAGCTTGTCATTATTTTGTTGTTGTTTTCTCAATGAGTTGCATTTCTCTTTCCAACCTGAGCTTTGTAACGCTATTTTGTGTGTTTTCTCTGCTGTTCACGTTTATGCTTATTTCGATGTGTTTACTTGTACTTTTATTTCCTCATCCCTGGGTTCCGATAAAGTATTATTATGTACGTGGGTATTGTTGATTAGGGTGTCAGTTTTTTCCCCGCCTGTCTTTGGTGTGAAGGACCACTGGGGTAATAAGTAAGTAAGTAAGTAAGCAATTCTTTTATTGACTAGAAAGGTCACAAGTGACCCATTTGTCACAGTACAAGTGAATAATACAGAATATGTAAAATATATAAATATACACATATTAGCACCTGGAAATAAGATGTTGTCTGCCTATTAAAGAACGAATAGAAAGTAAAATGGCACCTGGAAAGGATGCTGTAAGTTCTAGGTAGCCCTTCTTATTATGTCCTGAGATCAACTTCTAATCTATAGTATATCTATCATCTGTATCATTATATGTTCTACTGAGCTTTGCACCATCTATTGCTATATGTGTGTTATATGCACCATTTAAAGTATGTTACAAATGCACCATTGCAGTAGCATGTACAAGTGACCTATTTGTCACAGTACATGTGAATATAAAATCCATCGTGGCACGGCCTTTGAAGTTTGAAGGGACATCGTCTGACGATTCCTGCTCCTCTTGAACATTTAAAGTCTCCCTTCATTAGAAGGCAAAACAAGCAAGATAACTATAAAGTAAACCACTAAGGCTATGATATGTTAGCATGTTTGCATCTTTTCCCTGCCAACAAACATACTTTCGGCATGCTGCCTTATTTCGCATTGCCGCCCTGATACCACTCTCTTTTTGCCATGGGCCGTTGCTGCCTGCAGCCACGTGACAGGCTGTTAAGTATGATTGACGGGTGGCATTGTTCCGTTTGGCGGCTGAAAACCAAAAGAATGACACATGGACTTAGGATATCCACACGCCTGTGTGGTTTTTGGCGTTTTTCTCATATTTGTATTTTAGTTAAAAGCTCAAAATTTTGACAACTAATAGAAAGGACAATCATCTTGTAAAAACCGTTAAAATTTCAAAATCGGCCATGCAAAGGTTTTTGGTGTCTTGACTGTCCTTAAATGATTGCTTGGAGATTGAGATGCCAAACAATCTCCCTGCACAAAGCAAAAAGCTTAAAAAAACACAAACACACACAAAAAGTTTCATATCGATTTAATGTAGCTAGTAGCATGGGGAAAAGACCTTGACAGATGTTGATCTTAGGTCAGGGTTAGTCATCAATGAATACTCATTCAAAGCACACTGGGTCACTTGAGCATAGGATCAGTTTGTGATCCACAAGTTTGTTCTTTTTTTCACCTTTTTTGGCAAAGTCGTGAAAAATCTTCTCCGAAATTGCTCAGCTAATTACTTCAAAATTGCTTCAGGGGACCGTCAGACTTATTTATTCAACAGGTGGAGCTGCAATTTTTTGCTTGTTTTCTTTCTTTCTTTCTTTCTTTCTTTCTTTCTTTCTTTCTTTCTTTCTTTCTTTCTTTCTTTCTTTCTTTCTTTCTTTCTTTCTTTTTTTCTTTCATGTTTTCGCTATTTTCGACTTCTTTAAAAGTGTGACTCAAATTATTCTAATACTTGGTGGAAATGTAGATTGGGAGGATTAAAGAAATATGATCACTAGGTGGTGATACTCTGGAATTCTGATTTTTAGCTCAGCTGACTTGTCAGTCACCTAAGCTTATGTGGTGGTTAGGCATCCATTGTCCATCCGTCGGCATCCACAATTCACATTTTCGACTTTGTCTTCAAAAGCACTGGAGAGATTGATCTCAAACTTGGTGGGGATGCACCTTGGGTGGTTCTCCACCAATTTGTTAAAATGGTCACGGTTCAGTAAAATGTTTATTTTTATCTGTTGCTTCGCCACAGATATTACAACCAGTTTTGGCGGCCATCTTTGTTTATGCGTTGCTTGGCAATGCCCCCTTCCCCCCCCCCAAATGGGGTTATTCAAGTTTCTGAACAGGAATTTGAGGTTTAAGCGTAAAAAGAATCATTTGTAAGTCCTCAATCAATTCAATTTAGGTGAAAACTTGATGCGAAGTCATTAATATATGGGTCAAGGTCCGCTCTCAGAAGTCTGAAAATATCCACTTGTTGCTCATTTCTCGGATCCGCCAACGCGTCATAAGCTGCTTATCAGCTGACTGCTGTTGTTATGTTAATGAGCGGGCCTTGTGAAAACACGTTCCACATCGCATATAGTCCCATGTAAAATTAGACATTTTTATCCAAAATTATATCCATGTTGTCGACCGCAAATCAACAAAATATTTCTGAAGGCAGCATCATTTTGCCAAATTCTGCTACTGAATAAAAAATTGGAGAGATTTTGACGATCATAACTTGGGGTTTTAGCGCTGGTTTTCGGGTAACGCTTAGCATACATTAAATGGGTATCCACAGACGCTTTCAGGGAGATTCACCGAGTAACGCAGGCATGTAAACTAAGATTCCCGGATGTGCGGATCCGAGATTAGGGGATCGTTTCACCCGAAAAAACGCGCCTCTGTGTCGTGAAGAAAATTTAGGTGCAGGTCGTTTGTTAATTTTTGGGGTACATCTTTTAATAAGAGGCTTTTTCTTATCTGTGTGTACACAAGTGTTCTAATATAAGTGCGTCATTATCCAACCTTGATGGCAGTACAACCCTGCCACCGGAGACAAAGGAACTTTCCCAAGACCAAGCGATGACCCGTGGGCGTGGCGTATGCAGTCAGAATTACATGCGTGTGCACATCGCTCCACGTGTTGGTCGGCGTTCCGCTTGTGTTAACATCGGCCGTTACGAAAGAAAGTGCGCAATAATATTGACTTTTGGTTTAATTTTGGGTTACATCTTTTTATGATAGGCTATTTCGTATTTGTGTTTACACACGACTTCTAAGAGAAGTGCGTAATTTTCCAACATAGGTGCGAGTACGGCCGTGCCACCGGAGAGGAGGGAACTTCCCCCCAAGACCAAGCAATCACCTGTGCACTTCAGTCGTGTGCACATCGCCACTTTACTACAGTAGGAAACAATCGCATTTTAGCATTACCGCAAGGCCTGTGGGTACCAATATTTGCTGGTATACGAATATATATATATATATATATATATATATATATATATATATATATATATATATATATATATATATATATATATATATATATATATATATATATATATATATATATATATATATATATAAACTTTGCTTTTGCCCAAGTTCACAGTTTCAAGGCAGACTTTGTTCGAAAACTTCGGTACATGTTACCGCAATAGAGGACGGGAAGACGGGCTTGCGCCTCCCTGAAGGCTGAATGAATAACATTAACCCAAATTCTTGAGTTTGCACATCCGGGTACACATTCAAATGGAGATGTGCGGACATCTGTTTGCACGAGGACGAATCTGGTGATTGTTGTGTCGAACTCTTTGGATTGCATAGACAAGAAAGAAAGACCAAAGTTTAATATAGAAGGCACATCAGAGCACTGCCCGCATATAATGACAGAATCTGTTGTATTCTAGCAACGGATAGAGTGTTCAAACGATCGCAATTTCACCGCAACCCAAATGAGGCCCCAGCATACGCGATGTTTGATTTTAATGGAATTGAAATAAAAAGTACATGTACATAAGAATACTTGAGCCCCCCCCCCCCATGTCAAAAGATTGTGCAATTAACCGCTGAATTATAGCAGTGCAGGCTTTAGATGTCATAATGAATTTGTAAAGAAAATTAGCATATTTCTCCATTTACTACTCTGGCAGATTGCCATATTGACATGCACAAGTTCCAAAATGTATCATTTTTCATCTTTCACTGTCTTTTACCCACCACACGTCATCTAACGAGGAAAGGATGCCAGACAAAGATATATTTGAAACGATCCTGTAATATATTTGAAGTGTGAAAGTTTAGTTTTATTTAATTAAAATGCAAGGGAGGCCGACACTCGAACATATACTTTTATATCAATCAACCAATAAAATTTACAAATTACAATATATTTGAATAGATTGAAAGCTAATTGCCTCCGTGAAAATTTTGTTTGCATCATCAAAAAGATGCAGTGCCAGTGTAATGTTTCTCAAGAATATTTTTTGTTTATAATTTTCAAGAATTTCTCAGAAAAACATTAAATAATTTGGAATTCAATAGAATGTTGATATCACCTAACTCAACTTAAGTACATCAAATCACATTGTGATTCAGAGATTCACAGTTTATAAAAATTGGAAAAAAAAGAATCCCTACCTACCTACCTACTCTACTTTTGTGTTTCGTTGCAACAGGAAACACGACATTTGTTTTAGGCCTCACCAACGCTATTTGCCTGGCCAGGACTCCGCAGAATAGAAGTGCTAATATTTTATAACACTATAGTCTTGTATTGAAGTTCCTGAATAAAGTTGCCACCTGTAGCACGGCTTTTTGACTCACAGTCGCTTTTTCGCTCAGCTGACCTACCAGTCAGGTTGAGATTTTTGAAGACTCGGTCATCCATGGCTTCTCTCTGTCAATTCACAATTCACCTTTTTTTACTTCTTCTCCAAACAGCCAGCCAGATTTACTTCAAACTTGGTGGCTATGTACCTCGGGTGGGTTTCTACTTAGTTTGTTCAAATGGTCACACTCCAGTGAGTTTAAGCTCAGCTGACTTGTCAGTCAGTTAAGCTTATCTTATGGTCCTCTGTCCGTCAACAATTCACATTTTCGACTTCTCCAAAACCGCCAGATCCACTTCACACTTGGGGGGGGGGGGGGGTGCCTTGGTTGGGTATCTACCAGGTTTGTTCAAATGGTCACGGTCCAGTGATTTTTGGATTTTTTATGATTTTTTTTTTCTTTTTTGGGGGCAAATCTTAAACAATCTTATTCTCCGAAATCGGTCACCCAATTGCTTTGATATCACACAGGAACACTCCCTGGGACTTCTAGTTCTACGTTGTTAACAGGTGGCGCTACGATTTTTTTTCTAATTTTTTATGAATTTTTGTGTGTTATTACTATTTTCGACTTCTTCTCTAGAACCGTCACTCAGATTAAGCTGAAACACGGTGGACATGTTCCATATAGAAGGGTCAAACAAAGTTGTTCACAATGTGGGAATGCTGCGGATTCCTGATTTTTAACGATTTTTTTCAATTCGGGTACTTATCTGTCAAAGCAGCTTTCCTATTGATTACCTTGGACGTCAATGAGCATTCTAATGCTAATTCACATTTTCGACTTCTTCTCCAAAACCGTCATCCAGATTAACTTCAAATTTGGTGGCAATGTACCTTGGGTGGGTTTCTACCAGATTTGTTCAAATGGTCCTGCTCCAGTGATTTTTTTTTTTGAGTTTTAATGAATCTTTTGGTTTTTTTTTTTTTTGGACAAATCTTAAAAAAATCTTCTTTTCTGAAACCGCTCACCCAATTGCTTTGATATTACACAGGAAGACACCTAGGGACTCTCTGTTCTTAATTTGTTCACCAGGTGGCCCTGCAAGTTTTTTCTAATTTTTTATGATTTTTTTTTTGTGTGTGTAATAGCTATTCTTTACTTCTTCGCCAGAACCGTCACTCAGATTAAGCTTGAACGTGGTGGATATGTTCCTGGTGGAAGAGTTAAACAATGTCGTTCACTATGTGGGACTGCTGGCGATGCCTGATGTTTAACTATTTTTTGAATTCGGCTCTTTTTCGGTAAATGCACCTTTCCTATTGATTACTATGTAAGTCAATGGCCATTCTAGTGCCAATTTACATTTTCGACTTCTTCTCCAAAACCGTCATCCAGATTTACTTCAAACTTGGTGGGGATGTACCTTGGGTGGGTGTCTACCAGGTTTGTTCCAATGGTCATGTTCCAATGATTTTTGGATTTCTTTATGATTTTTTTTCAAAAATCTTTATAAAAGTGTTAATAGAAAAGTTTAACATGGGAATTTCTTGTAATGGTTATAACTTAAATAATTTTGGCCAGATTCACTTCAAACTTGGTGGGGATGTGCCTTGGGTGGATCTCTACCAAGCTTGTTCAAATGGTCACGCTCTTTTGATTTTTTCTTCTTTTTTTTTTTTAATGATTTTTTCATGTTCTTTTTTGTGGCAAACCTTAAAAACTCTTCTCCTCTGAAACGCTCACCCAATTGCTTTGATATCGTAAATAGACACTCCCAGGGACACCTAGTTCCCAATTTGTTCACCAGGGGCGCTGCAATTATTTTCTAAATTTTTTATGATTTTTTTTGCAAGGTTTTGCTATTTTTCACTTGTTTTCAGAACCGTCACTCAGATTAAGCTGAAATGAGATGGATATGTTCTTGTGGGAGGGTCAAACAAAGTTGTGTACTAGGTGGCACTGCTTTGGATTCCTGATTTTTAAGGATTTTTTTTCCATTACAGTACTTAACAGTAAATGCAGCTTTCCTATCGATTACTATATAAGTCAATAGGCATTCTAATGCTAATTTGCAGGACAACTGACACGAAATTTACTGTTTACTTGATAACTTGAGATCTGTTTTGAGTTAGTACTGTGATGCTGCACATGTTAATGTTTATGTATGAAGGTCATGCTTAAACAGTACATGAATGACCTTGACCTTGTTTCTTGGATCACAGTGCAACATACATGAATTTTTCTCTTCATTATAACTTGAGAACTACTTGAACCTTGATGTTGCACATGTTAGTGTTCTTTTATAGTGGTCAGACGTACTCAAAACACGGGTGACCTTGATCCTTTCCCAAGTTCACAGAGCTGCAAGTGTGATGAATGCCTAGGTCAGCTGAGCATGGGCTGTTCACACAGCCCGCTTGTTTGGAATTTTTGTTTGTTTTTTGGGGGGCAAATCTCAAATAATAAATTCGCCAAAACCGCTCATCCAGTTGCTTTGATATCACACAGAAACACTCCTAGGGACTCCTAGCTTTTAATTGTTCACCAGGTAGCTCTGCATTTTTTCTATTTTTTTTTTCAATGATTTTTTTTGTTTGTTTTCACTATTTTTGACTTCTTCAGAACCGTGACTCAGATTAAGCTGAAACTTTGTGGGTATGTTCCATGCAAAATTGTCAAACAATGTTGTTCACTAGGTGGCATTGCTATGGATTCCTGACTTTGAACGATGTTTTCAATTCAGGTACTTATTGGTAAAAGCACCTTTCCTATTGTCAGATTACTATGCAAGTCAATGGGTATTCTGATGCTTTTTCACGTTTTGGACTTCTCTGAAGAAACTGTCTGTCAGATTCACCTCAAACTTGGTGGCAGTGTACATTGGTCGTCACGCCCAGTGAATTTTTGATGATATTTAGCTCAGCTGACCTGCTAGTCATCTGTCAGCAGAGCATTAAGCCCATGGGCCTGTTGTTAGAAAAAATATCTTGATATGTTGGTCCTAAAAAGTGATCTCAATTTGGCCTGGTCTCTCAAGCCAGCTTTCACTGTATACCCTTCTTTAGCAACAAATTGTGAAAGGTACAACACCAAAAACTTTACAAAATGGAGAATATTCTGGAATCTCATCATATGCACACACAAAATTATGTGTCTACCAAAAATGTCAATTGACCAACTGGTCAGTTTGCCGCCACAGATTACATTTTTAGGCCCATCGCCTTGTTAAGGATTTTTTTGTGTTCATATGTTGCCCAAATCTTAAAAATTCTTCTCCGAAAACTGCTTGGCAAATTGCTTCTAAATTGCTTAGGAACTAGACTGCTGGGGATCTTGAGATCTGAATTTGTGCAACAGGTGATACTGGGATTTTTGACATTTTTTTGTGTGTGTGAAAAAGTGTGTTTTTGTTATTTTCGACTTCTTGTCCAATACTGTCACTCAGATTATCCCAAAACTTGGTGGAAACGTTCATTGTAGAAGGCCCAAACAAAGTTGTTCACAAGGTGGCGCTGCTATGAATCCCAGATTATTAATGAATTTTTCAATTCTGGTACTCGTTAGTTCATACATGCATTCCTGTTGATTACCATGTGTATGTAATTGAATGGGGATTGCAATTGTGATTCACCTTTTGACTTCTCCAAAACCACTAACCATGTTCAGTTCAAACTGAGTGGATGTACCTTAGGTGGGTCTTAACCAAGTTTGTTAAAATGGACACACTCCAGTGATTTCTAAAACTAGTTTTCTATCTTTGTGTTAATCAGTTCGCATGATTTGCAGCAATTCTCGGATCCGCCAACGCGTCATAAGCTGCTTATCAGGATGTAAAGAATGTACACTCTTTGTATTTTTCTTTCAATCTTGATTCTGTTTTAGTTTGCAATAGTTTATATTTAATTCAAAGTCTCGGCAGCGCCTAAAGGGTTAAGGAGAGGAGACATATAACATCCTTGCTGACCATGTTTATTCTGGCTTCTTGGTATATGATTAATGTAGATGCTGAGTAACGAAAAGTCATTGTACATGCATGTTTGGACATCTGGCTCATTAAGTCATTAAGAACACATTAAGGTATTTTCTCAACTGTGTGGATTGGCAGTAAAAGCAGTCAGTGTTATGATAAACCATTCGTTAAGGTATCATTATAAACGAGGGTCCTGAAGGTCTGTACCATAAATGTTTTGGTACACTAATTACCATCCTATTTAAAGTTAACTGTAAATACATGGGAAGCAAACTCCAGACTTTGTGGCACTCTGAGCCGTTATGATAATACAGCACAAAGAACCTAATTACTTTTGGGCTGTCCGAGGCTTTGATGTGTGATTGATGATATTTACGGGCACCGTTTCTTGGAAATGCCATCATGGCCGAAAGGGGAACTGAATTGTAAGATATAAGTTGTGCACCGCGAAAATAAACAGCTTTTACCATCTAGCCAACCGAATGAGTGGACCTTATTTGGTTGCCAATAGAACAGTGATCTTCTGAGCTGTCCATTGCGTGTCCGCAAGCCCAGTTAAAATATTTTTGGATCAGAAGTGAAATCTACGGGACTAGATTTTACAAGCTGACTGCTGTTGTTATGCAAATAAGCGGGCCTTGTGAAAACACGTTCCACATCGCATATATAGTCCCATGTAAATTTAGACATTTTTGTCCAAAATTATATCCATGTTGTCCACCACAAATCAACAAAATAACTCTGAAGGCAGCATCATTTTGCCGAATTCTGCTACTGAATAAAAAATCGGAGAGATTTTGATGATCGTAATTTGGGGTTTTAGCGCTGGTTTTCGGGTAACGCTTAACATGCATTGTCCATTGAATGGGTATCCAGTGTCAGACGCTTTCAGGGAGATTCACCGAGTAACGCGGGCATGTAAACTAAGATTCCTGGATGTGCGGATCCGAGAATACAAAAAGGTGTTGTACTTTTTAATTACCCTGTTGCCTTATTACATCACAGCGAGTTTACTGCAATGCATCTTGGGCGATGGCCGGGGACAAACTCAGCGAGCAGTTCAGACTAACAGTGGAGTAGTACAATAGATGCAGTGTTGACTCTTGCTGGTGTCATACACATATGTTCAAGTTCCAATCAGAGAAAGTTATGAAAATGACGAACGTTAACTGTTGCATGCCGAATTTTAAGAGGAAGACACCTGGACTCAGTTTTTATCAGTTGCTGTCGGACAAAACAGAGAGGAAAACCTGGATCAAACTGATTAGAAACGAAAACCTGTAGGTTGAATCGAAGTAGACACAGGCTTTATTTGGATTCCTTACGAGTTGAACTGAACCCCTAACAGCACAGCCATTGTTGTTGCTCCTCCTTATACTTGTTCTCTACTATTGTAGAAGGTAGTTTTACACTGGGGACGCTGTTTTCATATAAGCAAGTAAAAGGTGAACTTGGTGCCTTCCCCCTCCTCATTACCAGCCCATGTGCTGCAGCTAAGTATTGGTATCACCTGCACAGCCTCAGTGAAGATACCCTAGTTTCTAAATCCTTACGTGAAAATTACTATATGACACAACAAAATAGAATTTGGTGGCTCAAACACATGAAGTCATTATTTCAAAAATTTGAACTTCACGACTATTGGGAAAATGTTGGGGGAGTTGATATCAGGATATGTATAAAAAAACTGTACTACAAAATGTGCTCCAACTATTCAGACAACTGGTCAAAATATATAAATGGAGAGGGGAGGGAATCGAACAAACTGAGAACTTATTGTAAACTAAAAGGAGCAAACTTTGAAAGAGAAAAATATTTGGATCTCAACCTCCCTATACAGAGAAGAAAATCACTAACTAAACTTATAATCAGTGCCCATAACCTGCATATTGAACAAGGCCGATACAGCAGAACCCCTGTAGATGATAGAATATGCTGTCAGTGCCAGAGGGAAGAAGTTGAGGATGAATTTCACTTTATTATGAAATGTACAAAATACAATACACTCGGAACCACCCTTTTTGACTCACTGAGAGTCTACAACTTTGAGTCCCTAGATGACCAAGACAAACTCACATTTCTACTGAACTGTAATGATGGGGACAACTTTGTCATAAAGCAGGTACTAAAATTTATTAACTCCGCCATGGAAGTAAGGTCAAATGGTAACATGGGCAATCAAAGTTAGGTTTTTTTAGTTATTTATGTAGTTTTATACACTTTGGTTGTTGTTTTCTTTTTTTTCTCCAGACCTGCAGCAAGCATCTTGATGTAGCCTCAGGTCTGTAGTCTGTATTTCTTGCCATGCCCGCCAGGTGGCGGGCCTCAAGCAATAAAGATTATCGTGTTATAATATTACGAGGACATCAGCCATACTGTGACCACAACCGTGTTATACTATATGCAGTCTGTGCGCAAAGTTTTTTCTCTTATCAGTCATTTTGCTCAAATTTCAAAAGTACCAATACTTTAACATGTAACATGCTAGCATTTTCTATTGGTCCGGGGAATTTTTTATTGGTAAAAACCGACGGACTGGTACTTTTGCTTGGACTGTATATGCGCTACTTTGACCTTGTCTCTGGCGATTAACCAGAAAAAAACAGAAATAAAATCAAGGGGAAAGGGTTTAACATGCACAATTGCTAAAATGCTCTTTATTTTTGTTTCCACAGCTGACTGACAGAATACCAAGTCGTAACCGGAACTATC
>OZ026623.1:91990441-92250441 GCA_964020975.1 Hermodice carunculata | reverse complement strand
TCTATGAATTGTAACAGTAACAAGACTTGATATATATGGCCAAGCCATCCCGAGTGTTACACATTTTCCCTTGTGAGACTAATGTATAATTATGAAGTTGCAAAAGGGAGAGATCAAAGTCGTTACTCAACCATGTCTCTGGCAAACATATCACACTAGGTAGACATCCATGAGTATCTAGATTATGTAGAAATATTTTTAATTCATCAAATTTTGCATTTAAGGATTCACAATTTAGACTGAGGATTGTAAAATGGTTTTGCATTTTTTTCAAATGCAGTAGGAGTTTATCGATATCAAAATACGGGGGCTGTTTGATTAACAAAGGAGGGTAGAGAGAGCTCTACCCTCCTTGGATTAACTTAGGTTCACAAGAGTTTGCATTATGTTCATATTGTGTTAAGTTAATATCCAGTAATGAAGTACGAGAATTTACCTCAACTCCACCCAGACCATGTAAGATACTATCGACAACTAGCCATATACTACATGAAACATAAGGCTGCCATACTCGATAGTCTCAAAATGCAAAACTCAGAAAACTTCAAATACATATCTAATAATTTTCAATACCTGACATAAGAAGAAATAAAAATACCCATAAATTTTGCCTGAAGAGTCTGAAACATTAAGGGCTGGGTAGCACCAATTGATTCAACAGCCCATGGAAAAAACAAACATCAAGTAAAGTAGAAAAATAGAAAAAAGCACACACAGGCAGAAAATGTCGCCTGTGAGCATTTGAGGAAACTAAAGTTAAACCGAAATAGAAACAGGAACACGACCAGACAGAGGCCACCGTGGGGAAACTGTTATATTTGTAATAGAAATTAATTGACTGGTAAAAAAAAAAAATACAATTTCTATAACTCAGATATTGAACTCACTTTATATTGTTTACTTGCATGTTTGGGTGGCACACATGATAGTGATCTAACAAAGATCTTAATGAGTGTCTCCCTGACCAAATTATGCTGGATTTTTATGTACACATTTTAATTACTTACCACAGTCTATTTGTCACATACTGTGTGTACAGGAGTATTTTTGTGTTTATATGGTCATAATAAAAAGAATCTTATATCCTGAATCCAGATATTGCGGTAACAAGAATGTGCACATTCAGACGGACCCTCCCCCCCCAAAGGGTCCCCCTCATGGGGCAGACCCTTAAAAATTAAAATGTCTCAACCACAGTTCACAGAAAAAGCCTTTGCCCCACCCCCATCCCGATAGGATGACATCCCCAGGCATAGAGGGCAAACTGATAGAGAAGATCCGATTTCAAATTTCACTCGATTCCCGATACCCGATTTTTTTGTTTCATCTGATCCTGATTCCTGATGTCCAATACCAGATTTTCATATTCAAAATACTTATAAGTAAAATAAAGACTATATTAAATCACTGTCTTCATGTTTATTACTATCAACATAGTGTCACATGTATATATATATATATATATATATATATATATATATATATATATATATATATATATATATATGCATGTATAAAACAGCCTTTCCTCATGATAATATATTTTTGCACGAAGTGCATTAATTGTGCCTTCGAAGTATCTGGTATTAAAACTTCAAAGTATTTCCACACTGGACTGGATTTTGAAGCAGGCATGGTCTGTGCAAAAAATGGTCATGGTAATCTGAAGCGTTGACTGAAAGGTAATGGGTTACATGTACCTGAACAACCAATAGTATTGACTCCAAAAAGGATTAGCCACACAACATTACCAGCTATTTACTGATTTCCTTTATACACTTTATTGTAATGTGGAACAAAGAATTATGCTAGTGCAAAAACTGAAGAGCTTTTCCTACCCTAATTTCTGTGTTTGCTATTGACCATGAACCTGGGAATCAATTCTTTAGATATATCCAAGCTCATTGAATAGATACATATACTTATTTGGTTTAACCATTTGTTTGAATCAGTGTGCATGTACTTGAGTTAATTTGACTGACAAGATATTCAGATTGAATGCATAATTTGATATTAGCTTGATTTTAAACTTTTACTTTTATTATTTGATAGCCAGAATCGGGTATTGGCTGCCTTTTTAATCCGATACCCAATACAATACCGATTTTGCACAAAAGCCTGATTTTCGCCAATACCCGATTCCAAAATCAGACCATCCCTACAAACTGATGTAGCCCAAGTAGACAATGGACTCAGACCCACCATAAACAACTGACTAGCTCTTCTTTGGTAAATCCACCAGACCTAGGATGGTCTTCATCTAAAACTGATATAACATCCCTGTGGTTTAATGTCTTCTCCTGTCCAGATACACTGAACTCTATGTGGGTAGTCCTAAAATACATGAAGTTGGCAGAGACATGAAAACAAGGCTTGTGCAAGAGCTCATGTAAAATCTTTAAGCAAATTCTTGGGAAAACTCAGGAAAAGTGTGGCTTCTGAAAAATTTGAAGGCAATGAGAATGCCTGGTGTGTGGACTGCGACAGTACATCACTGGTCAGGTAATTCAATCTGCCAGCATTGCACTGCAGTTCAGGGGTTCATTACGAATGTAGCAGGGGGCTGGGAAGAACAGGCCGCTGGCATGTGCTGACTGTGGCCTGTAATTACTCATTATAGTGCTGTCTCTCATCTGCCTCCTTCACTTTTTATCTGCATTTAAGATGAAGATATATTGCGTATTTAGATTGTTCATAACAAGAGCTTTCCATCAAGATCAAACATGCTGATAGTTTCACAAATGTGCGTCATGTACTGTGTACATATGCTTTTGGATCTGTACATGTGGGCCTATGAACTACCTCCCTGGCCTCTAAAAACAGAGTTGGTTTGCTCTGGTACAGGGTAATGCTTACTCAACAAAGAATAAAAATGCAACTGGACTTCTGCAGTATATAGTGACTTTCAGGAATTTTCTTCCAGAAAGCCCAAACAAATAAAGCAGGAGAGATTGACCAAACTTTTTGGCAGGTAAGTATGTGGTGAGTCAGAGTCAAAAAAATGTTTATTTCACAAATACAGAGACAAATTATAGTTACAGTATCTGAGAAAGCTGTTACCCAGCAGCAATAATATTATAATTTAAACACAGAAAATATGCACATCTTGATAACCCCTATGAAGAACAAAAGTCTGCTATCATTGGGGCAACCAAAAGAAAGGAGGTTATAAAGGCATGAACATGAGGGCTAGTCGGCCGGACTGCTTGAACCCATCAGAGAATATGAGGGCTAGCTGGCTGGCCTGTTTGAACCAATCACAGAACATGAGAGCTAGCTGGCCGGCCTGCTTGAACCAATCAGAGAGCATGAGGGCTAGCTGGCTGGCCTGCTTGAACCAATCAGAGAGCATGAGGGCTAGCTGGCCAGCCTGTTTGAACCAATCAGGGAGCATGAGGGCTAGCTGGCTGGCCTGTTTGAACCAATCAGAGAGCATGAGGGCTAGCTGGCCCGCCTGCTTGAACCAACCAGAGAACAGGCCTCTGTCTGCAGTGTTAATAAGTGTACACATCCCCTTCCCTCCACTCCTGATGTCTTCACTGTACAAGGATATGCCTCAATTACTTGGTGGGGGCGGGGACTTGGTCTCGAAAAGGGCAGGTATATGTATAGGCCCAGATATTCACTCACCATGCCCAACTGGCAACTAATGCCAGATTTACTTTGTCAGGAGAAATTCATGCGATATGATGTCACAAAATGAGAGCCGAGACACAGAGCACTACCCTAATATGACAGAGACAGTTCTACTTCTTGTATGCTTCAAAAGTGTATGCCCACAAGATTTTGTGTTTAAGTTGTGCTGACATACCCCATCTTGAGGTTAAGTGTGTGCCCTGACTTGAGTACTGAGAGATTTTGAAGTGATTTCAGTCATCTTTTAGCCTGAAATGTCCTTATTCAGTTTACTCAGATCAATAACCAAGGGACCATATGTAGTCCAAAATCTGTAAACTATGATGACCAGTATGTGCCTGTTAATGCACTTTCATAAAGAGTCAAATCATCTGATGTTTTCCTGTTAAATATTAAAACGCAATCAGAGATTGCTATATCTATGCCCCCCCTGGCTCTGTGACCTTGGGATATGGGTCAAGGTGATCCATGTTTGAATTTGCCTCAGACCTGATGTAAGATTAAAACCATGTGCAATAAGAAAGGTGTATCTTAAAAACTTTTCAACTTATCATGTGAAAACCAAAATTCACAAAAAATGCTCTGTAACCTTGGGAATAGGGTCAAGGTGACCCATCGGCAAACTGGTGGGAGACCTTATTCCGGACTACAAGCATGTGCAATATACACTGTAAAAGCCTGATGCAGAAAACTTTTCAAGTTATTGCGTGAACACCAAATTCATTAAAATGGCTCTCTGTCCTTGGGATTAGGTCAAGGTCACCCATGTTCAAACTTCTCTGAGATCTTATTTTGGACTGTAATCACTTGCAATTTTACAGGCCTATGTTAAAATTTTTTCAAGTTATGGTGTGAAAACCGAATTCACTAAAATGGCTCTGTGTGTGCCCTTGGGAATTAGGTAAAAGTCACCCATCTTTGAACTTGTCTGAGATGTTATGTAGGACTGTAATCACCAGCAATTTCACAGACCTATGTCAAAAACTTTTCAAGTTATCCCATAAAAACCAAATTCATTAAAATGGCTCTGTGGCCTCGGGATTTAGGTCAAGGTCATCAATTGTTGAGCTCATCCGAGACCTTATGCAGGCCTATTAGCTTGTGCAATATGAAACTCCTATTCACAAAACTTTAGAAGTTGTTGCATGACACATTTACAAAAATATCTTGAGAATTGGGTCAAAGCCACCAATCCTTAAACCAATTCCAGGCTTTTTTCAGGACTATAAGTATGTGCAATATGAAAGCCCTACGCAAAAAAACCTTTTCAAGTTATCGCATGAAAACCAAATTCACTAAAATGAGCTCTCTGACCTTGGGAACTGGGTCAAGGTCACTCATGTTCTTACTTGTTTGAGACCTTATTTAGGACTGTACTTACCTGCTACTTGACAGGCCTACATCAAGCTATCGTATGAAAACAAAATTCACTAAAATGACTCTGTGACCTTGGGAATTGAGTCAAGGTCCCCCAACTTCCAACTTGTCTGAGACCTTATCCAGGACTTAAAGCATGTACAATATGCAAGCAGTAAGTGAAAAACGTTATCATGTAAAAACTGTCACTCCAGACACAGACACACACACCCTATATGCCCCCTCCTATGGCGGGGGGGGGGGGGGTGCATAATAATCCCATTGCAACAGGTTACACCCAAGAATGCATACATGTATGTACACAGAGGTACCAGCTATCTAAGAATCTGGGAATGACCATCTGGATTCTCTTACAAAACAGCCTAAAATTCTTTGTGACTTTTTCAGCTATAGTCAAGAACCACCTGGTGGGTGTCACCACATCTGGCTGTTGGACGATTAGTGGTCCCCACTTGCCGGGGTTACAGTATATACTGATCTCCCTCTTAAAGGCACCTCTTAGGGTTACAGTATACAGCGATCTCCTTCTTAAAGGCACCTCTTAGGGTTACAGTATACAGCGATCTCCCTCTTAAAGGCACCTCTTAGGGTTACAGTATACAGCGATCTCCCTCTTAAAGGCACCTCTTAGGGTTACAGTATAAAGCGATCTCCCTCTTAAAGGCACCTCTTAGGGTTATAGTATACAGTGGTGTCCGATTAAAGGCACCTCTCAGGGTTACAGTATTACAGGCACTTTTAAGTTACAGTATACGGTGGTCTCCCTGCTAGAGACACCTCTCACCAAATACCTCTGCCACACCCGATCGAGCCACCTTTTATGCAGAAGGTGTGGCATTCATATGCGTACATTATAGATCCCCTCTCTATAGAGTGAGACCACTCCTCTTATAAGGCCATATTTGGGGAAGGCTAGTGGGGGCCACTGTGGGGGCACGGACTGATACTTGGCATCCAGTGACGGGTGATGGCCACTGCAGCAAGACATCCATTATAAGCCCAAATGTTTGGCTGGAAATGTAGTGTGAGGACCACCCAAATAGAACTCACAGCAACCCTATCTTGGCACATTCTTAAGTTACACTTACAGTCACATTGTTGCCAAAAGCCCATCCAGCAGGGTTGCCGATGCTACTACTTTTGTACAAGATCCAAGTACTTTTCAACCCATTCATGCTGTACATAAAAAAAATCTCCAAATACCATGCATTTCCTTGCATTGTTCAAATGCACCAACTTATCTCTACACATTTTTTCAAACACAAGTAAAAAAAAAACGACTAAAAAATTTCAGGAAAATCATCAATTTGGAATTGCAATTTTTCCAAGTTTCCCTGGGAGGAGGATAGCTCCCCCCCCCCCAAAAAAAACCCCTCTCCATGGTTAAACTGCTCCATCATAAAATTGTGCTAATGTTTTCCTTGCACTGTTGGCCACCCTGACTATATGTCTCCACTCCCTATGATCCCTGACTGACAAAACAACCAGCTTCAACGGTCTTTAACACTCCATGACACAAACAGACACTTCAAGGCTTCATTGTTTAATTCTGCCACCAGGTGCTGTCTGTTAGAGGTGTGTTTGATGGGGTAATTTGTTTGGATCCTGTGGCTGGTTGGAACGAAAGATTTCTGCTCAGTTTTGATTTGCGCCACAAACTGTGGGTCAATATGAACGACAAAACAAACAAAAACTAAAACTGATTACAAAAACAAAAAAAACAAGAGGGCTGTTTGAACAGCCCAAGCCTCAGCTGATCTTGACATTCATCACACTTGAAGCTTTATGAACTTGGGAAAGGATCAAGGACATTATGTTCTGAGTAAGTCTGACCTTTATAGAAGAACACTTACATGTGCAACATCAAAGTTCAAGTAGTTCTCAAGTTATAATGAAGAGTAAAATTCATGTATGTTGCACTGTGACCCCACAAACGAGGTCAAGGTCATTCATGTGCTTTCCTCTGCACACTTTGGGTACAATGTGGCCAAAGTGTGCCGAGGAAAGCTGTTGACTCAGTCCACAATGTGGCAGTGAGAGAGTTGAGGCACATTGTGTATAGACAAAGAGCAGCTACACGACCACGGCTTCCACAGTGAAAACCCTCAACCCATTCTCTCTATACAACATATCTGATGCACTAACTGTCTTTGTCTAAATTTTTATATCTCAATCAATAGCTATTCTCCCATTCCATGCAATTTATTTATTTATTTATTTATTTATTTATTTATTTATTTTACATCACCCATCATGTTTCACAGCCTTAAAATGTCAGACATGCTTTCAGGTTTTTATGGTGTGATAACATGATTGTTTTGAATGAGTTCCCATGACTTCCACTTACTTATCATTCATTTGTATGTATTATCTTCATTGGTCATTTGTATATACTTCCCTGACTAGACCATGAGGGGAAGTCAGTGATGATACTAATGTACATACCCATGGATACATAATCTGTCTGTCTGTTGTCACACATGTAAATGCTGTATTGGCTGAGGTAAAACATGTTACAATGAACAAAAGATTTAACTGACAAGATTTCTGTTAAACACAAGTCTAAACATTCTTGTGTGGAGATCACTAAACAAACAATAGTAAATTTGATACAAATTAAAACGCAATCAGAGATTGCTAGATCTATGGCCCCCACCCCCCACCCCACCCCTGGCTCTATGACCTTGGCTTGGGAATTGGGTCAAGGACAACCGTCTTTAAACTCCTGTGAGACCTTATGCTGGACTACAAGTATGTGCAATATGAAACCCCTATGCATAAAACTTTTCAAGTTACTGCATGAAAACCAAATTCACAAAAATTAATCTGACCTTGGAAATTTGGTACAGGTCACTCATCTAACTTATCTGAGACATTATGCTGGACTATAAGCATGTGCAATAAGATAGCCCTATGAAAAAACGTTTCAAGTTATTATGTGAAAACCAAATTCACTAAAATGTCTCTGTGACCTTGGGAATTGGGTTAAAGTCATCCACCAATTTCCAAATTTACTAAAATGGCTCTGTGACTTTGGGAATTCAGTGAAAGTCACCCATTTTTGAAATTGTGTGAAAGCTAATAAGCTACTGTTATCAAGTGCAATATGAAAGCCATATATCAAAAACTGTAAGAGTTTCTGCATGAAAACCACATTCACTAAAATGGCTCTGTGACCTTGGGAAATGGGTCAAGGTCACCCATCTTTGAACTCTTCCTAGGCGTTTTGCAGGACTACAATCAAGTGCAACATGAAATCCCCCGGTGAAAAACTTTTTGAGTTATCATGTGAAAACAACATTTACAAAAAAGCTCTGTGACCTTGGTAATTGGGTCAAAGCCACCCATTTTCAAACTTGTCTCAGACCTGATGCTGGACAATAAACGTGCAATATGAAAGCCCTGTGTCAAAAACTTTTTAAGTTATTGTGTAAAAACCAAATGAATTAAAATGGCTCTGTGACCTTGAGAATTGGATCAAGGTCACCCATTTTGAACTCCTCTGAGACCTTATGCAGGACAATATGCATGCCCAATATGAAAGCCCTATGTCAAAAGCTTCTTTAGTTATCACATGAAAACTGTCCGGACACATGAACACACGCATGCACAGATGCACATACAGACAAAGCATTTCCTATATGCACCCTCCTCCCGGGGGGGGGGGGGGGGGCATAAACATGGGTATTTCTTTCAACCTTGTCATCATACTGTTCCTGTGAAATAGAATTACATCTACATCTCCCTATAGCACAACGGGGGACATAAATACAGATGAATACGAGTGATACTTTTGGAAGTTGGAAAGATCCCAGATCATATTCCACTTTTTACATCAGCAGAACTTAAGTAATTTTTCTTTTTCTGCACAGCTGTATCTTAATTAAATGTTTGAACTCATGACATACAAATGATATACGTAGTCAGGTGTGGGGCTGTAGCTCAGACGATAGAAAATATAGGACTCCATTCACTGTGGTCCTAACAGCAGCAACATTCATGTTAAAGTTTGTTGCTCCATAAAACATCAAAAAAAAAAAAATCCTCACAAAAATCCACACTTTTCAATCATAAAACTTACCTTGGTTAACGGGCATTCACTTTACATCACTTTACAAAGAAAACCCAACTGCATTCTTAACAGGTCCTTACATACACTAGACTTATTTGAGATCAAATGAACCATATACTTTCTAAAACTATGCATTTATGTTTAGCTACATGTATTAAAATCAATGAAATAACTGTCAGTGTTAAAAAATTGAATTTCAATTGCTTAAATAACTTTAATTTTACCTGTTTTCATGGGAAAAAAAAAAAATAAAAAAACAAAAAAAAAAAAAAAACAACAACAAAAAAAAAAAAAATGTAAAAACATAAAAATAGGAAACAATATTTTTTTATTTTAAATCAAACAGCTAGTGCACTTGTAGCACCAAAATCAATTTTATTTTAAATTTTGGATAAGAGGTTTAGTTCCACATTTACAGGATGTTTAAATCCAAATTAAATTTTTCAGAAAAATTTAAACAACCATAAAAATAGAACAAAGCCCTTTTAAAAAATTTTGAGAGCATAATGTGATCTTTCATATGACGGCATAAACAAAATCATTTTTTAAATTTTTTAAAGTGTTATTTAAGATTTTATGCAAAATTTAAGAACTTTAATTAAAATTTAATCACATCAACAGTGACACTAAAATTTTATATTCAGTGCCATAATCAAACTTGAGGTTATGTTTTCAGAAAACATACAATTTTTAGGGTATTAGAGGGTAACCATAGACAGAAATTAAACATTGTGTAGAAAACTTTTACCATGTGACTGCAGATAATGGTTGCATTTACTCTATAACTGATATCATATTGCCAATCCCATAGTCCTGTACTTAAAACAACCCAAATCCCAGGCTACATTACAAATTGTTGGTGTTAGATTTTGTGAAGCAATGTACATATAGCACTATGTCAGCTTGGAATCTTTTTGCTTCTAATGGTGATGCCCGGCCACAACTCTGACAGTTTGAAAAAAACTGCTCAATAATACAGGAGGGTGTGGTCATAATCTATTTTTTTAAATGTGCATTTTCACAGTTACAATCAAAAGTACTGTTTAATTCGAAAAATAAAATCAACAAAACAATCATGCAACAAGAATGACCATAATTCACGTTACAACTGACAAGACCCAATCAGAGGGCCTGACAGTATACTCCTCCACTCCTACATAGCACACAGCAAGTAGCCCCCCACCACCCGCCAGTCACACCTGACCTATGTCCTCTTGAGGCCAGCTCTATCTCGCTGCTATCTCACCAGTTCATTGTTCCACAACCAAAACATTACAGAGAAATTACACGTGTGGGAAGGATTTTGGTGGATATTTGATGTTAGGGAATACATGTATGTATAGATTGGGTTATTCTGGCTATGGCATTATGATCAGGGAAGTAACATTCAAGCGGTGGCAACATGGATTCTACCCATTGCATCTTGCTTATGCCTCAGCTTGCTAGAAACATGACAAAAATGTGAAGACCCTGCATAGCTGAACTCCCCCAGTGGTAAGCCAGGAGTCAAGCCGTGTGCTCTGACATTCACGCACTTGGTGGTTACTTTGAAGTGCCTCCAGCAGCCTCACTATTGGTGTTGTTGTCAGAGTCAGGCAATTACCAACTCTTGTGCTGCACCTTCAGTTTAATGGCAAATCACCGTCTCCTGGTGCAAGTACCAAAGTTTGGTTTGGTCCCTGCATGGCAGGCAACAACAACATTGGTATTGGGTGTCCATAAACACAACAAGGCCATGGGTACCCGGGGCTCAGTCCTTATTCTTGTGGCTGGTTGGCACAGAGGGAGGGAATTTGGCTGCTGGGGTTGTGTTCACCATGACATGAGGTCAGGGGTCTATTCTGTGTGACATGTGTACCACTGGCACCTCCCTGGTCCTGACAAGACAACAGCAAGGATAGCATTGTGTAAATGAAGCTGGGCCGCCTTCCCACTCAACACCAGGCAACACAGCTTGGCCAATGAATCCCCGGTATACACCTGGTTCACATGGCTTCATCTTGTGACATAAGTGAAGCCAAATGTGTCTTATTTTCCACAGTTCATCAGTGACTTGCTGCTGATGGCCAGTGTCTCTTGTATTCAAACAAGCTGCCGTACACGTACATTTACTCCTTGAAGTGAAACACATTAGCCTCTTGATGTGTACCAGGCAAATACTTCAATTTGAGGTTATTTTTTTCATGGCTGGGTGGAATTTGTGTGATTTAATACTACAGCACTGGGTACAGGTTGACATGGGTCCCTTGCTGTATTTCAAATTGAACAACGAGGGACTTTCCAGCCAAACAGGAGAGCCAAAATGTTACAGAGACCAAAATGTTACAGAGACAACGCATATATGACAAGTGGTGGTGATTAGTGGCCTTGCTGACACTGAATGCCAGTATATTGGACTTCCATAGACCACTGGGGCCAGAAACAGTCGTCATTCCCAGTAACACGGACACAAATGTCAGGCAAACACAAAAAGCCATTTAACAAGTATACATGTACCCTGTAGACCAAGTGAGATTTTCATTTATTAAGCAATCACTGCAGGGACTCTTTGAGAATCATGGCAAAAGGCTGACTTGGGGGTGAACACAGTCAAGTGTTTGATGTCCAGCTGAACCACTGTCGTACAGTTGGCAACACCACGACAACACCTGGGGAGATTTAAGATTTAATCATCAAGCTCCCACTTGCCTTACATGTTAACTGTACCCCATATTTCACCAAAGTCTATCAGGACATACTTATACACATATAACAGTTGTGTTCAGATGGAGGCGGCCAGTTCTGTGGGATGCCTGCAACCAAATGGTATTCTCTTATGCAGCCTCAAATTTAGCAAGGCTTGGAAAACTGTATGTGAAACTTTTCAGGACCAGCCTCATTACCAACAGAGCTCACACAAGACTGAATTCAAGTGTCACTTCACTGAGCCTCACAGTTAGGCCTGTGTGTTGTTCTGCAGTGCAGAGAACCCCATCTTAAGGTGGCGGGAGGGATTACTACTCTTTGAATAAGAATGGCTTTCAAAAACACTCTAATATGATGTTACCATTCCCAACTGTAACAATATGTTATACATATCATACCACACAGTAAACAGAGTCTGTCTCAGCCATGTAAGTCATGCTGGGTGCATAATGGTTGTATAAACATTAGAGATAATGGAAGTAACCTGTAAATGTACATTTATATTTCTAGGAAATGGCTGGGACAAAGATGATGATTTTTGTAGTATTTTAATCTTTTGGCTAATCAGCAACTGTTTGTGTAGGGATTATTTCTTCTATGGGATAGCAAAGGCACAGACTGACCTGGCCTTTCAAGAGCTATGCCCCATATAATCTCCTCTCACACACACAAACTGCACATTTGTTCACAAGAACTTGGTTCTACTGGATAATGGTTCTGCCAGAAATCAGTCACCATGCTGGAAGCAATCTATTTGATCAATATACTGAAGCAATTTGTGCCCATGACAAATTTTATATGCTTGAAACATTGACTGGGCTCCAACCCGGGATTTTATGGAAAATCCAAGGTGGGCATAATCTTAAATATATCCCTAAGTGTTTGTTTATGCTAATTTATCTGATAAGGCTAGTAATTACCATCAGGTGTGCTTGCTGATACTTTGACTATTAATATGAGATAACAGGTCACAAAAGGAACCTTCACTTGACAGACAGTACTTCAAGGTAGCTGTTTTCAGCATGTGGAATATAATAAATAGAGACTTAACACTTGTGTACAGTATATAGTAAATTCACTTAGTTTTTTTAATTATTATTTTATTTTTGCTTATTTTGCAGAAAACTTAAAATAAAAACATATTATTTTGCACAAAACTGAAAATAAAAACATAATGAAACAGCATTTCAACATAGATTTAATTAAAATATTTCATAGTAAAAAAATAGTGAAACAAAAATTTCCAGCAAATGCCTAAAATGCAAACACTCTGATAATTGACACGAGAAATAAGTGCATTTTCATTGCCCATCAGGCAGTCACCTGTGCATTGTTAACATCAATGTCACAACTTCCCACTTCCCTCTTGACAGAAAAAGACAAACTGTCAATGCACAAGTTGGAGTCTATACAACCAAATGTGAGTGTACAGGTATGAGCTAGAATCACAGCAAGCGTCAGCACCAGGTGCCAGACCTGATGACTTTCCCCAGCAGGGCCAGCTCTCTCTCTGCTGGCTCAAGCACTCATTATTGGCCCATAGAATACATGATATCCTGCAGCTCAGCTTTGAATACACTGCTACCTGCTCTATTAAGACCGCCTCTCTGGACAGATCCTATAGCTTTCTAAAGACCACACTGTGATGAGACTACAGTCTATTTCTTTGATACATTTACCTGTTTTTTTAAGACAGCTTGCAATATCAGACCCTAGTTTTTTGTCCTGGTTGTATTAAGATGGTCTTAAACAGTTGGTACTATCGTATTCAAAAATTTAAAAACTATGTCTCAATAGAGGCATATTTTCACAGTCTTTGTATCATGTATATAAACGTGACCAGTCTCTCTCTCTCTCTCTCTCTCTCTCTCTCTCTCTCTCTCTCTCTCTCTCTCTCTCTCTCTCTCTGTCCTTTTTTTGTTTTTTTTTTTTGATCTTTTATGAGCTCAGCTGACTTGTCAGTCAGCTGAGTTTTTGCATTGTCCGTCATCCATGGTCCGGTGTCTGTTGTCTGTCCATAACTCACATAAACTTCTCCAAAACCGTCAAATGGATTCCCTTGAAACTTGGTGTACCTTGAGTGCATCTCTACCAACTTTATTCAAACAATCAAGGTCCAAATATTTTTGGAATTTTTTAAACATTTTTTTTATTCATTCTTTGGCAAAATTTAAAAAAAATGTCCCTCTCCTAAACTGATCAGCCAATTGCTGTGTAAGTCAACAAGGATTGTATATTGTCATCATTGCACAGTAGTAACCAGCAGACTGGCAAGTGGAGCCTGGTACATGTATACAGGGCAACTAGTTTTCAGTGTTTGGTGGCTAGAGCTAAGAACCAGGAGAATCCTTTCATTCACAGTCTGCTGGGCTATTAGACCCAGCAAATCCCAGCAAGATCCCCACATACACAGTCTACTGGGTTTAGGCATGGTGGATTCCAGCAAGATCCCCACATGCACAGTCTACTGGGTTTAGGCATGGTGGATCCCAGCAAGATCCTGACATATACAGTCTGGAGGGTCCGGACATAATCCCAACATTTCCCAGCAGATACCCGACCAATTAATGTGCTGGGTCTTGACCCAGCAGATTGCAGCAAGATCCTGTCATGCCCAGTCTGCTGCGTCAAGGCCTGGCAGATTCCAGCAAAATCCCGACGAACACTATCTGCAGTTTCAGACCCCAGCAGATCCCAAAATGTAGGGATTTGGCTTAATCCTGACATAATCTCAACATTCCCAGCAGACATCCAATGGAAGTAATCTGCTGGGTCTTAAGTCCCAGCAGATTTCCAGTATACAGTTTGCTGGGTTGAGGCTCGGCAATTTCAGTAAGATCTCAACTTACATAGTCTGCTGGGTCAAGGCCCAGCAGATCCCAGTGAGATCCTCATCCAATGTGTCTCGCAAAATTGGTAACCTGGACCTTTTGCACATTTTCTAATTTAATGTCAGAATTTGACTCGGTCCCTATATCATTAAATCCTGACACTATCCCCACTGAATCTAGAAAAAAAAATTTATAGCTAAAATTCAACAAAACCCAGCATTTTGTTTTATCCAGCAAATCCTGACATTATGGTGCACATGATCCCACAGCAAACCAGCAAAAAACAGTAAGTTCACAATATTTTGGTTTTGTAGGGGCATCCAGCCACAGTCTCAGTCTTTGCATATTGAAGTCTCCACACTGATCCAGTCATTTTGTGGTCACAAAACATACATATTTTTGGTGCTCCTTTGATGCTGGTGGACTTACAAAAAAATATGTACAGTCCCTGATCTTGGACAACTCCAAACACAGTACTTCATTTGTACTGCAATAAATACATGTACAATGAACTGGGCCATATTGATTATGGCATTCACACATACCTGCTTCCATCAAACCATTCTTTTTTAGGAATGGGGATTTGGTACAGCTGCTATGTGTGTTTCCCATTTTCGATTGCTATGTGATTGCATGGTGCCGATGGTTTCTGGTTTGAGACCCGGTCGTTCCGTGGTCACAAAATATATGGAATGTCTCAATCGTTACAGTGAAGGTTCAAGGACTGTCAAGCTGGATATGTTGGTGAGACAGAAAGAGCACTTAGGAAGGTTAGAAGATCATAAGTGTGAATGCTCACCAGTCACCCAACACGTGCTCCTACAATGATGAGCCAGACGCTCATCGGTGTAGGACGGGGAAGACATATTGTTAGAGCAGGGTGTCCATGAGGCTGTCCACATCGGGCCTCATTCACCGTCCCTCAACCATGACCCAGGGCCCCCACCATCTGCCCCCCATTTATGACACTCCGGTCCAGGTGCGTAACACCCCAGGTCACATGACAGGTCAGGTGATCAACCTCTTCTGAGCTGAGGTAAGGCACAAGATTCCATCTGACAGGGTCTCTTAAAGCTTCAAAGTTTTTTGCTGTGAGTACAAGTTTAGCTCATTTTCGCCACATATTAATACTTGTTATCTGGCTGGAAGCAATATGCAAAAGTTTCATCTCCTGCTATAATATCTTTTAACCCTTTCCCCCTTAAACCAGCCAAAACTGGCCTGTGGTCAAATGTTGTCTGCTTCAGTGCTTTTAACTAATTTCAACAGTAATGAAGAACAGTTCATCTGACAATTGTAGAGGGGACCCATCAATAACACATGCCCCAGGTCAACAGTTTTCGTAGACATGGGTGAGGCACGAAGTGCCAAACCATGCCTAGGAATGCTGTTGACTCAGTCTTAATTGAAGGAGAAAAGGGTTAACAATATCTAATTTTTTATCAGGAGGCGCATCTTCCCCTCTTCTCTTTTTTCAGTCTTCAGTCAATTAATGTTGAACCCATGTGGTACAGACTTTGTGTACTTGAAGTTTCCCCTGAATACTGTTGGTGATGAGAGGCTGGTCAGTGCAGCTGTATATCACTGCTGGTCATCAGGGGGGAGGGGGGGGGGGGGCAGGGGCTTCAGAAGTTGAATACAGACCAGATCTTGTATGTCACACCTGCTTTCTCCAGTATGTTTTTGCCAGTGGAAAACAGTCACACAGGACAGGACTTGACCCCATATACAGCATACAGATTATTGTGTACGGTTATCACCTTCACAACAATTAGCTTTTGCACTATCAAAATGTAAACTGTGTGCCCTGCCCCCCCCCCCCCCCCCCCCCCCCCCCCCCCCGTCAGCCATCTCACCTTCACGTCTAGGCTTTTATGCTATATCACATCACATTAACACCTTCCTGGACACCACAACAGAAAGGTTTAGTCTCCCACTGTGCTCATAATAGACCTACAGGTCAACAGTACAATATGGTGGTCTTAAAACTGATGAAATAGTCCTCAATGACCGAGTCACTATGTACTATACAGTAGGCAGTGTGCCAGCCACTAGACTGCCAACTTTTTGCTGTTATAATTTTGGACATACATGTGTAATTAGACACTAATTTCTTTGTTAATTAACCTGCAGTAAAATGTCACCTGCTGTGTGTGGCCACATTCTGTTTGAAGACAAGGTTGTCCAGGGGACATGGGGCTGGTATATTTTAATACGCTGCACCCAACTCCAACTCTCGCCTTAACGTTTGGGGTCACACGCAGTGTCCAAAAAGTTTACAGAAGAAAATATAATAAAGTGACACAAAAATGATGTAGGGGCATAATGGTTAATGATGGTGTTAGTGGAGCATGAAGAGTCCAAACAAAAGTCCTCCACTTGGAAGCATCAATAAAGCCATGTATACATTGTATATATTGTATATAATATATATATTGTATATATTGTCTTCTGGACATTGTCCTTTTTTTTTATTTGCCCCTATGTTCATTTATTGACACAAATATGAAGTAATTGCTGGTAAAGGCTGTAGAATGTGGGCTGACTCATGGATGGCTAGACACAACACAGTTCAGGTATTAACAGGCTTGAACTATTAACCCTTTTACCTTTTAACAATTGCTTCCTGCTTTGACCCTTTCATTCCTTTTGTTGGATCATAGAGACAGATAGCGTTGATAATTGCACAGCTGTCTGATGATGGATGCCAAAGCCACCGCAGGCAGACCACAGACCACCAAGAAAACTGGAAATATTCACACTTTTTCATAACTTAAAAAAAAATATTTGATGAAAATATATGTCATTAGAGATGAATTAACATTTAGAAAAATTGACTCTGCTTTTTAACATTATTTAAAATGAATGTTGAGGTACATGAACCTAAATGTTGCTTTGAAAGACCAGCTGTCACAACTCATGTATCAAAATATATTGATTTTATTTAATATTTTGATATACAGGCTAGTCAAGGAGTATATCAAAAGAGTTTTTACTTCAAAAAAAAACCAAAAAAACTAATCAAATATCCATATTAGGCAACAATTGGTCATGTCTGGGTCACGGCTCAGCAGATATCCAGTGAGATCAGGACATTAACAACAGTCTATCAAAATTGGTAAGATGGACCATTTGCAAATTTTCTAGTTTAATGTTGGAATTTGGCTCAACCCTGACATAATTCTGACAATTATTTCCTAGCATAGCTAGCAGGAACCTGACAAAATCCGGCAAAAACCAGCATTTTTTTACCCGGCAAGACCTGCCATATGGTGCCCAGGATCACCAAGCAAAACCAGCACAAACCAGTGTTATAATTAATAGGGCTGTAACGATACACCTTTTCACGATACGATACCTATCCCGATATGGAACTGACGATACGATACAAAACGATACAATTTGATACTTAACCATAATAATACAGGGGTCACATTATTTCAGTATGGGTTCGTTGGACCCATCTTTCTTCTTTTTCAGGAAAAATAGTGGGTCCATGAACTGAATCGATGGGTCCAGTCTGAAATTGTGCAATCTAGACTTTTGATGTAATTTGATTAATTGAGTTTAATTGGCATAATCGACATACATCAAAATGACAAACAAATAAAACATGCAGGTAACTTAATCTAGAAACAAACATAACATAGGGTCTATATGCTCATGTAGGTGACTCATTATTATAAAATTTAAGATTAAATAAAAAGTTACCAATATGCCAACTTGATGTAAACGGCTCTAAAAGTTGTTGACTGTACCAAGGATGGATTCAATCTGTCCAGGGACCTGCTATCAGGACTAAGTCTATAACACATCCCTGGTCTACCAAAAAATGATCGTGAAGGGGGCTTAACCCCTAGCACGCTGCCACTGTGCCAGTATCTGGTATCGCACAGTTTTTTTTAACTAGCTTGCACAACAAGCGGCATGCATGATTGAACATGCCTGGGCTCTGTTATTTTAGCGAAATTACATGATTTATATTTCTGTGCACTTTCTATTTCAATATACCTGACAAATTTGATGCCGTAGGTGGTGTTTAGAGTCTGATCTTAAGTGCGGTCACTTTTTTCACCAAGCAACACGGTAGGCCTACAACTTGACAAGCCATGCAACACAAGCGAGTGCACACATCCTGTCACGGGCATGCACCCAGGCATGGTTTTCGGCTATGTTGAACGTTTATTTTTTCCGGCCTTCGATCATAAATTTCAGTCCTGCCTTGTTCTGTCATACAGATTTGTTCCATTCAAACATTTCAATAAAATCAAAACAACTAAATTTTGTTAAAAAAAAAAACAAAAAAACAAAAAACAGCGTGCCCCATCGGAGACAGTGATCAACAACATGGTGTCAGGCCTAATGCAAATTTTCGCTTCCTTCACTTGTGACCGTGCGATGACTAATGTGCGTACTTTCCTTGCCATCCGTAATGAATTTTCACTCGTGCCTTTGTCTCTGTCTAGATTTGTTCGATAGAAGTCTTCTTGGTGAAAATATGATGTGAAAATTTAACATCTTGGTCCAATAATCTTTGCGTAATAAGACTTGTACCTTCCCAACATTGCGGGCATGAGACAGGCACATGGGCAACAACAAATTTGATTGGACAGTAAGTGGCACGTGATCAAATCCACACAATGAGGAGCCTGGAAGTGCTCTCAGCGCATTTATAATGAGATGAAATGACGTACATCCATTCCCATTATGGGAATTTTTTGGAGGGATACCCCAGGAATATTTTTTTCTTAGCAAATAAGAGAGCTTGTTACATAGAAAGACGAACATCAGAGGATTCCATCAGTATAATACATATTCATGATACTGATAATGGTCGATGCAAAACACCGTGACGGCATGGGGTAATTTTTGCAGTTGTGTCATTCAAAATGCATCGTGTTTGTGCATGCGTCCACAGCGACGCGAAATGACAATGTTTTTATTAATTTCCGGGCATCTTTTCTTCATTTTTTGCATCTATGACGCAGGACGCAAGCTTAATGTGACCCCTGAATAATGAGCGTGCTGCTTTTTCTCGCCCGGCACAGTCATTTTGCTGACCTAGATTCAGATTTTACACACAAGGGTATGACGTAGAGCCACAAAGCGTCATGCATATATGATTATGAAGGGAATCCCGAAACACTTTTGTAGGCAAAAATAGAGCATAAATAGAAGGCCGACGAATGGTTGGTCAATTGACGAGTTTACCTTCACAAAATTACGGTGAATCTTAATGAATTATGGCCTTTACTTCAGTATTTTTTTCCTTTTTAGAGCTGACATTACTTATATGATGGAATGTATCATATTTTACGATACAGGGGACCTCATTTCGATAGGTGTATCGTGGATTGACTGTACCGCGATGCACCGTTATCGCGGTATATCGTTACAGCCCTAGTAATTAATTATCACAATTTTCATCATGATCAATACAACAAACATGGATTGATTTCTTGAGTACCCAATTGTATCATGAAACATTATACATTTAACTTCTGTGCACTCTCTCAACTCTTAGGTGGTCTTAAGTTATACTGTGCAGTTCTATACCATGCTTACTGCACTATACAATGTTGGAACTTAAAAGGGTTATGTACGTTTAAGTTCAAAAGATAAAAGGAAGTGCCCACCACAACTATGTATTAAATGTGAAATCTTCCTCTTTGTTTTAATTAAATGTCTCTTTGGCCAGAGTACAGAACCTATTCTATATCCCATGTGTTTGAGAAACTCACCATGTATGTCAGGCAAGGCACTATTATGCTGAGATGTGTTGACAGAATTATAACAGTTTTTTTTTTGTGGATTGTTTCTTGCCTGGCTCTCGTGGGAAGCAAATCTTTGGTCCAGAAACTGCCAATCTTAATTAATTCTGATGATTCGTCCTCCACTACATACTAAAAAATTCACTTTCTTAAGTCTTTGTATAGTTTTATATTCAAATGAAGGGTTAGGCTAGTTTGAAGTTGAGAGGTGGGACATACCCCAGACAGAGAAACTCCTCATATGAGAGAGACAATGTAAGAGAGTAGTTGGAGGGAAGGCTTAATCAATTGCTGGCAAGACGTGTGGCAGTTGGGAGACAGCAACATTGTGACTGTACACTATTCTGGACACTGGAATAAATGTCAGCAGTGTTAGACGTTCTCTGCCTCTAAGCAGTTGTAGTTGCTGTAGTCATGGAAGTGAAGTGAGCCGCCAGTGGGCATGGGCCAACTGTCGCTCATTCGTGACTCACTAAAACAGGGACCGTTCAAATAACAGCGGTAATATGCACATCTCGAGCACAAACGTACTTCAATGTCGAAATGCCTTCGTGTATTTTCTGAAATATCGGCTGGACTGACCTTGCACCCAATGACCCCATAAGTAATCGCTATATAACAAAGCCTCAGTCGCTGGGAGAGCCACAGTGCACATGTGTGCCCAGGTCCGTTTGCCTGAGTAATTGCTATAGTACCCGCCAGACCTTATGGTCCATGGCGGGGAACAAAAAACTATTGCATCATCATACTCTCATTCATAAAGCTGGCAGAAGCTCACCCGGGGAATATCCATGTGCAAAATCAAATCATTCCATAAAACGTATTGGACAATATTGCACTACATGTATATGGACAGTATTGCTTCATGTATGTACCATAGCACACTGACTGACACATGGTCCCAAAATTTGATATCACATAGCTTCGTCAAAAATTAACATATCCTCATCATTTTGCAAGCTTTCATCATGCAGTGCCACCTGGTGGCCAAAATATGAGCTATGTGGCTCCAGGTGATCCCGTATGCAATATCAAAGCAGTTGGCCACATAGTTCCTGAGAAGAATTTTTCAGCCCCCCCCCCCACCCAAAAAGAAAATTTTAGAAATTAATGCATAAAAATAGAAAAACTATTGCATTATCATCTCTTTCTACAAACATTCATGTGCAATATCAAAACATTCCATCATTTGGTTTTTGAGAAGAAATAAAAAAGGTAAAAAGTCCAATGGACAGACGGACAATGGACAGGATTGGATTCCATACGCTCTGCTCACTGACAAGTCAGCAGAGCTAAAAACTTCTTGCACATGGAATAGTACTAAAAAGACAAGCCGGTAGCCCAAGACATTCAAGGACCTGTGGGAACCCTGCAATCTGCTGTGTTGACAGGGAACTTCACTTGACCAATATATCATAGCTTCAGTAGGAGGACATTAACATGATGGGATACTACTTGACATGCCATGAAAACTGACAATCTACTTCTTTTCTCAAAAAAAAAAAAAAAAAAGAAAAAAAAAAAGCTGCATACATATGTCAATAACTTCTTCAAGTGATATAAATCTGTAAATATGTCAAACTGACAAGTGTAAATGAACTATTCGACAGGTAAACATTAACATTCCCCACCTACCCTACTTTATCCTGCGTGGTACCCATTTCCAACAGGCACCCTCCCTGCCAGCACACACTGTTCCACACACCTCTAACCAGTATCATATGTACAGTACTCAAAACATGTGCATTAATACAGGGTTCGCACAGGTCCTTGAAGTGCTTGAAAGTACTTGAATTTGCTACATTCATTTTCAAGGCCTTGAAAACCTTGAAAATCCAGAATTTTGGACAAAGGTCCTGGAAAAGTCCTTGAATTTTATTTTTAAGCATAACCCAATGAGGCAAGTTAGCAAGAAATATGAATATTTTCCACAAAATTTAGCATTTATGAACTTGAATCACATTAAGATGAACAGCATCTTCTGTCATTTTCCTTTGAAGTGGCTGGCAAATTCCATTTGTCAAAATGTAACACTGCAAATTACAAAGTATCTTTTTGCTTTTAACCCATGTAGGCTTAACAGTTCTTATCAAATCAGGCCTAACCAATTATGTGAGCCTTATTTATATGTTTGGCCTACTTTCAGGGACAAATACACTGTATCAAACATACAGGTAACAAAGTACATCACCTTCCTAGAAAGGAAACTGGGACATTCTTGTGAAAACTGTGCATGGGGATAGGTACATCTTCAGGTCTAATTTTACCCATATGCAGTTGCAGCAATTTTATAGACTAGATAGAGTCAATTTCAGGAATACAACCTATACTGGCTGTAGGCCTACATAAGTCACAGTAAACTCATAAAATAATCCATATTGAATTTATTTTTAAAAGGACTTTCAGTAATATGATCCACATATAGGCTTCTTTGTAAGTTTGTGAAAGTCGTCTGCCTGTTTCAAAAATTGAGTCTGATTCATATATGGTTGGAATAAATAATAAAGGAAGAATAATATCCATTGGTATTATCAGTAGAGGGTTGAAAAGTGACGATTTAAACAATTTGTATGTTGTGTTCGATTGCTGGATCTGGTCCTTGAAAACTTGATTTAAGTGCTTGAAAAAGTCCTTGAAAGTCCTTGAATTTACTTTTCAGGAACCTGTATGAACCCTGTAATAGGCTATCAGAAAATAAATGTTCTCTTTACCCCAGCTGTTAATTAGGAGGTACATAGTGTACGTAGCTGTAAACATGCGAGCAATGATAGCAAGATGACAGCCAGCAAGACTGACACTTACAAGAGGGGGAACCAGTTGGCTTGACTGTGGGCTGGCTCAGCACTGACGGCTCAGCCAGGGCGAGGGTGGGGGGTCATTTGTTCCTTGACGTGGGTCACACACACCTACCCCCTGGCCATCACACCTGAAAGACCACCTTTTAGGGTGCTTCGTTGATACTTTTAGTGTCATTGACACCTTCTTATAATGGCCAACTATCTCGTGAGATCGCAGTTTGGTCATCTACATGTAGGAGCGGTCTTTCGAGAAAGGTCTACATGTGCACAGCTCCATGTGTACAAACAGGAAGAGATTTGAGATGTGTACCTACCTCACAGACATCTTCACTACTACTGTGTATTTCCTGACAAGCAGGAGACGTTTATGACAATAGCCCATGTCTGCTAGTTTTACTGAGAAAGAGTTGCGTGCCAGTTACACCTGTGCAAGGTGCCTTGAGGCTAATTCCAGAGTTACGTCTTGTATGTTTTTTACCCAAGTTTGCAGCACCATGCACTTTGAAGACTGTCTGACTCGTGTATACAGTTCTCTTGCCCATGGTGAGTATGACGACGTTCTTCACAAGTGCCTGCAGTCTACTTATTATGTACAGTACACAGCCCCACAACTTTACACACATTATGTACAGTATACACTGCCATACGACTTTGTGCTGAGTTTTTAGGTAGGTTTTGGTTATAGGGCAATTAAGAAATTTTCCAAAATGTTTCCGTCTGATCTCTAATCATATTTCAAGATGGTTCAGTCAGATTGCTACTCCACTCTAGCAAAATCTGGATTCAATCTGATGAAACCTCATACAGATAAAAATTCAATCAACCTTTTCCACTTTTCTTTTCGCAAGCAACGAGCAGCTCCTATTCTCATGTGTTACCAGCAGGAGATGGACCAGAAAAGCAGGTGTAATGATGAATGGGGGATGTTCAAGAGGATAAATACCCGCAACATAACTTGCTGTGGACGACCAGCCGTGGATCAACGAGGCACAATTTGTTTACCAATCAGGTGTTTTCACTAGTAAGGAGTTCTATAGATACCAAGCCTAAGTAACCAGTGGTGCCATCTACAACACACATCCCTTCTTATTAGAAATGGTCAATCTCAATACTATCCAAATTTTGATTTTAATTTTCCAACCTGACTTAAATTTGCGTTTTCAAAATCCACATGACTGCTTGTTAATGCAATGAAGTACATGTATGTGAGATTAAAGACATGTGTGCACTGAAATTGGCTTTTAAAAATCAGTAACTGGAAAAAAATCACAATCAGACAACCCAATTTGTGGTACCATTCTAGCGAATATATATTTGTGCTGGGCTTGATCAACTTTGCAACAATGGTCGCTGACCAAACTATAATTACAGCTGTTCTCTTTTCTCACACACATAAACAAAAACGAAGCAGAGGCCATTTTTATTATTTTTCTTTGATACAAGCAAAATTAGGAAAAAGCCCCTTGTAGAGTCAAAAAGCTCATTATGTGTCATAATGGATGAACAGTGTATATAAACACCATAATCACTCTGACATTTTCCACACTAGAAAGAAAACATCTATCAAATTTTAGTGGAATTCATCAAGCATGTTTAATTAATTTATACAAACGATCTTGTTTCCTGCATTGGGAACAAAATGTCACAATGTCAAAATGTCTACCTACATGTTGTTTGTAAAGCTCTGACAAGGTCAAGCTGCCATATTAAATGTACTTGTTTTCACATGTATAAATATTCATGTTTTGGCATTCCAGCTGTTTAAGCAAAGTTTTGATTTCAACACTTTGGACATAGTTCTATTTAAACTATGCAAAAATTCAAAAAATAAAAATTCAGTAAAATGAAAGCAAATTTTTGATCCTCTACAGATGAAGTCAACAGCTTTTCTCAAAATGCTCAGGGCACGGTCAATCCCCCAGGACAGCTATTGACAAATCCCCTGGATCATGCCTCATGAAGACAGAAGCAGTCTCATTGATGTACTGAATCATTCCTGGCAACATGAATGGAAAAAAATTGCATGTTGAACATCTGCATGGGTTAAAACTTGTAGAGTTTCAACTAAATAACTATCACATACTGTTCAGTAATGTCCACACCAGGTGCAAGTCCCTCCCCCCCCCCCCCTCAAGTTAAACCACAAAATTTGCTTGCCATACATTGGGAATATTGAGCCCACTGGTTTCAATATACCACTTCTGAAGCTTTACATGCAGATTAATGGCTCTAAGCTCATGCGGGTTAACATGGTTCATACAAGCTGAGTGTCATATACACATGTATATGTACATACAACACATTATGCACACATGCACGCATGTATGCATATATATATATATATATATATATATATATATATATATATATATATATATATATATGTATATATGTATTTGTTATTTTTTTGTGATATTTGAGAAAATACTGCCCAGACTATTTATTCCCTGAAAGGAGAAAGATAGATTTTTCCGTTTTTTTTTTCATTTCAATTTGTTAATGTACATCCACTGTTCCTGAGATAAAAATGGGGTTTGAGTATATTTGGGGAGGCTTTGTTAACTTGCAAAGGCATCCCAAATACAGTTGGACCACCAATCTTATAAAACTAACAGTTTTTTGGACAGTAAATTAGCATCAAATAATTCTAATATTTATTCATTTATTTAAAATAATCAAAATGATTGCCTGCTGAGTAGACCAGTAGAGCTGTCAGCAATGTCCACTCCTCTCCCCTGATAAAACAAACCAAGCTGCCATACTGTGCACAGAAGGCAGAATTGGACATAACCTATAATAACGTTTGATGATTAAAAAAAAAAAACATGCTTGAATTGTAATAACTGTGGCTAACATTCAAAAATCACTTAATCTATTGATACATATTGAATTCAAGTGAATAAAATGACTGAGGGACAAAAGAAGGAAATCTTAAGATGATTCTCTGTACACACAGTGGTACCTCAGTCTTAGTAAGGCATGTAGTCTGTCTTAGCAGCACATGTAGTCTGTCCTAGCATGACATGTAGTCTGTCTTAGCAGGACATGTTGTCTGTCCTAGCATGACATGTAGTCTGTCTTAGCAGGACATGTAGTCTGTCTTAGCATGACATGTAGTCTGTCTTAGCAGGACATGTAGTCTGTCCTAGCATGACATGTAGTCTGTCTTAGCAGGACATGTAGTCTGTCTTTAATAACAAAGCATGCAGTCTGTCTTAGCAAGACATGTACACTGTAGTCTGTCATGACAGGGGCTGCATGTTTGTAAGAGCAGGTACATGTATCACACTGCACCACACTGTATCACCCTGTATCACACTGTACCACACTATATCACACTGTACCACACTGTATCACACTGTATCACACTGTACCACACTGTATCACACTGCACCACACTGTATCACCCTGTATCACACTGTACCACACTGTATCACGCTGTATCACCCTGTATCACATTGTATCACACAGCAAGTATCATGCTTGATGCCACAGAGCCCATTACTGGTCAATTCAAGTTCCATGAGCAGACCTTGTGGACTGACATCAGCTCATTGTAAAAGTTTATCAAGGCTCATTACCCTGGCTGAAATAAAGATACCAAAGTAGTAGAAAGTGAACATGTCATGACAGTGAAGTACATGTATGGCACGTCATTACACATATTATATAGCTAGGTATTACATGGATCTGCGCCTAATCCCATGGCAAACTGACAAAAAAACTGTTTTTGACTTTGGGGGGTCAAACTAAGTCAACCACCATATTTACTTATAAAGTGGACTACTCTGCGCGGTTTCCAGTTAAAAAAAACAAACAAACAAAACAAATAAACACACACACACACACACATAATTTAGCAGAATGTGTGCACTTTAATAGCATATATTGAATGGACAAAGATGAGACTGTTTTAAATGGGCAAAAACACAGTGTCGACACATATATGTGTATCTCCTATTTTCTGGCAAAGTAGCTCCATTTCTTTTAAACGGGATTTTTGATAGAATGGGACACCGTCTTGAAGGCTTGTGGAGGGGCGTACAGGTAAAGCCAGCCATGTGGAGCATACAGTCACCAGACTGGCCCAGTGCTTGCTGGTCTGTGTGAGGAGAATGCTACACACGCCTGGCTTTACCATAATACTCTGCTGATGGTTTGTGGATGGTTGTATAGTTTGTATATTTACATTCAATCTGTTTGCTTGAAAAATAGAACTGACAGAGTTGACAAACGATCAATCACTTGACCAGAACCAGATGGCGCCCTCACCCTGGCTGCAGGATCCCTCCTCAATCCTCAAGGGAAGCTGTTAACAGTTTTAGCTACAATTATCACAAAAATGTGACTTGAAGGGGAAAGGGTAAACATTGGGAACTAAAATATTCAGGTTCTTAACTCGTTCCGTGCCCAGTCAGGACTGAGTCAACAGCTTTCCTTGGCATGCTTTTGGCACATTGTGACCAAAGCACGCCAAGGAAAGCTGTTGACCTGGACCATTATATTCCATGGAACTATAGGCTGGCACTTTAATGAAAGGAATTTTTACAAAGAATATGAATATACTATCCATTTGATAATTCAGAGAAGTTCATTTTAAGTACCTAGACTTGAGTCATGGCTGGCAGTGAAAGGGTTAAATGCTGGAATGTTCACTTTTGGGACACTCAGTTCTTCCTGCCACTGTTTCAGGGCGACTCTTAACAAATGTGGATGTGTTCTGAAGTGACCTGGTGATACTACATGATACTACACCCATATCCTTTGTAAACAGACATTTCCTGGAAATCGTGGTATGCTTTAAGCTGACACAAACCACAAGAGAGGCCCAGGGCAACAGCTTTGTTTGGGGGCACTTTGGTTGCAATGTTCCCAAAGCACAGTGAGAAAAAACTGTTCATTTAGTCAAAACACAGCTCTGAAAGAGTTAATATCCACAAAAATATAGCAGTTTTTTTGTGTACACTGGTGAGAAGCAAATTACCCTCAGGTCAGTTAAATAGCACCCTTATACAGGTACCTGGTCCCTAACAATAAATCTATACACACCTGTTGTTGTATGTTGTTTTGGGACAAGCTGTTTGGATTACATTTTTCCTGTTTAGATATCTATCTTTTGATATGCAATCCTCATACTTTTTTTCCATAGTCATTATGAATAGAAACTTTCCAATGGAAAAGGAACGCACCTGGTCCTGAACGAATGCCAGTCTCCTGGTCTGCATTACACATGTAGTAAGTTTTCCACGCTATCTTACATCCACTGACTCTGGGCCCCTGTTCACGTAAGTTTAATGCCCTGTCATTGTTGTCGCTACCCCTCAGTGATGACGGCCGTAGAGTGGAGTGGTCACTTCCCCCTGTAAAAGAACATGGACCATGAGTAGAGCCATCCACTGCAGCCACCACAGGGCAATTAAGGACCACTTGCCACAAATGTACACTTCTGACAGCTGTGTATCAGAACCCAAGGGAGGCTGCCCAACCTGCCTCCACCCTCTTCGGATCAATCCATTTCAGCATCTAAAGTTACTTTAAACTGACAGCCTTTTTGGTCGAGTCCATTACTGCAGGAATGTAGGGGGGGAAGGGGATTGATGACACTTGATATGGTATGCAAGTACCTTGCATGTATACCTGAATGTGATACATAGATCCCTCCCTGAAGTCACTTGTGCCAGTCTTTAACAAAACTCATCTGTGGGCCGTCCATCTCTTTTCTGGCCAATTCCTGCTGACAGGTATCTCTTTCAGGATTGTGAGAGATAATGTTGCACCCTCCACTTACCTGTCTTAATGTCACTAACAAAACCATGGCCTCACACTAGCAGCCACTGAACTCTTACCTGAGCCAAGTCCAGTGTAGAAAAATGCCAGCAAATTGCTCACTGTTAAACACTGAAAAGGTGTGGAATGCAGTGGAACCTCTCTTGAGAGACCCCTCTAATGACAGACCATATATCTTTTTAAGACCGCTCTCTAAGAACACTGCGCTATCTTTTCCATGTTGTTGTACCTCTAATGAAAGACCACCTGTTTTGAAAGACCGCATTTTGACCCGCCGTAGGGGTGGTCTCTCAAGAGAGGTACCACTGTATTTCCAGTTGTTCTGTCTACTGATAACTGATTCAAGCTGGTGTAACTTTAACCACTATCCAGTATCAACATAACTGTACACTGGTCTGTATAATCTAAATGTGCCACCAGGAGATGCAAACATCAATGTGTTGTGCACATTCTCATTTACCGTTTTGTTTTGGATTTCGGAGGAGATTTAACTGCACTCTGTTGTTTCCCAGCGGTGTCTTCTCCTGTTGCAGAGCGGTGCATGACAACATCACCAAGGCTGGATGAATGGGATGACAAAGAGTTAACTGTTTCAGTGCCATATTTTAGACAGAGTCAACAGCTTTTCTCTGGAACTACAGGCATGCTGGTACTTGAATGAAAAATCTTTTTACGAGGAATACGGAGCCGAGATCCTAACGATAGTTCAGGCTAGTTTGACTTTAGTAGATGGACTTTAGGTGTGATTGGCAGTGATCGAGTTAAAGAGGCTGTCCTGAGTTGACTGGATCACTATGGAATGACAATCAGTCAAGCAGCATTCATAGCCTCGTACACCTGTCACAACAGATGACAGGTTTACCTGTGCCCAATTCTCTATGTGCTTTATCTTAACTTGATATGAATGGCTCGTTTTTGAAGTTTCGAAGCTGTCCATAATGTGTAATGCACAACTTTTTTGTGCAAAATTTGCTACAGTTTTGTATCTTGTAGCGAAAAGACTGCAAGGAGAAACGTGAAACCGAACTCCCTCCAAAATACACACTGCCATCAACTGTATTTAACCTTATGAATAATGCATCGGAATTTAAATGTTTGTGCTTGGTGCATCATACACTGAATATTGTATGACTTTGACTAGTGCTTCACATTTTAAATTTCATCTGTACACAATTCACTACGATGAACAATCCATATTTAGTTTTCACGAAAATACATGCCTAATAAGTGTTGTACAACAAATCGGGGCAATTATGTTTGTCAGCTGATTTCAAGGAATATAATGCTGTCAGCCGCCTGTTAAAAAAAAAAGAAGAACAACTGGATGACACACAAAGATATGATGTTTACCTGTGAGTCAGATGCCCACCTGGTGCCACCATACAGCCAAACACAGGCCACAAGAGTGCACACCGCCATGTGCCCCAAAATACTGTCAACTGCTTTATTTTCGCATGTAAAAGTGTTCACGGTTTTTGTATTTATGACATTTTACTATGGTTAAAATTTCACTGTATTGACATAATTCCTATTCAAACAATATTAAAATACTATTTGACTGTCTTTTTATTTCTATGATTTTGTGCCATCAGTGAAATAAGGGAAAATAAGAATACAGTGAAATTAAAGCAATTTACAGTAATGATGATGACACTGACCATAACACTTCAACACTCTTCCTGTCCCACTTCTTAATTTGTTCTTATAAATTAGTTTTATTTTCAAGTGTGTAGTTTTTTTTTTTCAAAAGTTTTACATTCTTTAATTTGTGAATAGAACAAAACATTATTGGTTTCTGAATTATGTTCTAATGAGCAAAGTACCAAGTACTGGAATTAAATTCACTCTGAATAGAAAAATTACAGATTTTGTTTGAGAGGGAAATAGGATGAAACCCAACAGTCCCATAATTCTACAGTATTTTTAAAGTCACAAACTAATTGAAGTGAGACATAAGCCAGTGAAGATATCAGTTCCACATGGACTGAGTCAACAAAGTATACTCATAGAATTGCAACAAAGTAATTAATTTAAGAAAAAGTAGTACCTGCAGGACACGTTGTAGTGTACGGAGGGGTACCCAGGAGTGTATGAATGCCATTTCAAAACCATTGGTCAAGCCACTGTACTTTTGGCACAAATGAACAATTAAAAAAGTCAAAAGCTTAAAAAAAAAAAAAAAACCAAGATCAAAACAATTAAAATTAGAAGACTAAGCCAGTCCTGTGCTCAGCTGACCATGAATGTACAATTGAAGTGATTCTATGACCTTCCGATAAGTATTGGCTCAATAGCTGTCCAGTAATACCTCAAAACAATGACTTATTAGTTCTCAAGACACAACTGACCTTGTATACAACATTAATTCATCCATATGCACTGTTAAACTGGCCCTTTTGAAGGGCCATCACTGTTTGTAGTAATAAACCTTCACTCACGCAGTCCTAGAGTCATCATTTTTTAAATGAAAAGCAACAGGATCCACCATTACTAAAATATAAGCCACGTGTCAGTCCAGTTTAACCTTCCAATGTCACTCAGGGTCAAACTTAACAACAAAATTTGTTGAAACTCAGGGATGCAGAATATGGTCACCTCACTAGTTAACAACTTATTTTGACCCTCCCACAAGCTACATTTCCACCTAGTGTCAGAACAATCTGAGAGATGGTTTTGCAGATCGAAGAAGTCAAAAATACTGATAATACACTGCCACAAAAATTCATGAACAAACTACAAGCAAGTTTGTTGTGCAACAAACAATATGCATCCCATAAGCATGACATCAGTGATCCCTGAAGGTGACTCAACTAATAAATTTTGCAAAGGGTATAGAGATGGAAGCGTAGAATATTCAGCTAAGGTACACAAGGTGACCTTGACCTATCACCTAAAGGGCATCCACAATCATATGAATAAAAATTCCCCTAATCTATGGAGTATCTGTACCAAAAGTTTCAAGTGAACCTGGCTTTCAGTTTTGAAGAAGTCAAAATGTGAACTATCATTGAAGACCCCACTGACTTACATGGTAACCAAGAGAAATGCAAAATTTAACAAAAAATAAACAAACAAAACAAAAATCATTGGAACATGGCCATTTGAACACAGTTGAGTACCTGGTATATGTCCTGGCCAAGTTCAAAGTGAATCTGGCCAATTGTTTTGGAGAAGTTGAAAATGTAAATTAGCGGTACAATCCCCGCTGACTTACATAGTAATCAACAGGAATGTATGCAGTTTGACCTTTCAAGGTCACTGAGGTATAAAATAAACCATACAAATTCATGGCCCATAGACACTATCCTATCAACATTTAATTGTAACCTTGGGCCTGCAATGCACCATTAAGAATTCAGGTATAAGCCAATACGTGAAAATTGCTGAGTCAGCAGAAAAAAAAAAAAAAAAGGAAAAGGATTTGACTTTTGACCTTAAAGTTATATATATTTATATAGGAAAATTTTTCCAGACCCATATATTATCTGTTGTATTTGTGTCTTTTTGTCCAGAACCACTTCCTAGTAGTCACTACCCTATTCCCCAGTCCGAACTCTTTCTTCTCCATAAGCTAACCTTTCCCTGTCTAACCTCTATACATATATGTCCATAGGCTGTATTGGCCCAAATAAATTAAAGGGTCTTCAGCGGGTAATTACTCAGAACATGTTTCAGAGCCTATTACCCGTACATGTCTCTCCAAGTAGCGGCTCCTTGTTTTGGCTAAATATTCCACAAAAACAACCCACATAATAATGAGTAAATATGAACCTGTCAAATGACGAATTAGCTAAATATGTGAAGTTTTGCTTATAAATGCAAAGCTTCACTAGAAAAGAAAGATTTGCTTGAAAGCAAATCTGTCTGTGTGTGAAAAAATTGCACAATTACAAAAATATGCAGGGTTGCAACACTCATACAATACCTATAACTGGAGCCCAACATGATCAAAATTGGATTAAAAGTGGCCGAGTTATGGCTAGATGAATATTTCAAAGGTCCAAATGACCTTGATCTTTGACCTCTAGAGGTCACACGTAATTATGAAAAGGTGCAGTGTTACAGTAGCTACAATTTGCGTCAACATAATCAAAATTCGATGATAATTGACCGAGTTATAGCTACATAAATATTTCAAATTTCAAAATGACCTTGACCTTTTGACCTCTAGAGGTCACATGTAAAGTACAAAAATGTGCAGTGTTACAGTAGCTACAATTTGTGTCCAACATGATCAAAATTGGATGGAAATTGACCGAGTTATGGCTTGATGAATATCTCAAATGGCAAAATGACCTTGACCTTTGACCTTTAGAGGTCACATGTAAATTACAAAAATGTGCAGTGTTACAATATCTACAATTTGGGTCCAACATCATCAAAATCGGATGAATACTTTGGAAGCCAGAAGCAACTTACTGAATTTTTTTAATTGCCCTAATTTGCATAATTTTCAAAATCTTAACTATTCAGAACGATATGCAAAACTTCACTGCAGGTGCTATAGCCATGCAAAGTTTGGAGTTTCTAGCTTGCACGGTGTCTGAGTTTAAGACGGCACAAAAATCTGGTGGAAAGAAAGAAAGAAAGAAAGAAAGAAAGAAATTAAGAAAGAAAGAAAGAAAGAAAGAAATTAAGAAAAGAAAGAAAGAAAGAAAGAAAGAAAGAAAGAAAGAAAGAAAGAAAGAAAGAAAGAAAGAAAGAAAGAAAGAATATTGGGTAAAACAATATGTCTGTGTTCACACACAGACATAATTATGAAAGAAGAATACCCGTCACACATACCATAATTACCAAATTTGTATAGTACAGGTTCAGATAAGAGCAATTTGACTTACCCCTTAACCAATATGTACTCTTTCTAGCTGGACAGCTTATTCTAGTTAAACCATCCGCCAGTGTCTAACAGAAATGGAAAAAAGCTGGGGGCTTATATTCAGTCCCAGTGATTGCAAAATAAACAGTTGCAGCTAGACCACCTGTGCAAACCAAGGGAAATCCTAACAGGGACTGCAACAATGGACATCCTGCACCAGAAATGTAAAACAAACTCCATGATGACACCTACTCCTCACTTTGAAAGTCTACAAACAATTAAGCTCTATTTCACTGCCAACCCTGAGTCAATGTCTCAACGTAATGTGTCAGGTTTGTGACATTTGAGAAAATACTGTCAATTTTGATTAATTTTTTAATATTGAGTAAAAGTGCATTTTGGCATGTCAGAAAAGAATGAAAGTCATTAGCATTTATGCCAAAAACATGTTATCACAACAATTTTTCTTAACAGGATTTTAAGTACAATAAGGCAAACAGGTACATGTAACTGTCATAGGCTGCTGCTTGCCACTGATAGCCCCAGGGAGGCTTAACCTGACAGAAAACATGTAAACCTAAAATGTCAGAAAGTGAATATTAAAACAGAATGATGCCAAAAGATAAAGTTAAGTAGCAAAACAGACAAGTCCAAAAAACTGTAAATTATTGTAGCCAAAATTTTGAATAATCTTTGGATATTAACAGCAACATTATAGGGCAAGTCAGAAATGAATGAAAGTCATTTGTATTTAAGTCAAGCGAATGCAATGAAAATATAATATTTCTTAACCGGATATCAAGTACAATTAGGCAAGCATGTAACTCTCGTAGGCCGCTACTTGCTACCAATAGCCCCTGGGGGTTTAACCTAAGAGAGCTAGCCTAAAATGTCTGAAAGGTGAACATTAAAACAGAATGATGCCAAAAGATAAAATTAAGTAGCAAAACAGGCAAGTCTAAAATCTCTAAAATTATTGAAGCCAAACTTTCTAACAATCTCGGGATATTTACAGCAAAATTTGTAGAAATATTTGATCCCTCTTGACTCAAGTTTATTGTAAATAAATTTGGTTCTAGATGCAAAGTTCTGAAACTTTGAACAAATACGACTAAATCTCAAAATCTGTGATGAAGACGTATTATATCCAATAGTTTCTGAAATAATACTGTCCAGGAAAGGATAATTAACTACATGTAGTTCAAAGTTAAACTCATCCATTTTGTGATAGACTTTAATTCAAAACCTGTCATTAGTGACCTGAGTATCCAAGTCCAAAAACATTTGAACTGTTAACCTCCAAAAGGATTATCTTTTGGGTAAATTTCTTTAGCAATTTCACTGAAATTTTGTACATTTACACAAGCAATGTCATCAATATATCTTGTGTTGTTTGATAATTTTGTAGCCATTTGAAAGTCCCTCTTCATCAATTTATCCATATACTTAAATTCAAGCCAGGTTAAATATTAATGTGCCAGTAAAGGGGAGCAGTTGCTACCCATTGGAATGCCTCTTATTTGTTGAAAAACCAATGGTCCCCATTGAACAAAACTGTAAGATTCAACGTTACTTTTTGAATATTTATTGTGTGACCAATATGCTTTCTTTGTATGTGAATTAATATTTAGATATGGTTTACCATAATGTTTAAACATTTTGCTTATTAATTCTGAAAGTGAACTTTTGACTTCATGTATGGGTAGATTTGTGTACAGTGCAGAAAAATCAAAACATTTGCTATTTTTTGCAAACACATCTTTGATTTTAGATACAAACTCGGAAGAATTGCTAATACTCCAAAGACAATTTATTTCACAGTTTATAGAAATTGCATTACAGTATTTATGAAAATGATTTCTAATTGCAGTCAAACACAATGTTAATTCTTTTGATAATTGTTTTGTTGTATATTTTGAAGCACCGGCTATGAATCTAGATTTAAAAGGTCTTTTATGTAATTTGGGTATCCATGCAGAACAAAAGTGGAATAGAGGAGTCCTCTTCAGAAATTTTGATATTAAAATTCCTTTTCATCTCATCTTTATGATTGTGTATTTCACAAATTATCAATGGATTGTTTGTGTAATTTATATACGTCATTTCCTCTTTTGTCTGAAATATTGGTCAAGAGGGGACAGAAATACAGAGAAAATAAGATACGCGGTGGTGGTGGAGACAGCGGGCGATGGACTATGTGCATCTCCCCACCCCTGTACCAGGAATGCATGATAAACAAACTGCTGTGCCACCTGTTGGCCAATTTAAGGTCCAGAGGTTCCCAGTGTCACTATGCAATTTTGAAGCAATAGGCTTAGTGGTTTTGGAGAAGTAGATTTTCAAAGATTTTGCTGACCACCACCCAAAGCAGCTCTGCCTGCCCCAACTTTGATCAGGATCCAGTCATCAGTTTGGGAAGAAGTTAAAAATGTGAAACTGTTGATGGATGCAGGCCTAGGCCAACATGATCAACTCAGCTAGCTGAAAAGTCAGCTCAATAAAACATACTTTTAACAGGGCCATAAGCACAAAAGTAAATATTTTGATGAAAGAAGTGGAATGTCACTCAGCATACAGATCAATTCCCCAGCCAGCTGCTTTGTGGGTACTTTCTGCAATGATGACATACTCACATTGTATATATGGAAATGTAATATGAGCAGCAGGTCAAATCAAAGTACCCTCAATTAAAAACGCTGTGATTTTAGGAGGACAAAATGTTTGATATTCAGGTGCTGCATGCCATTTACATTGTCTGAAAGGAATTGGTGATGTAAATTGACAGTTACCAGGCCATTACACTGGTATGATAACCTGCTTTAGGGGTGAGAAAAGTGGCTTGGAATTCAATAATTTACACTCTCACCACAAAAATAGTTATGTTTTTTTTGTCTTTGGTGGAAGGACACCCCCCCCCCCCCCGAAAGTAATAAAAGCTTAACCACATGAAAATGTAGGGGCTGTGGTTCAAAACACAAATGATGTCCTAGTAGGGTCCCTATGTGGGGCTTTATTTGTGGGAGGTAATTGGTTGCTGGAAAATCGATTTATTGATGCATTAATGTCCTTTTCATTTGCAAACAAAAACTTCACTACGGTCTGAAGTTTTGCTAAGGTTTTACTGCAGTATGAGGCTTTCAATGAGGTTCCTCTTGCCATTTTACTAGCAAACCTGATGTACTCAGGTATCCATAACAGACAACTTGCTCAGTTTAACTCTTTTCTGGTCAGAATGATACAGTGCACAATGATTTGATTGGCATGGCGTGGCCTAATGCACCCAATCTGCTCCAAGGAAAGCTGTTGATGTGGATATAGTATGACAGTATACAGTAAATACAGAAAGAAAGAACCAACTAACACAAGAGGTTGAGTTTTCTATGAGTGGAGCCCCCCCCCCCCCCCCCCCCAACACCTTTCAGCTTTCATTAGAGCCTTCATCAGGGTATGGGGGATCAACAAATAATCAGTTTTATTCTGTATATTAATAAAGAGGTTCCCATATTAACATAAATCTGTGATGACATCATATGGTGTTGATGTCGCGTTACATGATGTAATGTTCTTGGGGATTTCCATTCCATGCATTCCTTCACTGGGTAATGACATCACAATATGGCAGCGATGTAATGTTATATTTACGCAAAATAATATGGTTTCTTTGCAGTTCGTTGGAGAGTCCAAAAATAGATGTGCAATATTAAATTGTCTTTTGAAGATGTTCAGGCCATATATGTATATCATATGACATGACAGAATATGTCTTAGCTACAATTCTCATGGGCCATGATATCATAACATGTCATAGCTATAATTCTCATGCGATATAAATAATAACATTTCGTCGCTATAATTATCATGATAAATATCATAACACATTAGCTATAATTCTCATGGGACATGATATCATAACATGTCTTAGGTACAATTCTCAAGGGATGTCATATCATAATATGTGTTAGCTATAATTTGTGAGGGGTATGATATAATTACATGTGTTAGCTACAAGTTTCAAGGTATATCATGTCACAATATGCCTTGTCTAAATTCTCACCAAAAATTCTTTCTTTTCAGGAGCAAGTAAGCAAAACATTTCAGCAGAAATGTTTTCCATTCTGACGCTTTTAGGAAATCTCAGCTGGCAAGGGTGAAGGACTATCTGTCAGGTCAAATCCTTGTGTACACTGCACGTATCATCAAATATGGTGTTCCCAAGGGGTCCATACTTAGGCCATATTTCTCTTTGTTCTCCACAGAAATGATCTTCCTGCAGTCAGTCATGCCATGACTGCACTCTCTATACAAAACATGTCCTGATCTTAGCTGCTGGATCAGACACTGATTTGATTTATTTGTTTGCTTGCTTGTTTGTTTATTTATAAATTTTTGAGCAAGGACTTGGGGAAAAGTAGCAAAGTAGCAAAGTAGCATGAAGATGACCTCCTGGCTCACAATAGATCTAAACTAACTGATGACCTCCTGGCTCACAATAGATCTATACTAACTGATGACCTCCTGGCTCACAATATATCTAAACTAACTGCGTGTGGTTTGGTAATCAGCAACTTGAACGGCAACACCAGCAAATACATGTCTGTGCAGAAAGCTCCTTTATACAGTAGTAGTGGTTACTGCGTTGTAACAGTTGTCTGTGCAGATAGCTCCTTTATAGTGGTGGTTACTGCGTTGTAACAGTTGTCAGTGCAGACAGCTCCTTTGTAGTGGTGGTCACTGCGTTGTAACAGATGTCAGTGCAGATAGCTCCTTTGTATTGGTGGTTACTGTGTTATAACAGTTGTCAGTGCAGACAGCTCCTTTGTAGTGGTGGTTACTGCATTGTAACAGTTGTCAGTGCAGATAGCTCCTTTGTAGTGGTGGTTACTGCATTGTAACAGTTGTCAGTGCAGATAGCGCCTTTATAGTGGTGGTTACCGCGTTGTAACAGTTGTCAGTGCAGATAGCGCCTTTATAGTGGTGGTTACTGCGTTGTAACAGTTGTCAGTGCAGATAGCGCCTTTATAGTGGTGGTTACCGCGTTGTAACAGTTGTCAGTGCAGATAGCTCCTTTATAGTGGTGGTTACTGCGTTATAACAGTTGTCAGTGCAGACAGCTCCTTTGTAGTGGTGGTTACTGCGTTGTAACAGATGTCAGTGCAGACAGCTCCTTTGTAGTGGTGGTTACTGCGTTGTAACAGATGTCAGTGCAGATAGCTCCTTTGTAGTGGTGGTCACTGCGTTGTAACAGATGTCAGTGCAGATAGCTCCTTTGTAGTGGTGGTTACTGCGTTCTAACAGATGTCAGTGCAGATAGCTCCTTTGTAGTGGTGGTCACTGCGTTGTAACAGATGTCAGTGCAGATAGCTCCTTTGTAGTGGTGGTTACTTCATTGTAACAGATGTCAGTGCAGATAGCTCCTTTATAGTGGTGGTTACTGCGTTGTAACAGTTGTCAGTGCAGATAGCTCCTTTGTAGTGGTGGTCACTGCGTTGTAACAGATGTCAGTGCAGATAGCTCCTTTGTATTGGTGGTTACTGCGTTCTAACAGATGTCAGTGCAGATAGCTCCTTTGTAGTGGTGGTCACTGCGTTGTAACAGATGTCAGTGCAGATAGCTCCTTTGTAGTGGTGGTTACTGCATTGTAACAGTTGTCAGTGCAGATAGCTCCTTTATAGTGGTGGTTACTGCGTATAGTTTTACTTCTAGATCATGCCTAAGTGTTATACCCATTTAACACCCTATGTATTTCAAGTTTGTGTATAGTGTCAGTTTTAGATCATGCCTAAGTGTTATATTTATTTAACTTTCTTTAACACAAGTTTGTGTATACAGTGCTACCTTTTTATTGCACCCTTCATTGCAAGGTGGCCTCTCATACAACACTATGGTCCCTTGGCTCTCAATACAGGCTTAGTTATTTGGCTGCCATTAGCCAAATGCTAGGTCCCTTAGACTTTAGCTCAAGAAATGTGCAAGTGCCTTAAACATATTTAAGTCAAGGTGGTGACATAGTCGTTCCTGGAAAGTAATTATAACATATGTAGAACAATGAGAAGGTTATCAAGGGCCCTACAAGTATTATATTTTTATAGTCATGTGAGTTATCCTGGAGACCAAGTGGTGCCATGACTTTGACCTCTGACCTCTGCATGACCTTGACCTTTGACCTCAATATCACTCATAAGCAACTCTGTGCAGTGTTACCTTGATGTTTTTTTGCACATATGATGAAGTTCTGAGAAATCCATCTGCATATTGCACACAACACATTTTGACAAATGGCACAATGACCTTAACCTCTGACCTCAAGGTCACCTTTGAACAATCAAATTTGAAGTGTTACCTGGATACACAAAGTGGTCAAGTATGATGAGTTTCTCTGGTATACTTTAGCAGATATTTCAAAGAAACCAATTTTCTTTGCAGTGCCGTCATGACCTTGACCTTTGACCTCAAGGTCACCCATAGGCATTTCTCACTTAAGTCTTACCCGATCCATGTTTAATAAAGTGTGATGAATTTCTCCAGATCTAATGTAACTCTTGTGACATCAGTGTCCTCTTTAGACATACATCTCAGGGAAACAGCTTGAATGTTATCTATTTTATCCTAGAGGCTGATGCAACTGCTGTTATAACTTATACTTTGACATACCTTATAGGCTGCATAGATAGGTAAGTGAGTTGCAAACAATTGAACAACTATCTCATAGAGCCAGACTGCTACACAATTGAAGATATCTGTTAGAACTAATGATATTCTGATGAAAAAAAATTTAAAAGCTACTGTGTACTTGGGCTTCAACAGGCAGATCTTCATAGCAGAAGCTTAATAACCTGCAATATTTGGTATATTAAATACGTGTCTGGAATATGAATGCAAGATTTATATTTCTTGTGAAAAGACCTTTCATTCAAGTACGAGCATGCCTGTAGTTCCAGAGAATATAATGGTTTGGGTCAACAGCTTTCCTCAGCATAGCTTGAGCACAAAAACAAAAGATTCATTTACTTTACAGTTTGATTGTGAATGTGGAAGACTTTACAGGTAGCAGACCCCTAGTACCATTACCCATGTCTATATTAAAGTGGTTCGTGCATTACCCTTCACTTGTGGACATTGTCTAAATACAATGTACATCAAACACTGATCAAAAAGTTGAAGCTAAAATGTCAATGTTTGACCCCCCCCCCCCCCCCTTGAATTAAGACTGAGTCAACAGCCTTCCTTGGCAGGGGTTGGACACAAAGTGCAATCCATTCCAAGGAAAGATGTCGACCTGGGCCATGTGATCTTTTTTAGGTCTCATCTACAATTCCCAAATTGTTTTTCATTACTGTCGACAGGGGTCACATTAAGGATTTTTCAGTGTGGGTCTGTTGGACCCATCTTTCTTCTTTTTCAGGAAAAATAGTGAGTCCATGGACTGAATTGATGGGTCCAATCTGAACTTGTGCAAACTAGACTTCATTTTGTGTGATTTGATTGATTTTATTTGGTGTGATCAGCACAGTGATGTATGAGTTTACATAAAAATGTTAAATAGATAAAACATGCAGGTAACTTAAGCCTAGAAAACAAACATAACATATGGTCTATATGCTAATGTAGGTAAATCATAATTATAATTAAGATTGAATAAAAAGGTGCCAATGTAAAAGTTTAATTACTAAAAGTTTGTTGATTGTACCAAGGATGGATTCAGTCTATCCAGGGACCTGCTATTAAGAGTAAGTCTATAACATGTCCCTAGTCTACCAAACTATGGTTTGTGAAGTGGTCTTAACCCCTAGCACATTGCCAATGTGCCAGAATCTGATATGGCACAACGTGTCGGCGTGTGCCATCAGGCAGTTTTTAACTCTCTTGCACAACAAGCGGCATGCATATTGAATATGTCTGGGCTCTGTTATTTTTGTCATTCATTCCATGTGATGAAATGGTCAGAAATTACATGATTTATATTTCTGTGCACTTTTTATTTCAATTTACATGAAAAAATTGATGCCATAGGAGGTGTCAAGAGTCTGCAGGATCTTAAGTGTGGTCACTTTTTTTTTATTCCAGCAACACGGTACAGGCTGTGCAACACAACACAAGCGAGTGTACACAGCCTGTCACAGACTCACAGGCATGGATGGTTTTCTGCCCTGTTGTACGTATATTTTTTTTGACCTGCGATCATGAATTTCATTCCTCTCTTGTTCTGTCATACAGATTTGTTCCATTCAAACAATTTAATAAAATCAAAACAACAAAATTTTGTTAAAAATCACCAATGATGATGTGACACATAGGAGACAGCAATCAACAACACATGATCACATCGTGTTTGCGCAAATCTTCGCTTCGGCCACGTGTGACCGTGCGGTGACAAATCTGCGTATTTTCCTTGCCTTCCGTTACGAATTTTCATTCGTGCCTTTATCTGTATCTAGATTTGTTTGATGGAAGTCTTTTTGGTGAAAATATGATGTGTAAATTTAACATCTTGGTACAATAATCTTTGCTTTAATACGATTTATTCCTCCCCAACATAGCGGACATGAGACAGCCACATGTATGGGCAACAACCAGTTTGATTGGACAGTGAGTGGCACGTGATCAAATCCACCCAATGAGGAACCTTGTAATGCTCTTAGCGCATTTATAATGAGGTGAAATGACGAAAATTTTGCAGTAATACCCCAGGAATATTTTTTCTTAGCAAATAAGAGAGCTTGTTACACACAAAGACAAACATCAGAGAATTCCACCAGTATAATGCATAATCACGGTCATGGTGGACGATGCAAAACACCATGACCGCAAAGGTGCAAAGTTATTAAGATACATGTGTAGGGGTAATATTTGCAGTTGTATCATTCAAAATGCATTGCGTTTTTTGTGCGTGCGTCCACAGAGACACAAAAGGCAATTATTTAGTGATTTCCAGGCGTCTTTTCATTTTTTGTGTCTATGACGCAGGACACACGCTTAATGTGACCGCTGTACAGTCGACATTGGTTGAAGATACTGAAGCAGACGACATTTGACGTTTGGACTGGTTTAAAAGGGGAAAGGGTTAAAACGGTAATTCTGATAAAAGGTAAGAACAACAAATGAGAGGTCTATTACAGCTGTGACTGTTTACTTAGCAACAAGAGATAACCCAATTCAACAACTGGTGTGCCATTATACAGCCACCAACACAGGCCCTGACCCGCCACCAACTGACAATTTTTCTTTCATCAAGGACCACAAGACACAGAGAACTTCATCTTAGGTAATTATACAGTTAACTGGGGCTCTGAATACTGACATTTGGTACACAGTCACCTTGTGGAAGACACCAGCAGGTGGAGTCAGCATACTGTCAGCACTGGCAGCTGGTGGGGTCACCAAGTGCGTATGGCACCACGGAATTGCTCACCTGTCACCAATATGAGGTATGTATATTAATTTCCCGCCAAACTGCATACATGTACCTGGTTGTCTTAGTAACCATAGTCTCGCCTGGTGAGATACAGTTTGCTGCCTGTGCAGGGAAGACGGACATTACTGATATTTTATAAATAAAGAACACTTAGTACAGGCAGATGGAAATTTATTCTTATATCCAGCTTGGGAAGTGCTTAATGAATATAACTTTGACATTTATAAACTCAAGTTTTTCTAAAAACACTGATTATTTGTGGGAAAGGGGTATGTACATGTAGCCCTGTCTGTGACAGTAATATGCCAGTGTGTCCTCCGTGATTGACAGGCATGAACCCCTGTGCTTTATGGCGGGAAATTAAAGTGTGTCTCATATCGAGTTTGGTTGTCCATGTGATAACTGCTTATTTTGTGAGGCCTCATCTGCTGGCATCATCCTCGATTCATCACTCAATTGGCCCATGCAAAGGGTTAAAGTCACAACAGATGTACCTTTAGCCCCCCTTTGAACCCTTGCAGTCAGCCAGCAGCTCCACGGTGTAAAAATGTGATCCATTTGAAAGTCTCCCTACAATCCCTTATTAACAGAAATAAAACAATGTACGCAAGCTGTACATGTATGAGGATTACATGCCTTCAGTCAATTAAGGGCCATCTTTAAGGTATCTGTGGCTTACAATTAACTCAGTCCCATTCCAAGCAGGAAATGATTCAATGCACCTGTAGCTGACAGTGCCCTGGTAATGACAGGTCCATGTCCTCACCCTGTACCAAACAGCTGCATTTATCATTGATAACACATTAGATTCTGCATGTTGCATACCCAGTTATAAAAAATAAATCATCCACTTTTCAACAGTGTTTTCTACTTTTTATCTCACATGAGCATCATGTGCATTTAACATGCCATATATATATATATATATATATACAATGGTACCCGCTGTATATGGTATTGTACACATGTGCCAGGTGTAAACATCTACGTACCAAGGTGACCAATTCCAACCACATCATCCTATATCATTTGTGTACCTGATGCTAGGGATCGGTATTTGTCTATTGACTCAATTCCACCTATTAACATTGCCACACACAGGTCCCTGTATTTCCATGGGAATTCGTGACTTTTGTCAGGCCCTGTGCCCACAAAGGGTTGCAATCAGAATTTCATGGAGATAAGTGGAAATTTCTTCTCAAATTTCCCAGAAGTTTTGGTTCCAATACTCCATGGAGATAAAAAAAAATATTGCATCAGTTTTTTTTTATAAGTATTTCTGCCTATAGATTGTTATGACATTCCATGAAGATCTGCCAAATTCCTAAACATAGAATGAATTTGCAGTGACAAGAAGATTGTCTACGAAAGTCTTTTGGATTTCTCTGCACCTGTTGGAGAGAAGCCAGTGTCAGTTCATTCACTCCAAGTTGGCAACGTAATTGAATATGTTAATTATAAGGCAAAAGTGAATCGGCAATATGTTGCCTTATTGTATTTACATTGTCGACTTCTTCTAAAAAACAGCTTCATGGAATGTTTTGATTTTGCACATGGATGGTGCCCAGATGGACCTCTACCAAGTTTGGGAAGGAGATTATGATGCAATAATTTTCCTATTTTAGCTGATTTTTTAAATTTATTTTTTGAAAAAAATAAAAATTCCCTTGTCTCAAGAACCCCCTGGCCAGTGGATTTGACATTGCATGTAGGGTTACCTGGGGTCACCTAGTTCTTATTTTAGTCACCAGGCGGCACTGCAATTTTTCGATTAATTTTTATCTGTTAAGGCTATTTTTTCAACTTTTTCTCTAGAACGGCCCAACAGAATTGCTTTAAATTTTATCAGAGTATAGATGGACTTTAGACAATACGAGTTTGCAAAAGTACTGTGGATATGTTTATTTTTGACAAAGTTATGGGATATCAAAATTTGCAAACATAAGTGAGTGCTGCTATTGTATAAATGTATATGGCAATACAGTTTATGTATTGCACTATTGTATTTACAGTTTCGACTTCTCACATACCAATGCTGGAGTATTACCACTGTACATGTATATAACTATACAGACTATAGTGCATGTATTGCAATATTGTGAAAGCAGATTCCAGTCAGCAGAGCACAGGATCATCATGATCCTCTTGTTTAATTTCCATAACTCTCTCTCTCTCTCTCTCTCTCTCTCTCTCTCTCTCTCTCATATATATATATATATATATATATATATATATATATATATATATCTGCTGTGTGCATGATGAACCCCTTTAAAGTTAGAAAATGTATAAACTGTGCAGTGGTCTCTGATGAGAGAGGGTCTGTTTATGGCAGGGGTACCACTGTAAGGGAGAGAAGACAGCTATATGGATATTGACAGGTCATTTCACGCCAACACAAAGATCGATTGTGCCGGTCATACAAGACAAAGTCTATGATGATGTCATCAGACTGCATTAGTAGGAGTACATAGACTAATGGTGGCTTCTACAGTACATGTATGTGTTCTTTATGTGTCACTTGTCAGCCTATGACGTACCAGCTGGGAGAACATTGTACAGAAGTATTTTTAATCATAATGATTTAAGAAGTACAGTATAAGTCCTTGTCTTGAAAGGCCACCCCGAGTGCAGGCCCAAAAGTGGCCTCTCAACTTTCAGGAGGCCTCTCATTAGAGGTACAATAACATGGACAAGATAACAGCAGGGACCTGCCAAAAGTGGTCTTTAAAGCCAGGTGGCCTCATTGGAGTGACCTCTCAAGACAGGGACCACTGTACCAAGCTGAAAGATATCCTCTGATTTAATCTGTTCATTTATATTTCTTTGTAATAGAAAATATTTTTCATGAGAATTGCAGATAAGAACCACTGTATAGCATCAGGGTATAATGCCTCCTATGTAGCATCAGGTTATCATAGATAAGGCCTACGTTGTAGCATCAGGTTATCATAGATAAGACCTTGTAGGATCAGGTTATCGTACATAAGGCCTACCTTGTAGCATCAGGTTAACATAGATAAGGCCTACCTTGTAGCATCAGGTTATCATAGATAAGACCTTGTAGGATCAGGTTATCGTAGATAAGGCCTACCTTGTAGGATCAATTTATCGCAGATAAGGCCTACCTTGTAGGATCATGTTATCACAGATAAGGCCTACCTTTTAGGATCAGGTTATTGTAGATAAGGCCTACCTTGTAGCATCAGGTTATTGTAGATAACGCCTACCTTGTAGGATCAGGTTATTGTTGATAAGGCCATCTATGTGGCACCTGTGATGAGGTCAGCTTTCATTGGCAAATTACCCTGCCCTGAGCTTTCAGTGACGTGCTAAGACCTGGACCATAATTGTTTTCACTGAGAAACCTCTCAATGCTGCCCCCCATGCAGTGTGCTTGGGTCACACTGTTGCCCTGTGTGTTGTATATGCCTATGTAAAAACAACACAGCCAAGAGTCCAACACGTACCCAGGAGACATGTCACAGATACCACTTGTTTCTCCATTGCTAAGCAGGTAATCGTGCGGCAAGTTTACTTGTGCTTTAGTCTTTTTCACCGTATTGGGATTCTCATTTTGCTTCGCAAAGTTTTCCACTACATCAATGTTCATTGGGATAAATCTCTGTGGTTGATTCTGAATTTGATTGCTTGATTCAGAAAATAGATCTGACTGCTGATCAAACGAAGCACTCCACCATGCCATTTTGTGTGTTTGTCAACAATGTCATCTGCTTTTTTACTGTTTTTTGTGAATGGAATTCCACAGTAAACACATGACTGCTATAGTTTTTCTATTGAAAGTAGTCCCTGCAAATGCAATTTTATTGGATGGTCTTCATATCGTGTCACAATGAAATTCCAAAGTGCACGCTAACCTGCAGGTATCAGACAACTTAAAAACCATGTCCTCAATTAGTTGATATATGACAAGCTTTTTTCCTACACCCATAAAAATTAGGTATGTGAGAAACGGTCCTCTGTGTGGCACCAGGTCAACAGATTTCAGACACAGTTTGAGCGAATCCAGGTCAATGTATACCAATAACAAGGAAAGTTTTGAGTTATATGTTATGAACTGGCCCTATTTGATTTCAAAGTAATTGACACAGCTGCTTGGGGTTTTGTTTTTCTTTCAAATTAAATCATTTAAAAAAATCTAAAAATAATCGGTGCATGGCCATTTAAATAAAATTGGTACAGATCCACCAAGTCTGAAGTGGATCTGGCAGACAGTTTTGGAGAAGTCAAGAAATACCATTGCAATCCCCATTGACTACCATTGTATTCAATATATACATACAACCAACAAGTACCTGAATTGAAAAAAATAATTGAATGACTGGTATTCTAGGCTCCAAAAATGGTCTCATAGCTAATTATCTCTTGAATATGTTTCAGTCAAAGAAAAAGAAAAAAAGTCAATATTTGTGTATTTATGTTTTATGTAGCTAGGCAGTGACAGAAAGGAACAAGGACAATAGAGTAGTTGGCTATTGCTGCTATGTATTTTAAGACATTAGACTTTTTGAGGTAATATAAACAAATGTTGCATTCTATGAACAGTTTAATGGAACTAGAATGTACATCTCAGCCATCTAGATCTGCAGTAACCAACATGTGTCAGTTATCAGCTTTTCCCATGATTGACTGGGTGAGTATCCCCCTGGGAATTCCTGCAAATTAAGCTGGAATTGAATGTGAATCACATATCCAATTACAACTTGATCAGAATGAGAATGAGTTTTGGTAAATTGTAAAAGCATTGATTTGTGAGGGCACTTACTCTTTATGGCAAGTACTTACTTTTACCTCACAGTTAGGGCCCTGCATCTTATACACAAACAATCCAAACCCATATCTAGGTTTTTTTGGCCTGACAGGTGGTCAATGCAGGTGGTATGAATACACCATTGCGGCCAATCAGGTGCAGGTTACCGCACTAAATAGTTCTTGGTTGTCTTGTGCTGACACCTTTGGGGGCCATTTACCTGTAATTAACCCACTGTTTCAGCTAGACTATTACATGAGCTTATCAGCCTGTTTGTGTTGTATGGTTTGACAGATATTTTTTCCATGATGAGTTTTATAAACAGAGGGCAAATCACATATTCATACGCAGTGACGTGATGCTGGCAAGCCATGCTCGGAGCACATGTTTCCTGGCTCTGACAGGTAAACACTGGCATAACTTTTGATTCTATCTATAGACTCGCCTTTTTTATCTTGAATGTTTTCAATGAAAGGTGTCTGCACAACACCAACTGCATACTTTATTTTAAAAAGTGACACAACAAAAGTTATACGCCTTTATGCTAATATGAGAATATACAGTAAATATAATGGTGGTTTCATCCCAGGTACTACTGTGTTAAAGTGGTACCTGGTGGTCAATGCAGGTACTACTGTGTTAAAGTGGTACCTGGTGGTCAATACAGGTACTACTGTGTTAAAGTGGTACCTGGTGGTCAATACAGGTACTATAACTGTGCTTTATCATGTGTATGCTTTGGATATTGGGTGCCTATGAACAGGTTTAAGTTCAGATCATACAGTGTAATGTTCTTTTCAATTCTGTTCAATTGATACAGTTTATATCTTATTTTTTATCCTGTGGTATGTTATCATTAAATACCAATGTACATTAAGGATGGAGGCTTGTGGTAACGTAATATTTAGACCTTGGAAGGTTAATTATTATTTAAGTAGTTATATGTAAGTTGCCTCCATGTCCCATGTACATGCGAATCACTGGGCCACATTCTTCACAGAACTCGTCTCTGCAGCAAACGTGGCATAAAAAGCGAACCTGTGAGGTAAGTCTTGGGTAGAATCTGGGCCAGTGATTGTCACCTGGTACCTTGGAGGTTATTAAGGGAACTGCTTAAGTTGTTTAGCATGTTCTATTAAACCACAACTAACCTGAGGGTACCTATTAAAGCTGCTGATCTATTGCAGAACTACATGTGCACAGCAATGTGTGTCCTGTTGAACACAAAAAAGAAGGCTGTTTAATTTACCATGCACCCAAAGTTGCAGTTGATAAAACATGGATTCGGAGGCGAAAACATGTGCAAAAGTTTCATCCCCCAGAATCAACTGATCAATTTTCAAGAACAAAGTAGACACACATGTTCAATATAAAGTATAGGGTTACAGGAATCAACATACTGGAGACAGTAGCCTGCACTGAAAATCAACTCCCTGCACGAATACATGTAAGTAGTACTGGGGTGATCATAATGAACAAACTTATACTGAATGAAAACTAATATAACGAAGCATCATTTCAACATGGCAGCATCTAGAACCACATTGAGAGCCAGCAATGTGGTTACTTTCATTTTTTTTTGACCTCATAGAAAGCAGGTCATGTGATTACATTGTGTTTGAAGCTGTGAGGACACTCACACTGCAACTTTGCATGTTTGGCCTGGTGCTGTGTTGTTTGTGCAAACTGTGCAGGGTGGAGGTTTATAAAAGATAAATACAAAGTATATACAGTGTAGTGACAACAGAACAAACAAGAAGCACATCAAAGTGTGCACACACTGATTCCTGGTGAATCTGCCAAAACTGAAGTCTTAATTTTTCTTTAGATGTAGAGATGGAGGGCATCTACCTTTCCTGATGGGATCTGTTTGTCTTAAACAGAACTTGAGTGCTCTAGCTGGATATAAGCGATCGATCTATCAAGATCCTGCCAATCCAATATAAAGCAGACATAGCCTCGGTGGAACAGCTCACAAAGGCAGTAATTGGCCAAGTCTTTTACTCATGAACAACAGGTTAGGATTCAAAAACATGTCTGTGTGGTCCTCCGACCAGCCTCACTTAAAATGGTCAAAGGTGTGTATGCATCTCACATCTTGTGGCCCCAGAGGCCCACACGACCTAAAAGACTGTCTTAGTGCCATAGTCCTATGACCATGGAGCAGCTGGGTCTTCAACCTGACAAGCAACCTTTTAAAGCACCTGTCTCCTGGCCAGAAATGGCAAACACACATACACTGCACCAATCCCCGTCCCTTAAAAGAATGAATGGCTTAATCAATGGAGCCTAATATGTGTGGATGCCATGCCTGACAGGGCCCAGTTCATCTTATCTTATCCAGTACAAGTATAGGTCTACTGTATGGAATATGTTATTACTGGTGCCAAGATTTGACCAGAAAATGAATTTTTTAACTTACTTTGGTACAATTTTTTTGGAAACGGTCACGACGTTTCGACTCCCTTCTAGAGTCTTGGTCACGTGATGATTTGTGGCGGGTAGAAGGTAGTCGAAATGTCGTGACCGTTCCCCCCAAAAAATTGGGACAAAGTAAGTTAAAAACTTCATTATCATATAGGCCCACTGTATTTGGAGTTGTCCTCAATCAGGGACTGCACATAATGTTAGCTTCACCAGCATCAAGAATACATGTTTCGTGAAGACAGCACCACTGGGTCTTGAACCACCGACCTTGGGCGTCTATCACCTAGCCAAAAATGGTAAATGTACATACCAAATGCACCAAATCCCCATTCCTCAAAAGAATGGAGGCATGCATAAGACCGAAAATGCCAAGGTGTCTCAGTTTTTAGGTTTCAAAACTGGTGCACAAAGTTTGGCAAGAACAACCGATAGGTCCCATTGCGGAAAGACACTGAGTCTCACTGGTCTGGCTATAGACACTCTTAACTCTTTCAATGCCAATCATGTCTAAAGTCGACCTACTTCAGTCAGGCAAGTCTGAATTAAAATTATCATCAGGATCCCAGATTCATATTCCTCATAAAAATAACCTTAAATTCATCCAAGTAGCAGTATGCCTATAGTTCCAGAGAGAATACACCACGTCAACAGCTTTTAAAAGCTGTTGCCTCAGTCCAAAATTTGGCAGTGAAAGGGTTAATAAGTTGAAACTGAACCATGCTCGAGCCAACATTAACACCTACATGTATGTAGGGAAAAAGAGATTGAAGACCTATAGAGCACTATAGTGCACAGTTTCAAACCCTGATCAAAAAGATACATTGAGAAACTAGGAAAGATGATTTGCTGCATAGCAAATCAGTGTGTGTGTCTTCAAAGCATATTGGTATGGCAATGTACAACTATTCCATAACACAGGAGTAGAAGTTGGAATGACATCTCTATCTATTATAGCTTTGAAGTTATTCAAGATTTAAAATTTATAATGGTGCTTTTTAGCATAATTTAAATTGCTACAACTTTTATTTTTAATTTGCTAGGTGGGCTGTGGTCAACAACCCCCTAATATAAGTTGGAATGACATCTCTATCTATTATAGTGTTGAAGACATTCAAGTTTTAAAATTTCAAATGCTGCTTATTAGCATAATTTAAATTGCTACAACTTTTGTTTTAGATTCATTACATGCGCAATGGTTAATAACCCTCAAGTAGAAGTTGAAATCACATCTCTACCTATAATAGTTTTGAAGATATTCAAGTTTTAAAATTTCAAATGCAGCTAATTAGCATAATTTAAATTGCTACAACTTTTGTTTTAAATTCACTAGATGTGCAATGGTCAATAACCCCCTAGTACAAATTGGAATGACATCTGTATCTTTTATACTTTTGAAGATATTCAAGATTTAAAATTTCAAATGCCCCTAATTTCAATAATTTTAAACATCTTCATTCCCCTGTATAAAATGGTCAAACTTCTTGTATGGATGTACAATCATGCCAAATTTGGAGTTTCTATGTGTTATAGTGTCCGAGAAAAGTGTTGGACAAATTTGCTGGTAAAGAAGAAAGAAGAAAGAAGAAAGAAGAAAGAAAGAAAGAAAGAAAGAAAGATGATTTGCTGCATAGCAAATCAGTGTGTGTGTCTTCAAAGCATATTAGTGTGGCAATGTACAACTATTCCATAACACAGGAGTACAAGTTGGAATGGCATCTCTATCTATTATAATGTTGAAGATATTCAAGATTGAAAATTTCGAATACTGCTTATTAGCATGATTTAAATGGCTACAACTTTTGTTTTCGATTCATAACATGCGCAAAGATCAACAACCCCCTAGTAGAAGTTGAAATGACATCTCTATCTATAATAGCTTTGAAAATATTCAAGTTTTAAACTTTCAAATGCTGCTAATTAGCATCATTTAAATGGCTGCAACTTTTGCTTTAGATTCATTAGATGCGCAATGGTCAATAACCCCCTAGTAGAACTTGGAATGACATCTCTATCTATTATACTTTTGAAGATATTCAAGATTTAAAATTTCAAATGCCCCTAATTTGCATAATTTTAAATATCTTCATTCCTCTGTATAAAACGATCAAACTCCCTGTATGGAGGTACAATCATGCCAAGTTTGGAGTTTCTTCATATAATATTGTCGGAGAAAAGTGTCAGACAAATTTGCTGGTAAAGAAGAAAGAAAGAAAGAAAGAAAGAAAGAAAGAAAGAAAGAATTCGAGGAAAAGTGTGTGTTGACACACACACTTTAATAAAGAACTTGGGGAAAAACAGAAAAGTGTGTGTTGACACACACACTTCAATGATGCACATATTTCTACTGTGGTGACCATCATGCATGAAAGCCCAGTATATAAACCGTCATGACACACAATTGTGACAATTTGAGCATGCTTACAGTTGGTTGATATACAGCAATGTATTTCTTATATCACTGTTATGTCCTGGTTCTACATATATGTACAGTAAAACCTCCATATGTGGGCACCTCTCCAAAGTGGGCACCTCCTTACAGTGAGCACTTTTCTTCAGTCCCATTTCATTTTTCCTATTGACTACATTATAAAGCCACCTCTCTATTAAGTGGGCACCTCCCCAATCTGGGCATTGGGCACCCTAAACGTACCAAAATCTGTTAAAGTGGGCACAATTATTTTGTTCAATAAATATTTTACTTTGTAAAAGTGTTATTTTTTGCATCAGGACTTGCCACCTTTATCTTTTAATTCTTCAAGTGTCATTTTTCTATCTTTTCTCATTTATTTCAGGTGGGATTAAAATACATGAATCTGTATATATACGGATACATGTACATGTACATGTACATGTACATGTACATGTGTATGCAAGCATGTGCCCTGCCTTATCTTTGTTGGTCATCCACACAGCCCAAAATGGCCTACCCTCTGTAAAGTGGGCACCTCCCTAAAGTGGGCATTTTGCTCTGGTCCCAAGGGTGCTTCTCTTTACAGAGGTTTTAGTGTACCGCTGTTAAGATTGGAGAAATGCATGTACATGTAAATGCACTTTACTGAATAGTACATGTTGTAGACAGAGACCACCTGCCTTTGAGACCCCATATATCTGGTCCATAGTGCTATGTTTCCCATATTAGTCTACCTCTATTGGTAGATTGCCTGCTTTATGTGACCACTTTTGGACCAGCATGTCTGTATACACGTATATGTACTCGTGTATAAAATATGTCTGTATACACTTGTGTGTATAATATGTCTGTATATACTAGAGTAACATGTCTGCATACATGTGCACAAGTATATAAGATACCGGTAAATCTGTATATCTATCTAGAATACAAGTATAATGTGTGTATCCAGTTGCTTGATATATCTGGTGGACATAACAGCAGGTTTCCTAAAACACTGATGTGGCCTGCGCGGGTAACTACGTGTGAAATAAGAGAGGTATGTTGACTAGCCTGCTGTTTGTTTGCTTTGGCCTGCATCAACACAGTAAATGTGCTGCTGTATTTCCAAGTACATGTATGCAACTTCCATTTTGTTGTGACTGTGTGAGAAGTGGAGCTTTACTTGGTCCACTCGGGTGCTATGATATATTTGTATTTGAAGTTTATTCAATATTCTGAAATCTGATTAAATACATATATAAACATCAAAGCGTGCCTACTGCTCCAAAGTTTATTGACAGTGTGTACCTGACAGACACAAGGAAATTGACGCCATTACCTCAGAGCTCACAGGCTTAGTCATACAGTGCAGTACGTGCAGAGGTTCTATCAGCCGCCAGTCCAAGTACAAGGCAAAAAGACTTACTTCAAAAGGTGCCTTTTTCTTGCCAAATCCTTTAATTGCTAACAGGAACAATAGTCGGTAGACAAGCAGGAACAACTAGATCACAAGGTTTTAACCTTCACCATGCATCCCTCTTCCAACCTCAACTACAGATCACAAGGTTTAACCTTCAACATCCCTCTTCCTACCTTAACTGCTACTAGAGATCACGAGGTTTAACCTTCAACATCCCTCTTCCTACCTTAACTACTACTAGAGATCACAAGGTTTAACCTTCAACATCCCTCTTCCCCCTACCTTAATTACTAGAGATCACGAGGTTTAACCTTCACCATCCCTCTTCCTACCTTAACTACTACTAGAGATCACAAGGTTTTAACCTTCAACATCCCTCTTCCCCTACCTTAACTACTACTACAGATCATAAGGTTTAACCTTCAACATCCATCTTACCACCTCAACTACATGTACTACTACAGATCATAAGGTTTAAAGTTCACCATTCCTGTTCCGACCTAAACTACTACTATGGATCATAAGGTTTAACCTTTACCATCCCTCTTCCTACCTAAACTACCACTACTGATCATAAGGATTAACCTTCACCATCCCTCTTCCTACCTAAACTACCACTACTGATCATAAGGATTATCCTTCACCATCCCTCTTCCTACATAAACTACCACTACAGATCATAAGGATTAACCTTCACCATCCCTCTTCCTACCTAAACTACCACTACTGATCATAAGGATTAACCTTCACCATCCCTCTTCCTACCTTAACTACTACTACAGATCACAAGGTTAACCTTGGCCATCCCTCTTCCTACCTTAACTACTGCTTGAGATCACGAGGTTTAACCTTCGCCATCCCTCTTCCTACCTAAACTACTACTACAGATCACAAGGTTTAACCTTCGCCATCCCTCTTTTTGCCTCAACTACTACTACTGGTTTCAAAGCATGACTTTATGGAGGCGGCCCTTTGGGCCCCGTGACCTCAAGCGTGGCAAGGAAAGTTGTGTTACCTTGCTTCAGTGGGACGGCCTGCAGCTGCTCATGGTCAGTGGATGGATGGCGGGTTTGGTCTTCCACCCTCTACCTCTTCATCCCGTTTTCAGGGATAGTGTTTTATTGTATTTACTCCTGTCTGTATACTTTACGTAGTTAGCTTGTTAGACTTGTCTGTACACTTTACTTAGTAAGCTTGTCATTATTTTGTAGTTTTATTCTCAATGAGTTTCCTTTCTCTTTCCAACCTGAGTTTTGTATCGCTATTTTGTGTTTTTCCCCTCTGTTCACATTTATGCTTATTTCGATTTGTTTATTTGTACTTATATTTCTGCATCCCTGGGTTTCGATAAAATATTATTATGTACATGGGTATATTGTTGATTAAAGTGCCAGTTTTTTTTCCACACCTGTGTTTGGTGAGCAGGACCACTGGGGTAATCCATCATGGCATGGCCTTAGAAGGGACATCGTCTGATGATTCCCACTCCTCCTGTACATTTAAAGTCTCCCAGGCCTTCATTAGATCGCAAAACAAGCAATATAACTATAAAGTAAACCATTGGGGCTATGATACGTTAGCATGTTTACATCTTTTCCCTGCCCACAAACATACTTGTGGCAGCTGAAAACCCAAAGAATGAAACACGGACGTTTGGATGTCCACATGCCTCTGTGTTTTTTGGCATTTTTTTCATATTTCTACTTTAGTTAAAAGCTTAAAATTTTGACAACTTATAGAAAGGACATTCATCTTGTAAAACACGTTAAAATCTCAAAATCGGCCATGCAAAGGTTTTTGGTGTCTTACCTGTCCCTAAACCAGCCAAAACCAACTGGAGGTAAAATAGCATTACTTCAATGACTAAAAAAAAATAAAAAATAAAAAAATAACAGAACAAAAAAACATGAGGACTGTGACATCCTGTGCTCAGCTGATCTTACACATACAGACTGAAAGGGTCCTGTGAACTTCAGAATGGTATCAAGGTCACCTTCAAGTAAGACCCTCATCACTGTTGCTAACATGAACATATCCCCTTATCAATCTTTCTGAATTTTGGAAATTTGTAAAAAATCAGAAAATGACAGCATCACCATGTAGTGTCCAAATTTGGTGGAGATTAAATCCACCTACATTCCAATAAGTCTTAAGAGGATCCAACTTAAGGTTGTCAAGAAAAAGTCTGAAAAATGAAACACTCCAAATTTCTTTAAAAAGTGAAAAATAATTTCAGCACCACCTGTTCAACAATTGAGGTCTAGAAGTCCACAGTCGTGTCCCTCTGCAATTTCAAAGTAATTGGCTCAACAGTCAAGTCAGCTGAGCTAGATCACTAGTACTGCAGCATGACCATTTGAAAAATATTGGTTAAAAACCCACGCAAGGTGCATCCTCACTAAGTTTGAAGTGAATCTGGCAGATAGTTTTGGACAAGATATCAAAAATGCGACAAGTGGAAAGAGTTCCTACCACTCTGACTGTGCACAGTGTTTTTCTCCGAGTCCTTCAGTATCCTCCACCAAACAAGTAGGTAGGAAAGTATACACCATTATCTGTGCCATGGAGAGTGGTTAATGTTGGCTTAGCCTGTCTGGCAATCCATGTAAAAGATATGGGTCCATACTTTTTTTTCAAATGTGACTGATGATTGCAAGCTCCATTGGCTTGCGTTGTAATCAATGGCAATGTATGCACTAACCGTTGAGTACACAAATTGAAAAATAGCGTTCAGAGAACAGATTACCCTCAGCACCCACAATCTTTTTTTCCTCAATTATGCATTTTTTTAAGACTTCGCAGTAGAATACTTTACATACAATTTCCATTTTGCTGTCTATAAGATTAAGGAGCACTTTTGGATGTGTTCTTGGGGCAAGTTCTGGTGACAGAGACCACTGTACTGTGCGTCACTCAGTCGGCCATCAAATACACACTTCAAAAGTTTCATAACAAGTTTAAAAAAGAAGAAGAAGCTGGTTTTCAATAGGAATGTAGTCCACTATGATGTGCATCTCTAAAAAAGAATTGGGGAAGCTGAGTTGGATCCTTCTTGAGATATTATGGTAACGTCGTCCCCTTGTGCACCACTCAGACAGCCTAAAAGATAAATACTTTAAAATTTCATTAAAAAGTCTATAAATACAAAGAAGAAGTTAGTTTACATAGGAACCTGGTTCATCATAAGGTGCATCTCTGACAAAAAATTGGGAAAGCTATGGTCAATATTTTTTAAGATATCGCGGTACGCCGTCAGGGTTGATGCCACTCAGACGGCCTCCAAATAAATACATTCAAAGTTTCGTAAAAACTTTAAAAATAATCAGAGGAAGCTGGTTTTAAATAGGAACCTGGTCTATCATAAAATACGTCTCTGACAAAAATTTAGTTAAGCCGTTATCAATATTTTTTGAGATATTATGATAACGTCTTCAGAGTTGACACCATACATTAAAAGTTTCATAAAGAAGTTTTAAAATAATCAGAAGAAACTCGTTTCCAATAAAAACCTGGTCCGTCATAAGGTCCTTCTGTGGCAAAAATTTGGTACAGCTACAGCCAATATTTTTCGAGATATCAGGGTAATGTTGACAAGACAGACAGACATCTCTAGTACATGTATGTTACACTTATCTACTAACAATAATCATAAAGTGAGTGTTTAAGGTAATTGACTATAGTCACCTCTACACCCAAGTGATGAAATAGGAGGAGCCAATAATGAATCATAGTTTCTGACTGTAGACAGACCAGAGAATATCTCTAGGTGGGTTTAAGTTAACTTTGCGGTATACCAACTATTGCCCTACCACCACTTCTATGTTAGCCCTACCTAGATCTATAGATTAATACAGTGTATAATCTATGATAAATATTTAGTGTCTTGGAATGAGTGTTGTATTTTGCCAGTATTGTTGCATATCTATGGATACACTTCAACACAGTTTCATACAGCTTTTTGGTATCATAGGTTTTGTGGTATAGTTTTTTCGTTAATTATGTATTTTCCCTACAAATTCACTTATTTGTGATGTGTTTCTGCTAATGTGTAAAACCTATCCATATGACCACACCATAGGCTAGGTTCGCTGGAATGTTTCCAGTGATATCAGGATATGAAACTATGTCAAATTTGAATTGTTCTTCTTTGTCAAAAATCCTTGTCACACACTGTTTGTTGTCAATCCCTATTTCAAGATCAAGAAAAGTTGCCTTATTGTCGCTCTCATTTTTTTTTATTTCAAATGAATAAAGAAAATGAGAGTGAAGTACATGTGTATACTGAAGTATGGCACTGCAGCATGGCACTGACGGACAGACGGATGACGCAGGGGACGACAATACCCACCGGCACTTTATGTACCGATGGTAAAAACTGTTTAAAAATCAGAGATGCAGAATATCATCACCTAGTGAGCATATTTGTTTGAATCTTCCAAAAACTACATTTGCAGACAATTTCAGAAATAAATTACAGTTTTGAAGAAGTAAAATAACTTCAACACACAAAAATTCGTGAAAAAAAAAAAAAAAAAAATCACAGCACCACCTGGTTAATAATTGAAGTCTGGGGATCCCAGAAGTGTCCTGATGCAATTTTAAAACAATTGGCTTGCTGCTTTGGAGAATTTTTACGATTTTTCCAAAAAATATGAACACATAAAAATTCATAAAAAATATAAAGATCACCACACCATGATCATTTGAACAACTTGGTAGGGACCCACCCAAGGTACATCCTCATGAAGTTTGATGTGAATCTGGCTGACGGTTTTGAAAAGGTCAATAATGTGTTATATACGGATGACAGATCACTGACCATCCTATGAGTTTAGCTGCCTTGAGAGTCAGCTGAGCTAAAAAACAATGATAATGTTAATGACAAAAAAAAAATATTTCATGAGAAATGTAGATGTGCCCTATCAGAACAGAGTAGCAGTGAACAGCTCTCCTTGGGATTGTTGTGGACTGAGCCCAGCCCACACCTAGAAAGCTGTGAACCCCGCCTTAAGAAGGGGATTGAAAGGGTGAATTCGCGCAACATCCAGGTGCTACAGGCACTGAAGTATGGCACTGAAGTATGGCACTGCAGCATGGCACTGAAGAATGGCACTGCAGCATGGCACTTTGTCTCCGGATGGTGAAAAATAAAGGAATCTTGTTGGTTTATCAGCCCCTGCATGTGTAGGCCTAACCATAGCACCTGCTTTACCATGCAGGGTCTACTTTATCTTGCATGCCCCACCTCCTCCTATTTTGCATTCAATACAGATGACACAAGCATTGTGTAGAATCATTTACTAGTGGAGGGCAAGACTGCCCAGATGGTAAATGTGAAGTGATGAGCTTTAATGGCATTATTTACAATGAAATACTCATGTACTTGCCCACCAAGTCGGAGGTGAATCTAGCCAGTGGTTTTGGAAAAAAAGTCGAAAATGTGAATTGTGGATGCCGACAGATAGACAACGGATGGACGAACAGAGGGACAGCAGATGCCTAGCCCCCACATAAGCTCTGCTGACTGATAAGTCAGCTGAGCTAAAAATGTAGGCCCTGAAGCCAAAGACCAACATCTGCCTTGGTTGGTTTAATAGGTGAATGAAGTGCCTGCACTGTCATCAGGACCATCTGTCTTGCTCAACCCCAGTATAAGTACTGCTGATAGTAGCATGGCACTGTAGCATGGCACTGTAGCATGGCACTGTAGCATGGCACTGTAGCATGGCACTGTAGCATGGCATTGTGGCATGACTTGATTGTAATGCAATGGGGCGGGGGCTGGCAATGAAGCACATAGTTACTTGTCTTTGTAAGATCTCTACGTCACATGCAAGTTTCTTGTTTTCCAAGTGTATTCATTTTTTAATAATTTTCACGCTGAACGATATTATATGCATTCACACCATAGACAGAATTCCTGTCAATTGGCAAGATGAGGCTTATAAAGTCATCTTTATGTTGAGCTCATGCAGTAACTTCTTTTATCAACTTTGTTCCCCTGTGAGGATTACATTCCGACTCATTTTTAAGGGCTCTGCTAGCTTTAGGAGGATCATGTTTACATTACATTTGGCATATATACAATTGGAATCAAGAAGTGAGAAAAAAGTGACGATGATGACGGCAAGTGAGTAAAGAACTGCGCTGTGCAAAAAGCCTAGTACATATACACATGCTGCCAGTTGGTCAACAACACAGGATGTCAACCTTGTACTTTACTCTGCACAAACTTTTCCCCTGTGTTTACCAGCCATTGAACTCCAGGAGCTGGCACAGTAATGAGCAGCCTTTGACAAATATTGTCCATATATCCATGCGTGCACGGCATCAGACATCAGTCACCTGGTGGCGAAAGTTGGAACTTCTGATTGTGCTGTCTGCATGTGGAAATGCTACATGCGGACATGGAATTTGCCCAATTACATGGAATAATTCATTCTCACACTAGGAACACAAAAAGTGTTCCATATTTCCATTTCACTATATAAATACACAGAACTTAGTCTGTTTAGCAGACAACATGTCATTTTGCTGTCGCTCATTTCTGTGTGTAAACAGATACATCTGCAGTTCTATTGATTTTGTATCAAAAAGCTGGAGGGATGAGCTTAGGTTGTTGACCAACTGATAGCACGTGGACGTCTCTTTTTGTCACAGATGCTCTTTAACCACTTGCCATCATAATCAGTTTTTAATTGCCTTTTATTGCAATTATCTTTTGAATTTCTTCATGCTTTACAACAAAATTAACACATTTTAATACTATATTTCCCTGAAGCAGCTTCATTCATCTACATGTACTCCTGGCTCTGGCCAGTCTCTTCTCCTTTATTTAGTTATATCTTTTATGATTTGTTCATGGAATGTAACAAAATACTCATGTATCAAAATAAATAAACAAACTAACAAACAAATATATGAATAAAAGAACTAGAAAAAAAAAAAACAATCAAGAGGCCAATGGGCCTAATGCTGTGCTGAGCACCATCACCAAAATATCATTTTCTGAAATGTACTCAATCCACAACTTTGAAAATTTAATCAAGCTTAGCCATGTTATGCAATATCAAACTTCCACATGATACACATTTGTGGTACATTTGGCATATCACTCACCTTATTCTTTATCAAGATATTGAATTAAATGTCCTTCTCTCAAGTGCTTAATGAATTTGAAAAATAGGTCAAGGTCATACAACATTTGGTCAAGGTGACCCAAAAAGTGTAGGTGATCAAGCACAGTTTTATGTACAATGTACTCAAGTGCCATTTTGATCTGATGGCTCCATTCTCTTTGTCATTGATGTCCAACCTACACCCTACTATTACAAAATCACTTCTTCCTACTTAACTGTCCAGTGAACTGACAAAAATTGGCGTAGGTCACTGATCTTTTATTACATACTTGCATTATCCTATAAATTTGACATGTCTATTTCCATTATTTTTCAAGATAAAGTATTTTGTACCTTTCAAGACATTTTAAGTCACAATTTTTGTTAATTTATAGGGCACAAGAAGTATCATAAGCAACTGAAATTTTGACCGCTTCTACATGTACAATCCCATTACATTTCATGACGACCCATAAAAAACTAGAACAGGCTGATTTTCCCGCAGAAAATCAAATGTCTCCCTTTGCGCCCTTACTATTGACACCCTTATTTTTATGAATAGCAGACCGATTCCTATGATCTACAGATATGGTGAAGGTACACTCTTTATTGACATTTCAAAATCTAAAAAAATAAGGCAAGGTCAAACATCTTCAGTCACAAGCAAGGTCTTACAAGTCTTTCATAGAAACATAATCACACAATAATTTCAATCTCTGTAAGTCAAATCCTTCACTAGTGTGTCTGCAACGATTTTGAAAAAGTGGCCATGTGACCTTGAAAAAGGTCAAGGTCGCCCATCTACAATCCCAAGCATGGTCTTATATAGGAACATCTTCACATAAAATTTCAACTTCCCGAGTCAAATCTTTCTCAAGTTATCGATTTTACATGACATGCCCATGTGACCTTGAAAAATATGTCAAGGTCATCCATCTGAATTCCCAAGCAAGGTCTTATATAAATTTCAACTTTCCAAGTCAAATCTTTCTTGAGTTATCACGTCCCACATTGATTTTAGAGGAAATGCCCACATGACCTTGAAAATAGGTCAAGGCGGTACATATGCACTCACAAGCAAGGTCTTATATAAGTCTTACATACAAACATAATCACACAAAATTTCAACCTCTTTAAGTCTAATGATTCTCAAGTGCATCTGCAATGATTTTTAAATACATGTATTGGCCAGGTGACCTTGAAAATAAGTCAAGGTCATCCATCTACAATCCCAACCTAGTTCATATTATTGTACATAATCATACAAAATTTCAACCTCCTTAGTCAAATCCTTGCAGAGTTGTTGCGTATGCGTCAATTTTGGATGACATGCCCATGTGACCTTGAAAAATATGTCAAGGTCACTCATCTGCAATCCCAAGCAAGATCATATATATATAGGAACATCTTCACATAAGATTTCAACTTGCTAAGTCAAATCTTTCCTGAGTTATCACGTCCACATTTATTTTAGACAAAATGCCCACGTGACCTTGAAAAATAGGTCAAAGTCACACATCTTCAGTCACAAGCAAGGTCTTACAAAAGTTTTAAATAGAAACATAATCGCACAAAACGTCAACCTCTTTAAGTCAAATCTTTCTCGAGTGCATCTGCAATGATTTTTAAAAAGTGGCCATGTGACCTTGAAAATAGGTCAAGGTCACCCATCTATAATCCCAACCTAGCTCGTATTATGGTACATAATCATGCAAAATTTCAACCTCCTAAGTCAAATCTTTGCAGACATATTGCGTCTGTGTGTATTTTTGATGTCATGCCCATGTGACCTTGAAAAATATGTCAAAGTCACCCATCTGCAATTCCAAGCAAGGTTTTATATAGGAACATCTTCACAAAAAAATTCAACTTCCCAAGTGAAATCTTTCTTGAGTTTTCGCGTCCGCAACGCATGCAACAATGTGTTCAAGACGAAGAAGGGGAAGAAACGGACACAAAAACAATATGTCCCTCCGTTGCATGGGGAGACATAATTAAGGATGCTGCAGTGGACACAAGATTTTCATATTTCGACCCCTACAATACTATAGTTGCATGGTGCTACCACCATTGACATTGACATACAATCACTAGTCAATTTTTTCGGTGGCCAATGCATCATTTGGGTGGCAGACAGTGGCGGTCATCGCTGCTGTCTGCCACCGAAATCCAATGGAGACTTCTGGAGCTCAGCCGTACACAGCGGCAGCCAGTGGCAGACAGTGGCAGATAGTGGCAGAGAGCCTTTTGCCACCGTCTCCGACCCAACATCGCTATCTGCCACTCTGTACTAACAACTACATTTAGGGTAGTGGTATGAGTGGCCCAGTGTAGTCAGGGTAGTGGTATGAGTGGCCCAGTGTAGTTAGGATAGTGGTATGAGTGGCCCAGTGTAGTTAGGATAGTGGTATGAGTGGCCCAGTGTAGTTAGGATAGTGATATGAGTGGCCCAGTGTAGTTAGGGTAGTAGTATGAGTGGCCCAGTGTAGTTAGGATAGTGGTATGAGTGGCCCAGTGTAGTTAGGATAGTGGTATGAGTGGCCCAGTGTAGTTAGGATAGTGATATGAGTGGCCCAGTGTAGTTAGGGTAGTAGTATGAGTGGCCCAGTGTAGTTAGGATAGTGATATGAGTGGTCCAGTGTAGTTAGGATAATGGTATGAATGGCCAGGTGTGGTTAAGGTAGTGGCATGAGTGGTGAAGGAATCACTGCACACTGTAAGTCCAACTGGCATGGGCACAAGGTACGGCAAGCTGACAGTCCTCTCTTGAAGTAGATTGTCCTCAAGGACATCATAATTTAAGGGAGACTATGTCCCTGATGTCTACATGTATGTGTGCTGGTAAGGAGAGAGACTCATCTTTTTACACCTTTCCCATTCTGTGCTTTTGCAGGTTGAAATGAAAGTTAAATATTAAGAATAAGTCAAAATTACACAGAGTAGCTTGAAGGGCGGGCCAGGGGCTGCTGTGACAAGTGATGAAGTCAGTCAGGACGCTCGACTTGTTTTGTTGCCATCAGCAACTTGTCAATGGCAGTTGCAAAATCTGCCATGGTCTTTTGTACACCTCGGGTAGAGAAACACACACACACACACACACACATATATATATATATATATATATATTTTTTTTTTTTTTCCTGATGAGCCACACTACTGGCGAAACCGGTCGAACAGCACGAAAGTGAAGCCATACCTTTGCTCGTATTTTCAATTTATATATATATATATATACACATAGAAGATGTGGTTCATTGTCAAAATCTCTGAGACTTGGTCTACCTCGTTTTCCCTTTTTATAGAGGCAGCTACAGCAGGACTTAATCCCTGGACAATGCTTAAACCAGAGACTAAAGGCTTTAAGGGGAACGATTTGCAGTGGGAGTTAAATTGGTGTGATGGAAATGCAACACATCTATATCCATACATTTAATTATAGATGCAATACAAAGGCATTTATCAAATCACTCTGACATGAAACAAACTCTGAGTAAAACACTGTCATTGTTCAGTGTTCTGTCTCTGTCTCTGTCATGAATACAATGCCAAGGTGTTCAGCAGGAATGAACACGACCTGTTTGAGTATGGCAAAAAAGATGATTACTCAGATTATGCCCGTGACAGTATAGCTGTCTGTGCGCATGCAGTCAGCACCACCACAGAAGTCACCACCAACAGACTGGCTGTGGAAACAGATTTGATTGGTGTAACGGAAATCACACACCTGCCACTGCACCAAAATTTCAGGCGATGTTTTTGTTAAGACAAATTTCCATGTCTTTTGAAGCTGATCTACAGGCTGCAGACAGTGGACTCTCTGCTGTCTCTTGGTATCCCTAATAGCTATAAGTGATCTTTTCAAGTCCTATACAATCATGCCTCAAGGCTGATGGACATGAGTGCTCTTTGTTGTTTAGAAACTTCCCTAGCCTTGGCAAGCAAATGGTTTATCTACAAGGCATTTATTTGATTGACTTTCAGCTTATGTCCAATTGTCTGACACAACTGCAGCTTAATATCGGACACCTCAAAAATTGAAAAACTGCCGATAAATTAGTTTACAATGATTGTGTTTCTTCTTACAGAGATCTTTCAGACAAAGCAAACATGGCAAATTCATTACTCAACACTTTTTCACCCAGTTACCTGCACTGTCTTGTCACTCTCAAGCAAACACAATTATAACCTCAGGAACTTGTTTTCATCACAGCATTGCTGCTCCAAAGCATGAGGCTCTGGAGCACATTGACACAGCACTGGGAAGAACAGGAGACAGACTGACTGAAAACATTGCTGGTCAAAACTTTCGTGGTTCAGTTGTATTATAAAGCTTTGGTGGTTCAGTTATAAAGGATAGGTGGTTCAATTATAAAGGACAGGTTGTTCAATTATAAAGGATAGGTGGTTCAATTATAAAGGATAGGTGGTTCAATTATTAAGGACAGGTGGTTCAATTATAAAGGATAGGTGGTTCAGTTATAAAGGATAGGTGGTTCAATTATAAAGGGTAGGTGGTTCAATTATAAAGGATAGGTGGTTCAATTGTAAAGGATTGGCGGTTCAATTGTAAAGGATTGGTGGTTTAATTGTGAAGGCTTGTTCAATTGTAAAGGTTCATTGGTTCAATTGTAAAGGATCGGTGGTTCAATTGTAAAGGATCGGTGGTTCAATTATAAAGGATTGGTGGTTCAATTATAGGATTGGTGGTTCAATTATAAAGGATTAAAGTGGCCACTTTAGCCTCAGGAGATACATATACAGGTGTCATCCACCGGTGTATATTTCTGTACCTTAGCTGGGCTCCTTCACGGAGTAACTTAGAGTATCCCTGATTTTTAACGAATTTCTCAATTTGGGTACCTATCAGTTACTGCATGCATTCCTATTAATGACCATTTAAGTCAATGGGGATTGCAAGGAAAACTCCAATTTTTACCTCCTCTCCAACATTCTCATTCCCTTGACTAGAATGGGACTTATGGGTTAAATGTCAAGGTCACACAGTCCTCTTGGTTTTTTTGTTGTTGACCACATAATGGCTGGGTCTGGAGCCAACAACCTTTGGCCCATTCTCTCTGTGTCTTTTACTCTCCCTGACCCCCCTTACCTCCCTCTCTTTCTATCCACAGAAGTGTGTCCTTTGGAGACCATCCTTGGAGCAGGCCCAAACTTTAGTGGTCACAACACAATGCAGACGATCCGTCATACGTCACCACATATATACATGTATACAGTGCTCCCTCTTTATAACACCCCTCATTACAAGGCGGCTCCTGATATAACATGGTGTGTACCATGGCTCCCACTGAAATAGTGTTCCCATTACTTCTATGTTAAAAGTCCCTCTGTTATAAGGTGGTTTTGCTATAACATATGGTACACCCTGTGGACCCCCAACACCAGTGTTACACAGAGGCAGCACTGTATAATTACATGTACATACACTGTATCTGTATACATATGCAAACACACATACATGTACACATATATATACATATATACATGTACATGTATCATGGCCTAACAATAGAGGCCCTGTTAGGGTTTTCAGGATTAGTGGATTATTGGGCCTTGATCCTTTAAAGAGATTGGTTTAAACATATTTTATTCGTGAAAAGTACAATTGTACAAATTTTACAATCCTGGATTAAAAAGATTATTGAATTATATCACCTGAATCAAGTATTTGGGATTATTACAAAGTCCAAGATATAAGATTAGGGTTTTTATTTTGGGGGACTATTGGTAACACCCCCCCCCCCCCCAACGGGATCCCACATCACCATGCATTACATTTACTGGTATAAACTTTTGTCACTGCAGTTGTGTAGTTGTGGCACAATTAATGGTAAGTGGTACTGTTTTGTGTGGCTTCATGTATTACAATGCATTAGGACCCAGGATACAACAGTCATGAATCCTAATTGATCATTGTTTGAATGCAGCAAGATCAAGACCTTGATCTACATGTAATTGATGGCTGTGTGATCTGTAGGTCATGCTGGGACTTAAGTAATGTCAGGGTTGATATAATTGATGCATGTATGACCTGTTGGTTACTCTGTGGTTTAAGTAGTGCCAGGGTTGATATAATTGATGTGTGTGTGATATGTAGGTCATGCTGGGGTGAAAGTTTATAATGTCAGGGTTGTGTGTCATTTTCTTAGCACACAACCAGGTGTCAAACAGCCCAAGCTGCTCCGATATTTATGAATGTAAATTGATGAAGTAAGCATCTATGCAGACAGAGCCCAGTTGCCAGGTCATATTGCAAGCGAATGTACAACTTTTTTGTTTGTTTTTAGCTCGATCTGCTGGCCAAAGGTCGCAGAGCTTATGCGATCACTCATATCTCTTCGTCCGTCCGTAAACTTTAATAAATTTTGCTTGTGAGCGTGATGCAGTCGACAGTTTTTAAGATAGCCCCATTAACTTTCAGGGCTTTTCAAGTGTATGAAAATCTAGGTTGTGTTCGATATTGGTGGTGCTACCTGCAGTATGATGTAATATATGGGTCAAAATTTGAAAACCTTGTGACGCTCTAGCATCCTTAATATTTGATAGATCTTCATGAAATTTAGTGGGTTTGTGGAGGAGGTCAAAGTCTAAGTTTTTTTTTTGTGATACTAGTGGTGCCACCTGTAATTTGATGGAAATCATGAGCCAAAATGTGCTTTAAGATATAAAATTCCATATCTCAAAAAGTAATTGATAAGATGTGCCAATTTTATTGGATATATATATAGACCATGTCCAACACTAAAATGCTATGTAATATCAATGACATTGACCTATATTTTTAAGGTCACCAGGCCTGTAAATGTGAAAGAGGTGATTTAGTAATGGCAGAGTGTACACTGTATGTACATGTAGCTTGGACATCAATGGTCAAGAGAACAGAGCCTCCAGATCACAATTGCGCTTATATTGTGCACAACAATCTACTTGGTGACCTACTTGTTGGGTCAGCATGACCCAACAATTATGGAGTTTAAGTATAGACTCATATCTTTTACATGGATTGCGAAGCAGGCCAAGCCTATATTAATCACTCTCCATGGCACAGACCTTGGCGTATACTTCCTACCTACATGTTTGGTGGAGGAAACCGAAGGACTCTGAGAAAACCACCGTGCATAGTCAGAGTGGTAGGAACTCTTTCCACATGCTTCCCCGGCATGGAGTTTGGCACTTGTCCAAGTTTACCGTTTTTCTTCAAAAGCTCAAAAAGTCATTACCCAATCTGAACAAACAGACCATGTACGAAAAGCAGCATTTTGGGTGCACATTTTGAATACTAAGAATTTGTTCAAGGTCAAGAGTGCAGTTGGAATATAGGGGTCATCTTGTGAATGTTCTGCACCCCACAATCTTTGGGTTAGGCCCATACTACTTTTAAGACCTATCAAGTGCATGTGTGAAAATCTATTAGTACAATCACCAGTAAATTTTTTTCCGCGGCAAATGCAGCATTTGGGTGGCTGGCTGCCACTCTGTGCTAACAACTACATTTATATAAAATGTAAAATATGAATCTGGGTGAATAGAAAGGAAAGGAAACCGCTCATTTCTGGTACATAACACTTCAGTTTGGCTCCATTCACTCATATTGGTAAGTTCATTTACTTATACCTGTACACATCAGTCAGCATTATTTTCATTCACCCATGCCTGTCTGTTAAATTGCATGCAAATAAATCTTGCATTTAAACAGAGCTTATAGAGGCAAACAATTCTTTTTCACATGTTTATTGAGTTAAAGCTGTATAGCTTTTATCATATATATCACATAATAACAGAGCTCTGTGCACATCTATTCATTGAATAAACGTGGTGTATACATAATCTGTCACCATTGTTATAGCCCCAGAAAAACTGACACTGACTACATCATGTGCATGGAAAGGTATATACATATTTCATGGAAATAAATGAAATTATTCATTTTTGCTCTGTACTTCAAAGGTAAAATAAAACTGGTCAAAGTGATAAATATCAAGAAAAGTTAGAGATGTCTGATTTTGTTCATTAAGGACCAATATATCTGACACTTTTTTTAATGAGTGTCACTGTATGAATCACAAAACTAACTTTAAAATTACCCCAACTAGCTGAACCCAGTCAAAGATGGATGATCTACATGTAATGTACATGTACTGTACTGCCATATCCCAATCATACTGTTGGGGAAAATATAAGGCCATGTAAAGCAAATGGTGAGTTCTGCAGGTACATTTTGAACAAGGTGGGATTTTTAACTTTTGGAATTTTAACCAATTGATGGAGAGTGTTGGGCATTTTTACTATTTATGCACGCACATACTGTCCCGACAAGAAGCTGCTGACGCCAGCCATACATGTATACCCCGCCCACGATAACAATGGTTGTAAATACACATGATCTAATTTGAAGCATGTTGTGACCATTTTTAATGAACTTTCATTAAATCCTCCTGTAGATATTGCATATGACAGAACTCTTATTCACAGGCCCTGCAATCTTGAAGCTTATTGATTTGTGTTAATTAATTAATAAATCATGGAGGATAATTACCCATGTTAGACTATGCTTATGCACTTCTTCAACGTAAGAAGTACCCACATTGCAAATTTTGAAGGAGTCATTTATATTTTCCAAGAAAATGCACGGACAAACTACGCAGGTAATTTTGAGCTGCATAACAATCTGTGTTAATTAATCAATTACTAAAAGAAGGTAATCAGCCAAACTAATTCATGCTTATATGCACACCTCCTACCTGAAATCTACCAAGAATGAAAATTTCAAAGGGTCAACATTTATAGTTCCAAAGATTTGACCTGGACAAAGTTTTTTGTGATCTGGAGGTTGCCTAATGAATTTTGTTAATTAACTAAGCAGGCTGATTTTATGACAAAAATATTGTCTCCCCCTGCACCCTTACTATTTTCACCCTTATTTTTATCAATAGGCATACCGATTCCAATGATCCATTTCAAAACGGTGATTTTTGACGAAATACCCACATGACCTTGAAAATAGGTCAAGGTCATACATCTGCAGTTACAAGCATAGTCTTACAAGTCTTACATAGAAAGGTAATCACACAAAATGTCAACCTCTTTTAAGTCAAATCTTTCTCAAATACATCTGCAATGATTTTTAAAAAGTGACCATGTGACCTTGAAAATAGGTCAAGGTCACTCACCCACAATCCCAACCTAGTTCATATTATGGTACATAAACATGCAAAATTTCAACCTCTTAAGTCAAATCCTTGCAGAGTTGCTGCAGCCATGTCAATTTTCGATGTCATGCCCATGTGACCTTGAAAAATATGTCAAGGTCACCAATCTGCAATCCCAAGCAAGATCATATACATGTATAGGAACATCTTCACATAAAATTTCAACTTCCCAAGTCAAATCTTTCTTGAGTTATCACGTCCACATTTATTTTAGACAAAATGCCCATGTGACCTTCAATAATAGGTCAAGGTCATACATCTGCAGTCACAAGCAAGGTCTTACAAAAGTCTTACTTGGAAACATAATCATACAAAATGTCAATCTGTTTAAGTCAAATCTTTCTAGAGTGCATCTGCAATGATTTTTAAAAAGTGGCCATGGGACCTTGAAAATAGGTCAAGGTCACCCATCTACGATCTTAACCTAGTTCATATTATGGTACATAATCATGCAAAATTTGAACCTCGTAAATCAAATCCTTGCAGAATTGTTGCATCCGTGTCAAATTTACATGACATGCCTATGTCACCTTGAAAAATATGTCAAGGTCACCCATCTGCAATCCCAAGCAAGATCATATATAGGAACATCTTCACATAAAATTTGAACTTTCCAAGTCAAATCTTTCTTGAGTTATCATGTCTGAATTGATGTTTGACGAAATGCCCACGTGACCTTGAAAAATAGCTCAAGGTCATACATTTGCAGTCACCAGCAAGGTCTTACAAAAGTCTTACATGGAAAAATTATTACACAAAATGTCAACCTCTTTAAGTCAAATCTTTCTCGAGTGCATCTGCAATGATTTTTAAAAAGTGGCCATGTGCTACAGCTTTTATTTTTAATTCATTAGGTGTGCAATGGTCAACAACCCCCTAGTAAAAGTTGGAATGACATTTCTGTCTATTATAGTGTTGAAGATATTCAAGATTGAAAATTTCAAATACTGCTAATTAGCATAATTTAAATTGCTACAACTTTTGTTTTAGATTCATTGGAAGCGCAATGGTCAACAACCCCCTAGTAAAAGTTAAAATGACATCTCTATCTATAATAGTTTTGAAGATATTCAAGGTTCAAATTTTTAAATGCTGCTAATTAGCATAATTTGAATTGCTACAACTTTTGCTTTATATTCATTACATGCGCAATGGTCAATAACCCCCTAGTAGAAGAAAAGTTAAAATGACGTCTCTATCTATAATAGTTTTGAAGATATTCAAGTTTTACAATTTCAAATGGTGCTAATTAGCATAATTTAAATTGCTACAACATTTGTTTTAAATTCAATAGATGCGCACTGGTCAATAACCCCCTAGTAAAAGTTGGAATGACATCTCTATCTATTATACTTTTGAAGATATCCAAGATTTAAAATTTCAGATGCCCCTCATTTGCATAATTTTAAACATCTTCATTCCTTTGTATAAAACAGTCAAACTCCTTGTATGGAGGTACAATCATGCCAAGTTCGGAGTTTCTATATGTGATAGTGTTCGAGAAAAGTGTCGGACAAATTTGCTGGTAAAGAAGAAAGAAGAAAGAAAGAAAGAAACTAGGAAAGATGATTTGCTGCATAGCAAATCAGTGTGTGTGTCTTCAAAGCATACTGGTATGGCAATGTAGTCCATAACACAGGGGTAGAAGTTGGAATGGCGTCTCTATCTGTTATCGCTTTGAAGTTATTTCAGATTCAAAATTTCTAATGGTGCTATTTAGCATAATTTAAATTGCTACAACTTTTATTTGTAATTCATTAGGTGCACAATGGTCAACAACCCCCTACAAGAAGTTGAAATGACATCTCTATCTGTTATAGTGTTAAAGATATTCAAGATTGAAAATTTCAAATACTGCTAATTAGCATAATTTAAATTGCTACAACTTTTGTTTTAGATTCTTTACATGCTTAATGGTCAACAACCCCCTAGTAGAAGTGAAAATGACATCTCTATCTTTAATACTTTTAAAGATTATAAAGTTTTAAAATTTCAAATGCTGCTAATTAGCATAATTTAAATTGTTACAACTTTTGTTTTAAATTCATTGGATGCGCACTGGTCGATAACCCCCTAGTAGTACTTGGAATGAAATCTCTATCTATTATACTTTTGAAGATATTCAAGATTTAAATTTTCAAATGTCCCTAATTTGCATAATTTTAAACATCTTTATTCCTCTGTATAAAACAGTCAAACTCCTTGTATGGAGGTACAATCATGCCAAGTTTGGAGTTGCTCTGTATAATAGTGTTCAAGAAAAGTGTCGGACAAATTTGCTGGTAAGGAAGAAAGAAGAAAGAAAGAAAGAAAGAAAGAAAGAAAGAAAGAAAGAAAGAAAGAAAGAAAGAAAGAAAGAAAGAAAGAATCTGAGGAAAAACAGAAAAGTGTGTGTTGACACACACACTTTAACAAGAACAAGAAGAAGCAGATGAAACGGATGCCAAAAGAATATGTCCCTCCGTTGCACGGGGAGATATGATCAATGAAAGCAATTGGGCACACAAAACAATGCATTTGGACACCTACCACCTATGATCTACCAACTCTATAATTTCAAAGGGCTGGCATATAAAATTTAGAAGATATGGCTATAAAATTTGTTTAGGATGCAGGTGATTTTGAGGTGCTTAACAATCTTTGTTGATTGGTTGCTTAATTATTTAATTAGTAGAAGAAAGTAATCAGCCAAATAAATTTAATATTATGCACACTTTCTACCTAGGATCTACAAACCCTGAAAATTTTAAAGGGCTATCATTTACAGTTCCCAAGATATGGCCTGGACAAAATTGTTTCTCATCTGGAGGTTGCCTAATGAAATTTTGTTAATTAATTAATATAAGTAATTAGGAACACAAAATGATGCCTATGCACACCTACTACCTATGATCTACCAACTCCATACATTTCAAAGGGCTAGCATTTATAGCTTAGAAGATATGGCCCAGACAAAACTTGTCCTGTCCGGACGGAAAGACGGACTGAAGGACAACCGGAAGGACACACAGACTATGCTCATTTCCGTATACTTCCCCCTCCCACCCACCCACCCACCCACCCACCCACCCACACACACACACACACACACACACACACACACACACCATGGGTGGTGTATAAAAATATGAACATGTTAAAAATAAAATCAGCTGTGTGAGTATACATGTATGTGTGACAGGGAGACTCACTTCACCAACTGCTAATGTGGTATCTACATGTAAGTGCATCGTCATTTTGTAATTAATGTGTAAATCACAACACACATCATATCAAAATTGTACCTTCATGGTTTAACAACAAAGCCATGTGACACACTTTTAAATTTTTAGCAATATTTGTCAGAAAAGAAAACAAATAAGACCTAAATTTCATGAAAAGATACAAAATAACACCGCCACCCCCCATTTTTGCAAGAAATAAAAAGAGTTGAAATGGGTTCCTATAAGAGATATGGCCAGGGCCTGACAAACAGACAGTTATATTTCTTCCACCACATGGAGATGGACACTTTATGGGTGGAGTGTTGCTGCTGGCGAGTAAGGAACGTCTTATCACAGCAACGCCCTGCTACCTCAGTCTGCACTGTACAGCTGTTCAATCAGTGTAAAACATGCACAACATTGAGCATACACTTCAAGAAAGATCCAGAAAGTTGTACAAATTTCACGGCCAGGATGGACAAGGATCTGGAAGATGTTTAGTGCCAAAGACACAGCAAAATGTGCTCATTGTAATGTGTACAGGAACTTTAACTGAAATATGTACATGTACAGTGCCTTGAAGCAACATACAGACAATACAAGATTCAAATTCCTTGTTCACTGACCTTTCACTGCAGTATCAGCATGTCATGTCCTACTGTCCACACACCATAAGAATGGCCCAGGTCAACAACTCGCCCCAGTATGCACCCATCACTGCCCCAAAAGGGCATAAAATTAAACTGTTGACTCAGTCACAACTTGGTAATGGAAGAACTATAAGGCAATTCTAAGATACACTGGATGATACAGTACTAACAGAGACAAAGATTAATGACAGCAAGTTCCCTTTACTTTTCAACCCACACTGAAGTATATACCACCTGTGAAAACATTAGTGGTAACTGTGATTTGAAAATGACAAACTCAGCACAGGAAAGGAACTTTAGGTGCATGTATGCTGAAGCACTAGTAACCGATGCCATCTGGTGGTCACATAGTACATGTATCTGGCTATTATTGGTTCTGGGTTGTGAAAAGGTACCTCCAGTTAGTGGTGCCATCTGGTGGCTTTTTTGTCTCCGGCTTAAACCACTCGTGTTAAAACATGTTTTTGGACATTTAAGGACACTTCCCAGCATTTTAGATTGTTACCCAGCATTATACATATGGCGAAACCCAATTCAGCCTTTTAGACTCAGCATTTAACAGCATTAGCCAAAGTTTGCCAGCTTTTGTAGACCTCTAATGTTGGGAAATGCTGGCAAATGTTTATAGATGTGGATAAAGGTTAAGCACTGCATGTATATAACATGAAACTTTGTCTTGTTGTTGTCTTTATTTTTTCATTAAAAAACAAACAACATGGGATTCAAAATCATATTGAGCAATTTCACCATGTGTATGGAACAGGTAAATTCCTTATTCAAAATCAAAATAAATAATATACTGGACACATGGCCTTAAAGACCCTAGTTGTGCTGTGAGCACACCAACCTCTTGATGCACAGTGCGGCAATTTCTGGACCTGCAGTAGTGACCAGTCAAGACAGAAGCTGGGCCATGATTTTGAAAAAGCAAACATTGATCCAGTCATCACAAACATGAAGAAAATAAAGCTCTGAGGTACATGTACACAGCTGTGTTAAGCTCAAGGGAATGTTTTAGGGCTAAAGACAGGGAGTCCAACAAACTCCAGACAGGAACAGATGTGGTAAATGCAGTGTCCTTTGGTGAGCAGAGCAAAGCTGTTCTAGAAAACTGACGACGTCATGACCCAGAAAGTGATCGTTCCTGCACAATTTGCTTGTCATGTTTTGGGAAAATTTGGTTCTTAAATTCCCGTGTATGTGTATACGAAAGCTCAATTCTTAGTGAAGAACACTTCAGATACAGGCTACAATGGGATCAATATATATGCAGGTCATGCAGAAGATTTTCAGATCAAAATGTTCGCAGAGACATATCAAGTATTTGATTGCTATATTTCTGCCCGAACTCAGGGGACAGATCAATACATATCATATCTAATGACTGTTGTACATATATTTGATAAATTTTGACAAGTAAATTAAATTAGCAAATATGTACAAGGACAACTGTAGACTTTCAACAATTTTGCTGCAGACAGTTGTGTTTGCCTCTTGTACCCATCCATGTTCTCCAGTCAACATTTTTAAAGACAGGTACATTGTATGTACACAAAATATTATGAAAAGTGATTTGCACTGATTCCTATATTGTTTGTTTTTTAATGAACAAATGTACGTACAGTACAGTAATTTAACTCATTCCATCCTATGGTCACAGGCCTTGGTCAGTGGTTCTGGCACTGCCTGGTAAGTCATGCTGCAGCTGCCCTTGCGGCAGCTGCAGCATGGCTTGCCAGGCAGTGCCAGAACCACTGACTTAAGAGTGTAGGCATGTTGGTACTTGAACAAAAGCTCTTTTCATGAAGAATTTTGATATGGAATTGTCGTCTTAAATATAGCTAAATACACTGAAAAATCAGCGACTGGCATATGAGTTAAATATTGTTAAAGTCATTTATCATTACACAGTCTCTCTAAAGAAAAAGGTTCATGTTACAGTCAGGTTCCCCTCTAATAAGGTCCCCCTCCCCTTGCCAAGGGTCACCCCCCAGCCAAAGCCCCCCCCCCCTCCTCCTTCAGTAAGTGTACCAGTTCCATTATACTGACCCCTGTAGAAGGGCCACCCCTCTAATGTGGCCCTTTTTCTGCCAGACACACTAGGGGCCAGTCTGATCAGAGGGGTACCACTGTAGACACACCCGCTACTCAATCTTTGCCATATCATTGTGCAGTGTGCTCTTTCTGGTTATTTCTTTGTCAAAATAAGAGGCAAACAAATTTCAATGATTTCATTTCATTAAATTCTAACAATACTTTAAAAAAAAATCTCATATCAAAAAAAAATGTTTAATTAATGAATCATCCTGCTTTAAAATTGAAAATTGGCTTTTTCAAAGGAGTGACTGTGAAAATCTTATTTTTTGAGCTTTGTAAAGTTTTATTTCATCAACTAAACAAGATACCAAAAACAACTATGGGAACGTTTGAGATGATATTCTTGCGAATGAGGTGAATCCATTTTCACAATTTCACTACTTGTTTTGGTGCAAAAATAACCAAAACGGCACAAAAGCCAACCCTTTCCCTGTCACTGCGTTAATTTAACAATCAGTTCTAGACAAACACTTATCTTTGAATCAATTTGCAGTACATGTCTCTATACTTCAACTACATGTACCCTTGCATCAATAAAAAGTACTTTACATACATGTACATGTAGCTCTAAAGTTGCTTCAAATACTTGAAATCATGTGGGGGCAAACAAATGAAAAGTTGTAGTCCTTAAAATGCAGTACATGGTAATAGGTAACATCTGTGGGCACTGCAGTCAACAAATCCCCGCAAACATATGCTTATTGCTTACCAATTTTCAACTCAAAATACAGGACCTTATTAGTATTACTGCTAATACTTGAGGTATGCAGCACTTTTTGACATTGTTTGTGAACAAATTGACATTGAGAATATTAAATCAAACCTTGAAATCCTTGGTTTATGCCTGACACAATTCAATTGTGCATGTCTTACTTTCACCACAAGTTTGTTCTTTTGTTTTTTTGTTCTTTTAATCCTCTCCCTATGATCCTACCAAAGTTTGGTGCTGACAGCAGAGAGCTGTGGCCTGATGTTACTGCTGCACAACAGCATGAAGGACAGGAAATTAAAGGAAATCAAACAGCTCGTACACACAAATGGATTTAATAAATAGATGTATTGCTAAATGAAACTCACAGACAATATAAAAGAGAAGACAAAAGTATTCCCTATCAAAATCCCAGAATGACAGTAAGATTTATATTTCAGCATTCCGTGCCCAGTATGTCCAGTAGGTTTGGCTCTGGGCATTCAGTCATGACTTAATACTTTTAGAATGGTTCAGATTTGTCTGTCAGGCTGTTCTCATGTGATAAAGCTGGAATTCGGATGATGAGAATACCACGCTGCACACAAACAGGGAAGAACAAATCTGCTTTTATATGAACATAACTATAATTTACAGCATTTTTCTGGAACTGTAGACACATTTACCAGATGTGAGCCTGACAGTTATCCTATCGTATACCATCAAGGTGCCAATTAATTAATGGCAGCCCACAATGATTACTTTCATTCAAAACCAATTGAAAACTTGATACATGCAAACAGTGTGTCTTGTCAGAAATGGCACCATGCATTTTCAGTTGTTTTCAGTCTGTCTTCTCTGTGCAGGAAGGCAAGAGTATTTTCATGACTAGATTGATTTTGTCTCCATGACTTGTTTGATGGTCACTTTAGTAACTTACAACACGATTTGTGTTGGTAATCTTTGTAATTCATCATAAGTCATGATTGTAACTACAGTATGTAACATAAACATGGGGATGATAATAATCCTGTGCTCTGCTGACTAGAATCTGTTGCTTGTGTAAGTGCAGACTCTACTGCTCTATAATTGTACCATATGTTAGTGCCTATATGAATAGTTGATTAAAGGTTTGATATTATCAAAATATAACCCGATATGTCAGTTGTTTGACCTTTCAAGGTCACTCCAGGTCAAAATTAACAAAAGGAAACCCATAGGTACTTTCCCATCAATATTTCATTGCAATCAGGGGTATACAATTCACCGTTACAAAGATATATAAGCCAGTATGTCAGCTCAGCTCAAAATGCCAAAAGAAATATTGTGCAAAGTGGATCTACACTGTGCATTTTCAAGAAAAAGCTTTAAAATTTGGAATTAGGGTTTATCGATTATAAAACTGTTAAAGAGTAAATACAACGAAAAAAATCAACTAACACCAGACATTGAAATTTTTAACACAGACGGACGAACTTTAGCCTTCAATGACATGACTGTGACTGTGTGGGCTCTACCTTGTTTCCTTTATTTGTTTTGCTTTATTGGTTCATTTTTTGAGTCCTTACAGGTATTGACTGCCCCCAATGGTCATTCATACTTAGTTAGTACTTTCAAGTAAAGCACAAAATTTGTGGACTGTACAACCATTCTGATATCCCTGGCATGCTGTGAACGCATATCTGCTAAGGCGACCCGTCCTACAGCCATTTCCTAGGGTGGGTCTGACCCCCATTTCTCCAGGGAAGGCTTGGCAATAGGGTGCCACACTGACCAATACTTCAAATAGTGCCCATCTATCCAGTCTAATTAGTGTAAGGTAATCCCTGAGGCAACACTTGTATCAATTGATTACCATTACTGTTTTACTTTCTCTGCATGTGTCAATTCTGTCAATCTTACTTTAAAAAAAACATAAGTTCACATTTATTTTGAGAACAAACTATAACAAATTGACATTTTAATCATCAAAATTGGCCTAAGAAAAATGTATTTATGCATGTCTCTTGTCTTCAGACCTGAGTACAAAGTGGGTGTGGGTAGGGTTTTGGTGATTAATTTAGTAAGAGAGAGTAACAATTAAGCAGGAAAAATGTATACCCAGAGATTAAATTATGGACCTCGGTGCACCCACATTGTTTGACGTTTTCTGGTGGAGGTGTTGTGGAGGCCATCAGCTCTTGGGACAGCTTTATCCAGTAACATAACTAGTAAAAGTGCCCTTATCATGGTGATGGCATAGTTCTGTTGCCTAGCAACTGAGAGACCAAAGCAGGTCTGCAGTTCATACAGTTAAATATATGAATACCTTCCATTACAGCTGATGAATCGGTAAGTTATCACTGTCTTGAAAAACAATCCCATGATCCCCTGCACACCTTGAAAAACCTTTGCGTCTGGATATATTTTTGCATAAATGGATGCTTTGCATGTCATTGCATTTCTAACCGGAGCTTACCTGTCTCCTGTTCTCACCAAACTTTCATGATTCCCAGCCAAGAGGGTCGGTAAGGGGTTTCCCGTACTGGTGTTCTGGGGCTTTTTATTTACTGTACTGGCGTACTGGAAGCCCTCTTGTTTTACGTACTTCGTACTATCCAAAATTTTGAAAGATTTTTATTTTCCGTACTGCGTACTCTAGAAAAATAATTACCTGTACCAGCGTACCAAAACCCCCCTTACCCCCCTTCAGCCAAGTGTCACCTCTGAACTTTGAAGATAGGCTTCAATATGTCTAAAAGAAAAAAAAGGCTTCAATGTGTCTAAAAAGAAAAACAAAAAAAAAAAACAAATAAGACATTATTTAGACATAACTACAAAGACAAGAATATACTTTCACCTTTTTATAAAAGACTCCTGCCTGGGTTCAATTACGAGTAGCCCCCTAATAAAATGTTCCTACATGTATGTTTCTTAAGCTCTTCCAGAGGAACAGGGAAGCTGTTGAATTATCACCTGACAGGTGATGCCAGATGAAGACACACAGCAGATGACAACACTCAGCTATTGCTAGTCACTGTCAATAGGGAAAAGTTACATATGAATACATTGCTCTTGTTTTGCCAAGGGTTAAACAGACCAGGTGTTGTCACGCTTTTTTTGGAAAGCTCTTTGCCTGAGGTATGAACATGCACTTCTCATTAAAGGTACTATTTGTTAATAGGGTCTTACTTTCCATAAACTTTGGGTTCAGATGTCTTAGAAATAGTTATGGCGGTTTTTCACAAGTAGCTTAATTTCAAGTGGTGATTTTGCGGCATTTAAAATGAGCCTCCTTGGCAAGCCATTAATAGCGAGCGCTTTCTGCCAGATCATGGACAAGACAGGTGAACTTCAGCAGTGATAGTCAGTGTGATGATGAGGCCAATCTGAATGTATCCTGCACTTTTTCTGACGAAGAGGAACAAGATTTGATAGAGAGAGCAACTGTGCAAAAGAATGGGCAGTCAAGGCATACCATTGGGAAGCAGTCATGGTTCACATACCCATATAAGGCAGAACGTGATGCTGGCAACATAGAACATATTTGGGAATCAGACAATTCAAGTCACCCCAGAATTCTGTCCTTAATCATTGGTAAAATGAACTTTTTGTTAATAATATCAAACAGTTGCATTCATTTTACTTTAAATGAGCCCATCATTTTACTTTATTTTGGGTTGGTGTTGCTCTTTGAGCTTGTAAAATGGGCCAATAAGATGTTTGGTCTGACCGTCTGAGATCTTCGAATTTGGAGTTTAATATAGCAAGGTCCCACAACTCACAGAATCCTGCCAAGATGCGGTTACTAGGCTCGCCATGAAACTTTCTGAGTTAACTAGTGCTGCACCCAGCAGCAACACTACGACCCAGCCTCTGCACATACAGATATGGCCACAGACTACAGTTATAAATCCTTCTATTTTTCATATTAGCATTTTCCAGTCTAAAAAATCAGCATTTTGGTATTTTAAAATTTCTTCAACGGTATTTAATAGATAAAAATGTGAGAAAAAAAACGGACAAATTTTTGTCATACAATTCCCAGCTCATTATTTCGTGATAATTGAAATACGAAACAACACCTGGATGTCAGCTTTATACAGGTGTATGAACTGTGCTCTGGCCGTGGTCACATCATTGTCCTTCCCCACCATAAAGTTCCCACCTCAAGCTGGCCTGGAAGACAGTGCACCTATATGACCACCAATGAAGCAACTCTGTGATGCAGCAAACCTGACTTTGCTAACTTTATTAAAACAGAAGCTACAGCATGCTGAAAACACGGTATTTTCACAATTACGGACTATCTCCGTTGGGATGCGCAACCAGCCAATCACAACTGTGGTCTGTAACCATATGGAAATGCCATCTCTGTGTCCATTCCTGCTCCTGTTAGAGAGAGATACGCGACACTTTGACACCTAGTACTCCGTATACTCGCCATGCCTGCTATCTTCTCTCTTTTCACTGCTGCGTTTGTGACATCAGCCCCCCAGCCCCCACCCCCAGCCCCCGAGTTGTCAGAAAAGAACAATCACTCATGATGTGCGCATTTCAAAGCAACTTGAAAAGATGAATAAAGGTACTATTTTGATGCCAGAAGTGTAAAAAAAGTCATGAAAATGGACAGAGCGACATATATTTACTTCCCATATGCAAATAAAACAGGCTGTCATCATCAAAACCGTTAAGGGACTCGACATACATGTGACTGTTTTTGAAGAAAACCAAATTTAGAGCTTGATTAAGTACACTTACTGATGCAAAGACAACTTAAGTATATATTTTTGGGTTTGTACAATCATGTACTATAGATATGTGCGAAGATCAATCATTGTCCTTGCCTCATTGTTAAATAAACACAGTGACAATGCAACAGTAGCTACCATGGCTTCTATGTGAAGCCAGTGGGTGTGTTTACATACATGTAAAACAGTAACCCAACATTCATATCTTATGGCGTGATTTCAAGATTTTTTTTTTTTAAATTTTTGAGAAAAAAACTCATTACAATAGTTCATTTTAAGCTGTTTGACTTATACATATATATATATATATATATATATATATATATATAAAACTTTATTTTTAGAGGGTGTCCTGGTTAGTGCTGAGAGCACTAATCTACCCCAGGGCCCTCTATAAAATCAGTACATATGACAAAAGCATAAAACGATAATGCTGAAAGTAAAGGAAAATATACAAGTTTACACGACACTTCATAATTAACAACTGGCTATGTCACAGTCAGAATCATACTACCCAAAACAAACTACTTTACAGTGGCAGTTGGCTCTGAAAGAGTTAAATCCAACTACAGGACAGTATGTCCCCCTTGTGGATGAAGCGATTTCAAACACTCATCCACCAGCTGGCCACAACTAGCAGTGGCAAGTCGTAGACAAGTTGCAGCTTGTGTGGCGGTGCAGAGGCTCACTCCCCACAGCTCCAGACCTACGTGCCATTGTGGTCAGACCAATTAACTAGTCCCTACTCCAGAAGTTAAGATATTGCCTGCCTCTAGGGGCACCGCCACATTATCTAATTAATGAAGTGAAAATACATGTACACTGTATTCATTATCTCCACACTGGTGGCTACGGCCCACTGTCCTTGCATGATGCCATGTTTTCAGTTTGAAACGATCCATCAGTACTTCCAATTTCAAGTCCGTGACCATCTGGTATCTATCTGTGTGGTGGTGCCCATAATGTATCTCTTAATTGGATTAGCATGTATTGAAGACACCTGGTAAAATTATAATCTAGTTTATTTTGAATAAAATAACACATTGTGTGAATTGATGTTTTAGGACACTACATCAAACCTCTTATGATAGACCACTGTGAGCAGACATTTCATTGGCTGGTGACATATATCTATATATATATATATATATTTATATATACAGTGGTACCTGCTGTATGCAACCACTGCCGTGAGCAGCCATATTGCTTTCTTGTGGTCATTAGTCTAATTTCTTTGTAAAATTTACCTATGGTGACAGGTCACCTGCTGTATGTGGCCACTTTTTCTTGGCAGTAGGGGTGGCCACATACAGCAGGTACCACTGTATATATATTAACTGAGGGTAATTCAGCTAGTTTCCAAGACATCGATCTCCCCTGAGGCCCTCCAAATTGGATTGGCTGGAGAGTGACAGTGGTGCAAAACATGTAGTGTACAAAAATGCAGAACATCATTAACATAGGTCAGTGTACACTAACACTAGTCATGATAGCTAGTTCCTTATGTGGTCTCTACCTGCATACAATATCCCGTGTTAGCTAGAGTTCTTTTAATACATGCACAGTTGTCCCTCTTTTGACAGACCATGCCTAGTGCCAGCCAAGAAGTAGTCAAGTAAAGCAGGTGGTCTCCAAAGGAGGTTCAACTCTTTCATCACCTGTCAAACAACTAACCATTACATGTACTTTGAATTGGAACCCGGTCAAAACGTACCCCGGTCAAAATGTACCCAAGTCAAAACGTACCCAGGTACATTTTGACTCATCAAAATGTACCCAGATCAAAATGTACCCAAGTCAAAACATACCCAGGTCAAAATGTACTCATCATTTTCCATGACAGCGTACAGGGGTTTCTCATCCTATTCTTGGCCTTTGTTGCCGATTTCGTTGCTGTCAGTAAGATGATCCCAGTGTAATTGGACGTATGTACTGGATGTAATCGACAAAAATTGGGTTGGTCTGTAAAAGGATGTATTGTGGATTATTTATGCTAGTGCTGACAAATCGAAACACACATGTAGCGTTATATATGTAAAGAGGTCTAACCCCGTCATACTACATTGCAAAAGTATGTGCAATGTATGATGCGTATGTCTTTCATCATTACTAAACAATCCACACTTTTTTTTTTTTTTTTAAACACAAGGACTTCAGAGTAACCAATCCTTAGCAAAATTATGTAAAAATTATGTAGCATCAGAAATAAATTGAAATTTTCATATACTCCTATGTAAATGTTTTATTCTGATAGGACAGACTATTAACATCCCTTTTTGTCATTTGGTAGGGCCTATTTACATGCTAACTGGGTGATCTTGAAGTAAGGAGATAGGTTCAGAGTATGGAGCATGTAGGCCTAGTGCTGAGAGACCACCCCCAGGGCAGGTCAAAATGTATCTCAAAACTGGTGGTTTTCATTACCGTAACATGAAAAAGATAACGCAGTATTCCAAGTGAGTAGTCTTTAAATGATATGTGGGGTCTCTAAATTAAAACAGGTACCACTATACACGTACAAACTGTCTATCTAAATTTTAAAACTAATTGTCAAAGTTCGCATATGTCCGTTCACTTCGACATTGACGATTTCTAAATTTTGGAAATTATAATGTAGACCAACGCTACTTGCATAAGGCACGAGTGGAATTTTTGCTTCCATTTGATGTCAATTTTTAAGTGGCATGTCATGACGAAATAGGACAATATAAGTGAATATAAATTCACCAATAAATCGTCATCTCAACTCAGATGTCATGACTGCTATAAAGGTACATGTCATCGAGTTGGTAAATGTATGAAACGTTTACTTGTGCACATTAATTTATCACCTCATTTTGTAAACGTACTTTATGATGTTGTGTGTTTCATGTAACTATTTTTTCGCCATCCCTGGGGGCTCAATAAAACATCCTCATTTATCAGTATTGAAATGCCCGTGTAAACAGTTTTGACAATTTTCCGTGTCTCAAAGTGGCATTAGCTTTGAATGCATATACTACATACTGTACTTACGCCTACTATGGTCTAAAAAACCTGATTGACCTGATTGGTTTGTGCTCACAATGCAAACTACTGGGTCAGATTCTGATTCTGCAGCAAAATTTCACCAAAATTAATTAATGTTGTTGCATTTGGACACAGAGTGAAAGAAAATCCCCAACATTGCAGAGTCTATATATGTGAACAAGCACAACCATGTGGACAGGAAGGTTTTTGGCTCAAGTTCCAAGCAATGGGGAAGGAAGTAAGCATAGTATTATTGAAATATTGAATATCTTCTTAACTATTACAGATAGAGGTACCACTCCAAGTTCAATTCACAGGTTTGTGACATAGGTGCATGCAATGAACCACCAACAAAAGTTGTAGAATTTTAATTTATGCTAATTGGGGACACTTGAAAAGTTGGAACTACCGTGTTAGTCTATATTTGCATGCGTCCTCGGACAAATAATTTACCACATTTCCTATTCTTCAAAGATTCGGCATGGAGGGAGATTCGCATTGATAATAGCAAGGAGGCTACACATTACTTCGTTTTATTATTATTAATAATAATAATAATAATAATAATAATAATAATAATAATAATAATAATTATAACAAAAACTACAGAGATTTTGGGACGAAGTATCAGGTCCGGCACACAGTAGCCAGGTAGCAGTAATCTCATTGTGGTTTGTGTGTGTGTAATTAGCGGTTAATGACTTCACGCCCAGCTACCGTGGCATGTCTTTGATCTCATGCGCACTGCATGGCTGACTGCAAGCTCACCATCATGCGAGATATGGCTCCACATGGCATAAACAGACAGCCATTTACCGTCAGAAAATTCAGTAGACAAAAACTTGAAAACTTGAAAGGATTTTGCAAGTTGTGAGATTTTAGAACAAGTTCCAACTTTTTAACCTTGATGGAAACCAAACATCTTTGCCACCCGGCCCATGGTTTGTTGGATATAGGTACCAGCATGTGGAGTGATGAGCAAACCAAAACAAAGTCAATGATGGACCAATATAAATCACAACAAATTCAAAGATTCATTAACAGAAGAAAAATTTTTTTGAACCCAGTGAAAGAAACTTGGGAAGGTTCACGGGACTGTTTTGCATGCATCATTTTGTCTTTCTACTTGAACGGTGACTGGTCCACGCAGGTATGGCTTTTGTTTGCTCTTCTGCCATGATGGCCCTCTACATTAAAGCATGCTCATCCTCATCAAAAAAGGGCAAGAAAAAAAAAGCATGGCTAGTCCGTCGACTATCCATGGATAAACTCAGGCTGATCATCATCACACCTTCTGTCAGTAATAATTAAAGTTGTCTTGTCATTACAATGTACTATCGCATACCTGCCAACCCCACAATCTCCAAAATAGTAATGGTTTTTGTGAAAAATAGTAATCAGTAATGTTTTTATATTAATTATTCAAGAAAAGTTGTTCTTAAAAATCGTAATGTTTTGCTATTTTTATCAAATTTTACACTATTTCATGAAAATTTCACCTCAAAAATAGTAATCATTACTCCTAAATAGTAAGACTTGGCAGGTATGCTATCGCAGCCCTGCACAACCTGGCTGGGAGATGGGTTGTGATTCTGATGTCAGCAGCTGTTTCGCACCAGTGACAACCATCTGCGCTTTTGGCTTGCCAAGTCGGCTCATTTTAATATATCAAAATTATTATTTAGATTTAACATTTTTGAGAAATTTCACCAGATGATATTTCGAAGACATATTAACTCCAACTTTGTCCAAAGTTAGACCCCACCTAACAACAGGACCTTCATGCTTCAGTCACCACTGCGCAAAGACTGAGAGGTCGACATTGGAGTGGGAGTGGCCTTCTTTGTAACCTGTTTTAACGCAAAAACTTGCATTGCGTCCACAAGTTTTGCGAAAGGCGTACATGTATATCCAATTCCTCAAGCATTATCCAGGATTTGTTCATAAACCCTCCAATAAAATCAACATACCGGGCAATCTGATAATAAGAAGAAAAACTATTATTTTCGGTTAAATAGATTTTCGTCTTCATTTGATTTGAGTATGGGTTCATAATTCCAGTGACTCTTTGTTTATTTATGAAAACAATCTTTGAACTCCATTCACAATGATCAGTGTAAAAATTGAGTAAAACCAGCAAGAGTTATGGCTGTATTATTTTCGGTTTTCAGGGTGGTAGTCTCAGGCTCTTTGATGGCTATTTCTTTTTTTAGTAAAGATAAATGGGCAAATTTATTCATCAAACTCTACTGCTTAAAAACCCAAAAAGAATCACATCACCACCTGTTAAACATATTAAAGCTTGGGGGCCCCTAGAACTGTTCTCATGCAATTTCAAAGCAACTTTGTTTCATTCTCTCACAAGCTAATGTGGTAACGTTTTAATGGCTGATATTTAATCTGGCAATTTTATAATTATTTAATTTTTGATACATTACTCTATTAAAGTAAAATTGTATTGTACAGTATAAAAATGCCCCTGTCCAAAATAATTCACGGTACTGATCAAAGGTTTTATGACCTGTACTTTCCCATGACAATTAAGACTAGACCAATTTTTTCCTGCTCACCTGAGGTCAGCTCCTCTACAGGTTTAGTTATTCTTACCCAACACTTTAACTAGAATTTGCTGATTTTACATCAAAAATTCAAATGTTTCCCTGTCGCATAATTTGGTCTCTGCAGTGGCAGAGGGATAAACTTGCTAAGTCTGTCATGTTGAATGGTAAATATAAAGTGACCTTGAGACTTTTGTCAAGGTCATTCAATATAATCCTAACCTAGGTCTCACCAACAAACATACTTAAAGTACCATGTTTCGTCAAGTTTCATCAAATACTTCATGCGTTATGGTGCGTGCACGTGTGCGTGGTTCAGTGCCCTTGAGAATTAAGTGATGGTCACCCAAAAGCGATCACAAGCTACATGTAAGTTCTACATGTACCAAAATTATATTTAACACAATCCTACCATGTGTTGCCGGATCTCCTAAAGTTCATCAAGAGTTTGAGTTACATCTGAGCAAAACATCACAAAAAACTGGGAAGGAATATGTCCCATCCTAGCTTGTTCACTTCCTACCTATTCCCACCATATTATATGTCCATTCAGCACTTCATACTTTTTTGTTGGGGGGGGGGGGGGGGAGGGGCAGAGATGGATGAAAGGCTCAAGCTGGTTCAGGCTCGCTCCCTCAGGATGCATTCCATTTTTGTTGCTGTTCTCATGTGAACATGTTCTATTGAGCTCCTTTGTTGGCACGATCCAAGGAATGCGCCAGACTCCCTTCACAAAACACTCTCTCTCCTTCAGCATGGAGTTTCATTTGGGCCACATCTACATGTACATATAGACACACAATATCTCTTTGGCAATCAGACCCAGTTAATAATTACAACTGATAAAATTTATACACATGATGTTATAAAATGAAATTTTGTTAGTTTTAAGGCTAAAAGTGTCTTTTTTTTCCCACATATCAGGTTTGTCCCACCACTCCTACATGTAGCTACAGAATAAAACAACAGATCTATATATGACACATATTATACTTCTCTATAGACTAGGCCTAAATTATATTGACCAGTGATTTTGCATAGACTAGGCTATACTGGCCGTATAATGTACATGTATACACAGTGGATAGACTATATGCTATGCTGGCTCTATAATATATACACAGTGCATAGACTAGGCTATACTGGCCGTATAATGTATACACAGTGTATAGACTAGGCTATGCTGGCTCTATAATATATACACAGTGCATAGACTAGGCTATGCTGGCTCTATAATATATACAGTGTATAGACTAGGCTATCCTGGCTCTATAATATCTACACAGTGTATAGACTAGGCTATCCTGGCTCTATAATATCTACACAGTGTATAGACTAGGCTATCCTGGCTCTATAATATATACACAGTGTATAGACTAGGCTATCCTGGCTCTATAATATCTACACAGTGTATAGACTAGGCTATGCTGGCTCTATAATATATACACAGTGCATAGACTAGGCTATGCTGCCTGTATAATATATACACACAGAAATGTTATGTTGTGCATCTTATCATGTACGCTTCATCTTAAGTGACATCTTTGTGCTCTATACTTATCTGTAACATCTACAGTGGAACAGCCCTCACACTGAGGTCTGTGAAGACAGCAGTTTAAATTCATATTGGACACAAAGTTTCTCATTCATAAGAACTGAAGTTCCATTGTCCAGTAGAGAACCCATCATTTTCTTTCCTTTATGTTCACTTGCTGGTGGCCAATAATGAGAGGAACCCAGATTCTCATTGATAGAAAAAACTTCCCGTGGCTAACTTAAACATTTGTAGATTCTATCATATTTTTTTCCCTTCATTCTCACATGAAGCCATAACTATACGCTATATACTAACTTGTGTGATGAAGTTGTACGTATCCTAACACCCTGGCTGACAAAGCACCCAGGTCACTTGATCATGAGGGCCTGACCCAACAAGACTTTACTTATTGGTTTAGGCTCCAAAAGCTAAATGGAAGCACAGCAGATTGGTGGGGTCCACGTTACTGTGCATGAGTACATGATCAAGAGCCGTGCCACCTTCAACTGAACTAACATGTTTAGCTGATCACTGACACTACGCCAGTCAGAAATTCTATGCACTACATTGGAATGTCGGCATGTACACTGGCCATGGTGATAGGAAATTGTAGTAGTGCGTGGTGTATTTTTCTTCCTATCAGTCCTGACTTCTGGCCCAGTAAGGGCAGAGTTGATGGCTTGTGTCAATACAGGTGAAATGAGACCTGACCCACGAGACCTGATGGAATGACAGCCGATCTCACATCAAATGTGTTGAACACAAGATGATATGTTAACTCCTTTCAGCCCCACACATTGGACCAAGTCAACAGCCTTCCTCAACCCACTTTGAGCAAAATGCACCCAAAGCACATCGAGGTAAGCTGTTGACCTAGACCAGGATATCTCTGTAACTACAGGAATCCTGGTTTACAAATAAAAGGACTTCTTGCAAAGAACATGAATCTAGCATCCTCATTATAATTCAGAGCAGTTCATTTCAATTAAGTAATTTGACTTGAATTGCCGTTGGGTCTGACAGAGTTAACCGCCAATAACTGCACGCTTGCTCTTTTGATTTGTGCATTCAATACGAGGTGTGGTGTACAGTGTGGTGTACAGTGTGGTGTACAGTGTGGTGTACATGAGCTGTAGCCTGTCAAGGTGTCTCCTGTGGCTACTGACACACACAGCAGACCTCTCAGAGACAGCCACCAGTTGGATTCCACATTATACATTTGCAGTTAAAAACTAATTGCAAAAAAATGTATCTTGCAAATGATTTAGTTTCTAGCTGCTGGCATTAACAGACAAAATGAAAATGGTCAGAGTTGATAGTTTCCAACTCTTTCAGTTTTTTTATTATCAGTACATAACAAAAAGGCCCATGGGCCCAGTGTTCTGCTGACACATACTGTAATCTGGTGACCAGCACCAACATGTCATTTCCTAAAATGTATTCTGGGTGATGGTTTGGAGAAGTTGAAGATATATCATTTGTGGACACTGAACAATGGAAGGATGATTGATGGACAGACATATGGACAGACAATGGACAGAGACCCATTCCATAACATCAGCTGACTGACAAAATCTCCTGTCATACTTGCATTAAGAAAGACCACTCCTATATGAGACCATCTGGCTTGCACTAGTAGATTTTAACAGCAGCGTTTGGACACTTTGGCGGTGGTGGGCAGTGGACAGCGGCGACCAGCGGCAGTCTGCGGCAACAAGTGGCGGTCGGTGGCGATTGCCGCTGTCCGCCGCTGGTGGCCGCAGACCGCCGCACACATTCCCACCTGCTGTGGAGTCTCAACAGGAATGGGCAGCGGTGGGCGGCAATACTGCCTATCGCCGCCGACCGCTGCCCTGGGCTGCAGAACGCCGCTCATCGCCGCCTTCTGCCGCAGACAAACTCAAATCAGTCCAGGGAGCATCTGTTTCTTTCAGTTGTAAGCTAAGAGAACAAATATATGCACCTTTTTAACAAATGTGTGCACTTATGGACCCAGGCTGGGTGACAATAAAAGTCAATATGTATATACACACACACACACACACACGGGAATAGTGCCAAGATGTGAACTACACCTAGTGGGCGTTTGAAGCACCTGGGGTAAGACTAGCTGCACAGCCTTTAAGCATGTTGTACAACTATCATGTATGCCTGATGGCATCCCTTTGTCTCAGCTTATCATTATAAGGACAAGTAAGACAGTGAAAACATTTTGTTGGGTGATTTTGAGATTTTAACAGTTTTTACAAAAACATTTTTTTTTCTAAAAGTTGGCAAAATTCCAAGCTCCTAACTAAAGTAGAAACATGACAATAATGCAAAGAAACCCACAGGCATTTGGACATTTGAACGTCAATGTGTCATTCTTTTGGTTTTCAGCCACCTAGCGGAACAATGCCACCCATCAGTTATACTTAACAGTTGGTCACGTGGCTACAGGTAGCAACAGCCCATTGCAAAATGAGAGTGGTACAGTGGTCCCTGTCTTGAGAGACCACCCAAAGGGAGGGTCAAAACGTGGTCTCTTACAACAGGTGGTCTTTCATTAGAGGTACAATAACATGGAAAAGATGGCACAATGTTCTCAGAGAGTGGTCTTAAAAAGATATGCGGTCTGTCATTAGAGGGGTCTCTCAAGACAGGTACCACTGTATCACGGTGGTGCTGCGAAAGCAGGCGACATGCCAAGGTGTGTTTGTGGACAGGGAAATGATGTGAACATGCAAACATGTTTCAGCCTTAGTGATTTACTGTACAGTTACCTTGCTAGTTTTGTGTTCAAATCAAGGAAAACTTTTAAATGTTCAGAAGCAGAGGGAATCATCAGACTATGTCCCATCAAAGGCCCTGCCGCAATGGATTACCCCAGTGGCCCTGCACATCAAAGGCAGGCATAAAAAAACTGGAACTTTAATCAACAATACCCACGTACATAATAATATTTTATTGAACTCCCAAAGATGAGGAAATAAAACTATAAATAAGTACATCAAAATAAGCATGACTAGCTAACTAAGTAAAGTATACAGACAAGTCTAACAAGCTAACTACATAAAGTATACAGATAGGAGTACATACAATAAAACACTATCCCTGAAAAATGAGATGAAGAGGTGAGGGCCAAGGGACCAAACCCGCCACCCGTCCACTAGCAATGAGCCGCCATAGGCCACCCCGCCAACGCAATTAAGACAACACAATTCTCATTCCCATGCTTGAGATCATGGGGCCCGAAGGCCTGCGTCCATAATGTCATGCTTTGAAACCAGATTGTCTGTCACCATTTGACAGATCACTGAAGAATGTTTTCTGTACTTCAAAGGCTCCTTTAGTCATGTGATTGGACAATACTTGATTGACTACCTCAATGTTGGATGGTATTTACTCCATTTTGTACAAATATGAGCTCAACTTAAGCAAACTGTATTGTTTCAGAGGCAAATGATCAACATCAAAGGCCTTTGAAGCTTGTTTTCTCAGAAAGGATAATATGATGAGAACCCAACCTAGGAATGGATATTCCAAGAAAACAACTGGGCAAAACTCTTAATCTGACTTTTATATATATATATATATATATGTATGTATGTATGTATGTGTGTGTGTATGTATATATGTATATGTATATGTATATATATATATATATATATATATATATATATATATATATATATATATATATATATATATATATATATATATATATATATATATATATATATACACACATATACATACATGTATAGCCAGAATGACCAGCGGCCTTTGATTCTGTAATGCCTCAACTGCAAAAATGATTCAGCGATTTTCAAAATTTTGCTTTGTTCCTTTTCTATAAAATGAAGAAATGAACATCCTGGAAAAAGGGAAAATTGAAATATAAAACTTTGAAGATGGATAACAGAAAAACTAAGACAAACTTAAAAAAAAATCCCAGGATCATTTTTTTTTTCATTGCCAATACATGTATGTCAGGATTAAGATGCAAGTGCAATTATGATTTTAACACAAATAATTAGTCAATTATTATAATCCACATTTATGGGATGGATGATTTGCAGTCAACGTTTGATTATTAATTCAACAATTAACACCACAGACACCCAAACACAGGATATATAGTTTCTTTGAAGTACTACGATTACGCACATTTATGATTCGTTATCCTAACACAAATACATTTTGAGCTAGGATTGATTATAGTGGGATTTATTTTTGGTGTTTTAGCTGTCCTTAACCATGACAGTGTGATGGAACCAGGTGGGAGACGGCATTCTGTTTTGTGAACTCCCCCCTCCCAAAAAAAAGTTGCATTTTTTTTGCTTGGTTCTCATATTTGTTCAATATTTTTTCTTCCAAGTCAGAGAATTTTCAAAAATATGGTCAGAAGGTAGTGGATTTGTTTGAACCAAAAAAAAATATGCAAGAGAACGGCTGGTCACTGAAGACCCAGACTTTAATTTCAATGACCAGGACGATCAGCACTTGTCTACTTGTTACTGCTTCATTGTCAAACAAAACCATCTTTTTCAACCCAGCGATTTTACTAACAGTGCCAGCACGCCTGCAGCATTTAGACTGACATGCGTGAGTCTGTGCGATCATTTAGAGACTGATGTCGTAAACTTGAGGTCATTGTGCCAGGCACCGAGTCCCCTCTGGTCCCGTCTGGTCCCCCCTGGTCCCCTCACACAGTGGGCTAGGTGAGTGGTGTCAGCGTAGTACGTGCCTGCACTGTGTATCAGTGGAACAGTGGGACGCACTCAGACACAGGCAGATTCTGCATTGATTTTCAGGCTGGAAGGATAGGGCAACGACAAGCCTCTCAAGAGGTCTGTGGACTACAAGGTGTCATGACATGGCAACCACCACTTGATCGAGAAGAACAGAATTCTCATCGTTGTGAACGGTGCACTCACAGGCCAGTAGGAAGCAGGGGCACCACATTCTATATACACAGTTGCTGGCTGGTCACAACATGTTGAATGTTTCAGCGAGGCAATGAAAGCCCACTCACTGCACACGAACATACAGACAAAAACATGCAAGTGTTTGTATGGCAGCATGGTCACATGGGACATCAGGGTTATGACCCTCCAGCCACACTTAACAATCAACAATGCAGCTACATGTACGAGAAGAATGGACGCACACTGTACTGAACGCCCAACATGATGGGCAGCATGCCTAACTAAGAGGGAGGGAGTATCATATCACTGCAACATGTCATCTAATAGTAATAGTGTTGGTAACTTCTCCACTGTATTAAAATTCTACCTGCCCTGTACAATTTTATTTAATTATTGTATCTATATGAGTGGTTCATTATTGTTCCTGACATAGGTCTGAATTGACCTCTGTAATGTGAGTCAATAAAATTATCTATCTATCTATCTTTTTCCACGGTATTAGTTGACCCACTGCAGGTGGAGACACCCACAGTGCAGGGGATAAATATCCATTGGTAGAAAATGTCATGTGACACCGGAAGCAAGTGCTGCCACCATGCAGAAAGTGTGTGTGACATGCTGTGTTGATGCACACAAGATCATTTTCAGGACCACCATATTATCCGACATGGTTGAGCAGACACTTGGTATAATAATTTAAAACCAATCAATCAAAAGCTTGGCACATATAGGCTCACCCCGCTCTTCAAACATCATATGCCCCACATTCGATCACCAAACAGGGGTGTTTGTTTTGCCCCCCCCCCCCCTTATTGAATCCATTTACTGATTAATAATATAGCTTAATGTACTCGTGCTACTGACACAGTGTGTGAAATAAACTCACTTATCGTATCCTAGAAAACAAAGTTATGCAGTTAAAAATACACTTCTATGGGGTCCTCGGTAGGTAACTGGCAGAACAAGTGTCAAAGCATTCTCCTCAACATGTACAGTACACATACTGTAGGCCTACAGTGTATGGGGGACTGCAGCAGAGTACTCAATATAGGCTTGTCAAAACTGGCTCTTAAAAGCTCTCCTACGAGATGCTGGCAAAATGACTGCAAAATCAGCTGCAATATTTAGTTGGATTTTTTTTTTCAAATACATGTACTTCTCAGTATCTGCAAACACTCTGAAGCCTTAATTGACATGTACGCTACTGCAAAAGATCAAGGTTACTGATAATAAATTAAGCACCTCACATTGTTAACTTTTGACACTGAGGTATGTTAATTATCATCAAATATTGTGTCCACTCAATTAAGCAGGAAGAGGTCTGTTTTCATGTAGGAGACAACTGTTCAAAGGCAGAAGAGTTCCATGGATAAAAAGCCTACTTCAAGGGTACACTGGGGTGCAGATTAATCTTTTATCTATTCCATGATATGTGCCTTACACATGTATGTGTTATGATGGTAAGCTCAGTGGGGTGCCCACTTTATAATACCCATATGATAGACAAAGGTAAAATATGAACAAGCCACTAGCTGTTATCTAGTGAACTCTGCGGTCACTAATTAAATGCCTCTCCACTTAACTGTTTATCAGTGATAAAGGGATCTGCATGCATATGGCGTGCATATACCTCCAGCTCGTTGTTACCAGTATGAAAAGACTGTTTCCAGCAAGTGCAGACTTTGCCTGGGAATTCAGTGTAACTCTCCTCTTCAACAAAAACCTCTAAAAATAGTAGACAAGTTACATGTAGTTCATCTGGACCCTATCTTTTATTTCAGCACATACAAGTATATTTTATGTTCGGAACGAGCGGGACTTGAACCTGCAACCTTTGGCACCAGTCGCCTAGCTGAAATGGGAAACGCACATATCCGCTCGACCAAGAATCTGGAGGAGTGAAAGTGACATTATATTACGGTTTGGGTAAACTACAAATATAAAAATTTATTTTGTATTTGGTTGCACTAGCTTTCGTTCCACTTAACAGTAACCATCATACTTTTATCTTTACTGCAATATTTAAGAGACAGAGGTAGATATTGACAGTCCAAACCTCCAAAACCATAAAGTATGGTGAATACAGGTTGTCAATTTGGTTTGCATGATAATTACTTTGTAACAGATGGAGCTGAAATGGTACTATATATAAAGGACACCACAGACTTCATTAATAAGATTGAAGCTCTGCCACCATTACCAGACAATACGCTTTTGGTAACTTCATATGTACAATCACTGTACACAAATATTCCCACCTCTGCAGGTTTACACAGTGCAGCAAGAGTATTGCTACATAATAGAGACCCCCTGGAAGAACCCAGCACTCGTGACACACATGTAGTCAGTTTGTTAAGGTTAGTGCTCACCTGCAATAATTTTTAATTCAATGGCGAGCACTACCTTCAAACAAGTGGCAGAGCCATGGGTACAAAGGTGACCCCCCCCCTTGCTAATCTGTTCATGACTAAACTTGAAGAGAACATTCCACTTAACCCTTTCCCCCTTGAATTGACACTTGAGTCGACAGTTTTCCTTGGCTTGACTTGGGGCATGTGGCTCATCTAAAATTCTAAGTCAAAACTGTTTTTCATTATTGTTGATATTAGTTGAAAACACTGAAGCAGACGACATTTGACCACCAGCCGGTTTTGGCTGGTTTGAGGGGGAAAAGGTTAAGTTCCCACTCCAACCACATCCATGGTTCAAATGACATCTTCTGTACATGTATATGGACATACAGAGATACATGTACCAACCAACAGGATTCATCACACATTTGATCCTGCTATCCCACAATGAAATTCACAGCCAAAATAGCAGCAAGTGAGGTAAATTTCCTCGACACAACAGTAAAATTTGACTCTCAGTTAACGCTTAAAGCTCTGATTTAAGACCAAGCCAATAGCTTTCCTCAAGAAACTTTGCATGCTATGGCATCACATGCAAAGTGCCCCGAGGAAAGCTGTTGACTATAAGACTACTGTTTGCTTTAGACTAGGCTTGCTGGTATTTAAATGAAAGGTATATATTCATGAGGAATTTGAATCATTTCCCCATTATATGTTTAAGGGTAATGAGAAAACCACTATAGCCATGATTAGCACTTTGAAGATTAACATAAAGCATATGTCACGCTATAGGTAAAACCCACAGATACATGTACCCATATACATGTATGTATCTCCACCAGTCCATGCATGCATGCATTGGTCTGCCACTCAAAACACAAAAAAAGATGGCCCCTAAATGTATAGCCAATTCTTGCTAGTAAAAAAAATGCTCTAAATCTGAAGATTTTGAAGCAAATGCCATCAAAATCTTATACTACTATGAACAAAGAGGCAAATCACCCCTATTGTTACGGGAAGCAAAAGAAAAGTTAGACAGAAAGGACAAAACCGCCCTTCTTGCTTCCATGTCAAGAGAGACCAATACTAATCAGGAAAAACTTTTTCCTGATCCCAAAAGTTCAATCGGTCACTTTCCCGTATGAAAAGAATTATTCAAATCAAACTGGAAAATCCTTGAAGCCTCATGCCATGCTGAAGCATTGGTAAACAAGGAAAGAATCCTACCAGATTTCAAACGAGCTATATATGACATCAAAGACATGCTGGTCCACCTCAGGATCAGACGGAGTCAAACCACTGATCACATAATGCTGCCATCACGGGAGCTACATGTACACACAACAACACCTGCTACAGACAGAACTGCAAGTATAGCATCTGTATGAACTGAACAGGGAACGCGAGAAGCAATCAGACAGATAGAACCTTCAGTACAGACCGGGTCCCAATTGGAGGTTGCTGCGAAAGCTCAAATCTAGTTTAGCTCCTCACCTGTCGAACGTGCAACAAACAATATTTTGGACAAACCAAATGTCTATTTCAAGATGGATTAAGAGAATATTTTTGTAACACCAGTAACAGGATCATGATCAAGCCCTGGGGCAGACATAACACCCAGGTGGATCACAGTGGACTCAATTTTGAAGTCTAAATACTTCAATACATGTACATCCACAATCTTCCCAACCCAGAACACAGCAGACAGTTGTGCCTGGAAGAAGAATAACATTGGGTGCATCAACTTTGCTCCATTGAGCCATTCAGATGCAATATCATGCTAAGAGAACATTTGCTCTGTCTAATGCTAAATTTTCATTATCATTGCTCATCTTCCCATGCTATACCTACCTTGCTAATTTGCATGTTTAATTGTGGAGGAACTGCTAAATTACACTTTTTGAAATTGTATAATTACAATTTTTCCTGACTCTAAACAGGGCTTCCAGGTCAAAGCTTTTCACCTGGATTTTCTTGACCTAAACTATCTCGCCCCGCCTAACCCTGGCTGGTGCCACACGATTACTCCTCCTTATTTTGAAGGATCATAGATTCAAAAATACTTTTGGATTTCCTCCCCTGTGACAACAGTGCCACAGAGAGGCATGATGCTGTAGAATGTCGTCACACTGATGTGTATTACTTGACAATGGCAAGTAAAGTAACTCGTGCATATCTAAAATGGCTCTCTTGGCAGTTATCCTCATTGCCTGACAAGATCCAGTCAGATTGAAACCAGTGGCAATAACCTCTGTCCATCAAGGCCCTGGCCTTGTCTTATAGGCCTGAATTGGTACTAAAGTATGGTATATAAGGTGTTCAGGTGTGTCCTCTGTGTCCCACAACTGAACAAGCCGCCTCCCAAGGGAGGTTTAAAGCCCGATGTGTAAACACATAACACTGTGACACCTGTACAATGTAAATGTTATATAACAACCTCTGACAGTTGGGAACATGGTTAATATCTAACAGGGAGCATCTGAGTACACGGCCAGGCTGTGTACTAGCTGTTTATACTGGATGCTGGTCATGTACAGGATACAAGTTGACCCAGACACATTGAATTTATGTCCATGTGTGACTTACTGGTCGCTGACTACTGCACTGATCTCCATTAACACTTCAACAGGACAAATCAAAGAAGTACATGGAGCCAGGTGTTCATCTTGCAGCCAGCTTACTGCAAACCTGCATGTTTAACATGTACAGTGGTACCTGCTGTATGTGGCCACCCCTTCTGCCAAGAAAAAGTGGCCACATACAGCAGGTGACCTGTCACCACAGGTAAATATTACAAAGAAATTGACTCCTTTGCCTGAGCCTAAGTGACCACAAAAAAGCAATGCGGCTGCTCACGGCAGAGGTTGCATACAGCAGGTACGACTGTATTGCAAAAGAGGCCAATTTAGTCCATGACTGCATGGCTTAACAGTGCCATCAATAATGGCCGTGGAGACATGTTCTTCTTACCAGCTTCCTGTGGATCCTTTTTTATTTGGTGGAAGAAGCTGAAGAACTTGGAGCAAACTGCTGTATAGTCATAGCTGTAAGTTACAGTTTCATCCGCATTAAAGTTACCAGTCACCAGATTTCACATCAAACTTTTACAATGATTCACCAACCTTTTCAGTGAATTAAACCAGCCTTTTTCTAACTTTCAACATTTTGTAATACTTTCCCAAGCACTGTAAAACCCTTGCCTCTGAATGCATTTAACCCCTTAACCACCAAAACCACGGTTGCTGTGTGATATCAAAGCAATTAGGTGAGCAGTTTGGGAGAAGATTTTTTACGATTTGCCCAAAAAAGAACAACAAAAATTCATAAAAAATATCAAAATCACTAGAGCGTGACCATTTGATCAAATTTGGTAGAGACACACCCAAGGAACATTGCCGTCAAGTTTGAAGTCAATCTGGCAGGTCATTTTGGAGAAGAAGTAAAAAATGTGAATTAGTATTAGAATAATGTCCATTGACTTACATGGGAATCTGTAGGAAAGGTGCATTTACCGATAAGTACCCGAATTAAAAAAAGATATTAAAAATCAGGAATCCAAAGCAGTGCCACCTAGTGAAAAAATTTGTTTGACCTTTTAACAAGGAACATGTCAATCAAGTTTCAGCTCAATCTGAGTAACTATTCTGGAGAAGAAGTCCAAAATAGCAAAAACACAAGAAATCATAAAATAATAGGAAAAAACTGCAGCATCACCTGGTGAACAAATTATTAACAAGGAGTCCTTGGGACTGTCCCTGTGTGATATCAAAACAATCAGGTGAGCGGTTTCAGAGAAGAAGGTTTTTTTTTAGATTTGCCGCAAAGAAAAAAAATTCATAAAAAATACAAAAATCACTCGAGCATGAACATTTGTAAAAAATTGGTATAATCCCACCCAAGGAGCATTGCCACTAAGTTTGAAGTGAATCTAGCTGAGGTTTTTGGAGAAGAAGTCAAAAATGTAATTGTGAACAGACAGAAGACGGACGAACAATGGATGCCTTAACCTCCTTAAAGCTCAGCCTGACTACCAAGTCAGCTGAGCGAAAAATTTGCATTCAAAATTGTTGTATCGAGAAAGGCATTAGGGGTAAAACTGTTTTTGTGTTATTTTGGATATTTTTTGAAAAATATTCAAGGAACTAGAGGGCTGCATGAACAGACCATGCTCAGCTGACCTAAGCTTGTCCCACAAAATCAAGGTTGCAACTGAATGGACATGTGCTAAGCTTTAGCCAACGGCATATGGCATTTAAAAGTATTTCTTAGATGGACGACTGAGCCTCCTAAAAGCTCAGTCTGACTAGCAAGTCAGCTGAGCTAAAAATTGCAGCACCACCTGGTGAACAAAGAAGAACTAGAGTCCCTAGGAGTGTTCCTGTGTGATATCAAAGCATGACCAGTTTTGGAGAAGATTTTTAAGATTTGCCTAAAAAAAAGAACCAAAAAAAAAAAAAAATAAAAAAACTCCCCAAATCACTTAAGTGTGACCACTGGAACAAAATTAGTAGAGAAACCCCCAAAAATCATTAAAAAATCAGGAATCCACAGGAGTGCCACCTAGTGAACAACTTTGTTTGAAGAAGCTTTCACAAGGATCATATCCACCATGTTTCAGCTTAATCTGAGCAAAGGTTCTGGAGAAGAAGTTGAAAATAGCAAAAACACACAAAAAATCATAAAAATGGGAAAAAATTGCCAAACTCCAAACTTCATAACTACTGGGTCACGGTGACCCAAAAAGTAGGTCACCAAGTACAGTTTTATGTACAATGCAAACCAAGTCCAATTTTGATCTGGAGGCTCAATTCTCTTGGCCACTGATGTCAAAGCTACACCCTGCCAATGTTACAAAATCACCTCTTTCAAATTTATATGCATGGTGACCTCACAAAAATAGGTCAAGGTCACTGATATACATAACATTCTAGCATTGGACATGGTCTATATATGCTATAAATTTGGCAAGTCTAATCCAATTTCTATTCCAAATATGTAATTTCATATCTTAAAACATATTTTTGATCATAATTTCCATCAAATTATGGATGGTGCTACTAGTATCACTTGGAACTTAGATTTTGGCCTCCCGCACAATCCCACCAAATTTGGTGAAGATCCACCAAAAACTAGACACAAGGTTTTCGCTGTGCGAAAACAAATATGCATCCCCCACGCATGACAGCTAGTGTTCCCTATTCATGTTCAATAGTAACCATGGTCTTGCAATCAACCGTAACAAAAATATACAAGGAAAATAAAATTTTGACCTCAGTTTGACCTTTCAAGATCACTCGCGGTCAAATTTAACAACACCAAAAGAAAGCCCATAGGTACTTTCCTATTCATGTTCAATAGTAACCATGGGTCTGCGATCAATCGTAACAAAGATATAAGGAAAACAAGCTTTTGACCTCAGTTTGACCTTTCAAAGTCACTCGAGGTCAAATTTAACAACACCAAAAGAAAGTCCATAGGTGATTTCCTACTAATGTTCAATAGTAACCATGGGCCTATGATCAACCATAAGCAAGATATATACGGAAAAAACAATTTTGCCTGATTTTGCTGAGTCAGCAAAAAACAAAAAACCTTAATAAAAAATCCAAAAATCAATGGATTTTGACAAACAGTATATCAGAAGAATTCCCCAGACCTGTAGAATATTTGTACTGAAATAGAACGTAATTCGTAAATATGCCTTAGAGTTATAGCAGGAATAAGAAATCCGGCGGCGGCAGCAGCGACTCTCGAATTCTACTAAACACTATATATATATGCATCCCCCAGTGGGGGATGCATAATTAAAGATGCTAGAGTGTTCACAAGATTTTCACATTTTGAACCTATACATGCATGTACATGTATATCATAATATTGTAGGTGGTGCCACTAATATCAAAAGGTCATTTTAAAGGTCTGATGTCACACAATTTGGCAGCCATCATGGAATTCGACTACAGTTGCATCCTGTGGCCTGTGGACAATTCAACTACAGCTGCATTCTGTGGCCTGCATACAATTCGACTACAGTCACTTCCTGTAGTGAAAGAGTTAAACTGAATGTTCCAGCTGCACAGTATTGTGGTTTATCTTTTACCACTTTCACTGACCAAGAACTTGACATATTAGTCAGTCAAACCAAATGAATGGCCACAGCACAGGTTGTCGTGGGAGGCCTCATTGCTGAATTCATGGGGTCAATGACCTTGTAAATGGACCAGGCCATGAACACCATAAATCTGACAAGAAGACCAAGGTATGCCATAAACAACATTAATTGGACAACAAGCCAAGGTATCCCATTAAACACCATAAACTTGAACAGTAACTCAAGGTATGTCATAGACACTATACATTTTCGTTGTACAAAAAGCCAATGTATGATATGAACACCTTTAATATAACAAGTAAGTCATGGTATGCTATCAACACCATGAACCTAACATTGAACATGACTAAGCCAAGGTACACCACGGACATTGTGTATCTGACATGACTAAGCCAAGGTATACCATGGACATTGTGCATCTGACATGACTAAGCCAAGGTATACCATGGACATTGTGCATCTGACATGACTAAGCCAAGGTATGCTACGAACACTGAGTATCTGACGTGACTAATCATATAAGCCAGGGTATGCCATGAACATTGTACATCTAACATGATTAAGCCATGGTTTATCATGAACACTGAGCATATGACCTGAGTAAGCGAAGGTATAGCATGCACATTGTGCATCTGACATGACTATGGCAAGGTATGCCATGAACATTGTGCATCTGACAGGACTTAGCCAAGGTATGCCATGAACATTGTGCATCTGACATGACTATGGCAAGGGATGCCATGAACATTGTGCATCTGACATGACTATGGCAAGGTATGCCATGACCATTGTGCATCTGACATGACTATGGCAAGGGATGCCATGAACATTGTGCATCTGACATGACTATGGCAAGGTATGCCATGAACATTGTGCATCTGACAGGACTATGGCAAGGTATGCCATGAACATTGTGCATCTGACATAAAGCCAGTTTAAAGTAATGCGCTGCCATTGAACACCTCTGATTGGACTAACTTATGCACAAGAATGATACATATATTTATTTGCTGCAGGTACATTTTAAATTGGGAACAGTGATGGAGCTGGCACAGCAGAAAGAAGTAAATTACATTGTATGATTGTAAAAGTAAATCATGTATATATACTCATCTGGGAGTTGCTCTGTCAGTACATTGACAAATAAACCTATATTAAAGCTATATTGTTAGCTGCAGCTGAGCATGAACCCATAGAAGTGTTTAATCATGGACATACCTTGTATCATTAGATCTACCACAACTAACCCCAAGTGAGTATTTAAAAATGTCATAATGCAGTCTTCCATTAATGTTACTTTGAAATCTGTTTGTCTACTCAGCTATGTAGTCAACTGTCATTTTTCAATCAACCTATAATAAACATTATCACATATATTATATACCTGTAAGTTGTCTCTGCTATAGCTTGCTTTATTGTTACAGTTTTTCAAAAGTTCACAAATTCACATGTATGCAGGGGTTTTACATTCATTTTTATTAAAAATATGAAGCTCTTAAACTTCTTCCATTGAACGGATTGAGCGTCGGTCATTGCAAGACATTCTGTTTATATATGGAGCAGACATTGAGTCTGCAGTTCTAACCCTGTGTTCTGCACTAAAGGGAGCTGATACATATATTTGGTGCTATATGTATCTAACATGTCTAACGCAGCATCCATGAATAATGGTGCAGCCACCTGGACATATAACACAGCTTTAACAGTCAGGTCTTCACAGATGACTTGGTCTACCCATCACATACATGGCTGCTGTGACCACGCATGCAGGCAATATGCCATGCTCCAGTACACTAGATGAATAGTAATGCATACATATACACTTTTTGAACATGAGGCATAAACATTCTTTTCAATAAAGAAAACATATTTAATCTTTTTTTTGGGGGGGGAGGTACTTTTAGGCTAGCCTAGATGTGACCCTAATGTCCTTTATTTATTGTGCCATTAATTTATCATTTTTACCATTACAAATTTAGAAGAAAGAAATAAATAGAACAGGAAAGACTTCATATCTGTAATTAATTTTTCTGAAACCATGTTTGAGTGGTTTTAAAAATGCACATTAGCAGAGCTGCCACATGGAAATACATTGATTAAAATATTGTTCCTTTGATGCAGGGAAAACTTTGCTTAAAGACTAGATTTAAACTGTTAAACTTCTATACTAAAGAATTTCACAGAATCACAACATTATTGTAAAAATGTTGGGGATCACTTTTAGGCTGGGGGGATTCTTTTTAGGCTAGCCTCAAAGTGACCCGGGGTCACTTCTAGGCTAGCCTAGAAGTGATGGGGGTCACTTCTAGGCTCCTACACCGGCACTATGTGAGCAAACCTTATACTTAACACAGTCATTAAGCAGACTCATTGCTCAAGTCATCTATAGACCACACTCCTAAATCTGCACATACAATACTGCTGTCACTTACATGTATCTGTCAGGCTTGAAGTGCATCACATCCAACCAATGGGCCAAAGTATGCCATCACTCCTACCTCTGAGTAGAATGACAGAAAAAAGGGTATCCCTTGCTGAATTGTCACCTACCACCAAGATTAATATAGGGCTCCGGCAAAAAAATGACTTATTTTGGTATGAGAAATAAGTTAGTTGATGAAACCATTTCTTCCATCAATATCTTTACCACAACCTGAGTGGATTGTCACATGGAGAAGAAAGCAGAAATCCTCTGTGTACCAGACTCTCGGTTGACATATGTATACATCTTTTAAGCCTGCTGTCACCATCATGCTCCTAGATGACCTGACATTTCAATTAAGTTACTAGAATCAGCTTCTTGAGTGTGACTTGCCACTATAATGTACACGTACCATTGTCAAGGATTCATTGACAGATTGTGTGGCTATGGCCTCACATGTTCTTGTTTGGTAAGTATGTTGCTGTTAATTAGTTGCTTTGGTTGTGGTTTGTCTTGACCTTCTCCCTAGGTATTATAATAGAATGTAGCTTCTGTGTAGAATAATAAGAGTTTTTTAGACATCCGAGATGCTTCGCCCTAGCTACTAATTGCTGCAGGCGATTACTTTGGCAAAATGTTTTCTCTGAGGATATCTAATAATTTACAACTATATCATTCGACACAGAAGCTTTATTGTATATTTCTATTCCCATGTACCCCATAATTTGTTGTGGAAAGTCATCAAACTACTAGAAAAGGTGTACTTTCACAACTCAACTTGGTCAAGTGCGCAGCACGGGCAGTAGTATCTGTAAATATCTAATCCTACTTTATAGTTATTCAGTCCTTAGCAATGGGGTAAACGAACTAGTAAATTTAACATTGCGGCTATTGGCAGCAATTTTCTAATAATTTCCCACACATTCATGTCAATCTTAGAAAAATAGTGGGATATAAGTTACAGATTGTCATGTCGTGATGCTTGACAAACCATGAAAAAAAACCTGGTCCGCTGAGTATAAGGATCGAAGATGGGACATACGAGTGATGTAGCAAAGTATTACCTACGCAAAATAATTTCAACTGGACCTAGACACAGGTGGTACATGTACATGTACATGTACATAAGATACACGAGCACAAGGTAATTACAAAGTTTAAGTGGGAATAAAGGATCCACACACTTTAAAATTTCCATGGTGGCTTGTGGCCTTTCTGATAAACACTTCCAGCTACATGTAGTTGATTACCAGCACTATCAAAACTTCTGAATATTGTGCAAATATAGTGACATGACATCATGGAAGGGAGAGGGGTAAAAAGTCCTAGTACGCTGTACAGCTTATCATTTTGCCCCAGCATAAGGTGTCAAAAAGTAAGAAAATTTAATTGAAAATAATGCCTGGCACAAAGTATGGGAAATGGTGGGGCTTTTTAATTCCACTCTGCAAGTACAATAAATGAACATGGCCATTGTGGAAAACCCCTTCACCCCCTCATTACGGCCATATGTTTACAAGTACATGCCTATTATCATTGATATTTTTAGTGATAATCATGCATTTCTATTATAGCTGTCAACCAGGGGTATTTGTATACAATATCACACAATAGGTGAAATTAATCAGACTCTACTTACCCAGCAGTTGGCACCCATAGAAGTCTTTTCAGTTCCTGGGGGAAATTAGAACATTATATTTACGAAGGTTGATTTATTCCTTTCTGTTCAAGTTATTAGTAGGAGTGTAAATTTATCATATAACATACAGTGGACAGAACCCCCAATGACTTTTATATAATAAATGCTGAACACTGATAGTGTTTACTGGGAAGTTTCATCAACGTTTTTTTTTTTTGTTTTTGTTTTTTTTTTTGTTCATGTTTTCTTTCAGACTTCATTTGTATCAAGTGCATACACAAGCCACCATGCGTAATACACCTGTACACTGACTGAGGACACCCAGCAGTCATCACTACCTGGGCTAGCTACCATATAGCACTTTTGCACTCACACCTGGCCATCACAATGACTGTCCCCTCCTCCACCATCTCTTCTGAGCAGCATGGATGGCATACACCTCTGCCACCCACAGGTGGCGCCACCCTTTCTGTGCCAACTCTTCCCATGGCAACCGTGCCTGCTGCTAGCTTTTCTGGGGTAAACCTTCATAATTTCAAATTTCATACATTTAGTACTGTGATCCAGGTATTTGACCTATTGACCTAGTTTTGCATAACACACTCCTGGCCGGGTCCTAATATATAAGTGTCTAAAATTCAATGAAAATATGAAAAAAAAAAAGTTGTGGCCTGAATATGCATATTAGGTTAGCATTGCCTCAATTACCCATGTACGTGTAATTATAATGTATAGAGATGGCAAATAGTCACAAGTGGCTTATGTCTTTTGTACTCTCCCTGATGAAAAAAAAATGGCTAACTTTATCTTAGATGAATAGTAATGTATATTTATACACTTTTTGAACATGAGGCATATAAATATTTTTATTTAAAACCAAGAACGGCTGATAGTCCCTTCCAGTGAACATCTTTGGTATGAGTTTACCTAAGGCACACTCCAAAAAAGTTTGAATAAACTCTAGCCTGTAAACTTTGAACAGTTATAAATAATTGAAGAAACACACAAAAAGTAGAAAACAAGAGGATGATGATGATCCTGTGCTCTGCTGACTGAAGTCTGCTGCTTTAGCCAGTGGAAACTTTATACTGCAATACACATGTACTGCATTAGTGATAGTCACCAATAGCTGACCAAAAGTTATGAAAGATATAAATCAATGTCAGTTTGACCTTCCAATTGAGCATCTAGTTCAGTGCTATTTTGAGAGTGCTTGTAAATATTCTATCACAAAACAATCAATATGCATAAAAACTGCCACAAACTATACATTTTTGGAATGCTAACAAACTACTAACTCATTTTCTGTCACTGTCTTGTGTGTTTTTTGTCCTATGTTTATACAGCAATCGTACCAAGTGCCGTCCTCTTTTTCAAAGAACCCTGAAAAAACATGGATTCAACTCTTTTGTTTTCTGATGTAAAGACATTAAATTTGTGGCAAACTGTTTGTAACAATGTAAACTGAAAAAGCATGTTTCATTTTGTGTGATTTATGTTTTGTTACGGTGTTGTTCAGGTTTGGAGTTGCATCAATAAGTGTCACTCAATACATCAAAGGAACCAGATTTTGACTCACTGTCCTGACAAACTATACTTGTTATTGAAAATCTGAACTGAAGTGGTCCTGTGAACTTCAGAATGTTGCCTCCAAAGCAGGCCCGTCTGCAGGTTCTGTGTTATAACATAGAGCTTGGGTCTGCTTTGGAGGCAATTCAGAATGCTAACTAGGTCACCTTTGTTTAACACCATCATCACCATGGACCTGTAGTATTACCAGTGAGGATATTGATGATTTGGTTTTTCAATATGGAGGGGTGCTCATGGCTCATATCTAACTACTGTACTGACATTTTTTATAATACATGGCAAATTGAGCATTATGGGATATCAGTGCAGTAGCAGTTCCACCTACTGGCAAAAGCTCCCCATTGTGCTTGGTCACTGCTGTGACATACATGTTAGCCAGGGACATCACCAACAACCTGCAGTATGCACTTGTTCCTGGCTTTATAGCCAGCATTCCTGCAAGTGTGATCCAATCTGACAGACACTTTGGGAGAAAAATCAAAAACAGCTTAAGACATAAACATTTATTAAAAAATTAGAAAAAGACCTCATAGTGCTACCTGTTAAACAAATTATAAGGAATGCCCAAAAGTGTCCCTATGGTTTTGCCAAAAATGAATACAAATTCATTTAAATCCAAATATCACTGGAGCATGACCATAAATGTTTTGCCAGCATAATTCAACAATGCACATGTAATTGTATGGTCTAATGTTACTCAGTAAGGCTGTAAAATCATTGAAATGAATCTCAATGTATATGGTGAGAATATACTACTTTTTGATGTGAAATGGCCAATTTAGTGTGACAGTGATGGTACAAATCTGTAGTGACCATTACTACAAATCATTTACCCAAGTACAAAAGCCCTACCCAGTGCATTTAGTGAAATAATGCCGCTCCTAAGTTTTTTTGTTGACAGACGAACGGAAAGTGAGTGCTTAGTCTTGCTAACAGCTTATGCTGCCAAGACAAAAATTAAAGCTTGCATGGGGTTCACGGGAGGGCTGCTACACATTATTTTGAAGCAATTGGCTAAGCAGTTTCAGAGGTTTTTCATGCAATTTTGAAGAAATTGGCTACGTAGTTTTGGAGATTATTTTCTATGACTTTACTTGGAAATGCAAAGTAATTCAGTCATTGTTCCTTTCCTCAGCATAAAAACCAAGAATATTTTCCTCTTTTCATTTCTCAGCAAAAATGCTCAGAAATGCCTCAGGTACCTTTGCCGTCCATAACTACTTCCGCATTTCTTGACGAAAATACCGAGAAATGCCAAGGCAAGAACAAGAGCGGAAAAGACCTTGTCATTTCTCTACATTCTTGCCAAGAATTAAATGCAGAGGCCCTCTCCATGCTGGCCCCTTTATCTCAGCATTTCTTGGCAAAAATGCAGAGAAATGCCTATGGACCATATTTTAGCTCCACACTTCTCAGCAAAATGCCAAGAAAGTGGCCCTTTCTGGGCATTTGCTTCCCTCATTGTAAGCTCTGCTGACTAACAAGTCAGCCAAGCAAAAATGCAACAGCACCTAGCAGTTATTTGACAAGGGTTAATCTAAAATGAGTGTGTGAATATGCTCGGGGGAGTCCCAGAGAGCCCTGGTAAAAACTCAGGACACAGCAGGTGCTGGGAAGAATGGACTCTATTCAACCGAGAAAAAACTAAGTGCTAATGACTGACCATATATATCAGCTCAATTGCAACCCAGAAAATGTCTGCTACCGATACATGTACATGTAGGTCAGTAAGAGATCATGTGACCCTTGTCCTCCAGGTGCCTTCCTGTGACATATTTTACTTGCACAATATAAACTTCAAGTGCTGAATTATGTAATCCAATTACATGCATAGTTCTGTCTGTCTGCCACACCACAGCTGTGGCTGCAATCACTTATTCAAGGTCCCTTATCTCTACCACTCCCAGTTAATAGCTTCTCCCTAATGTTTATCTCTACCAACCCCAGTTAATACATGTAGCTTCTCCTTAATGTTTCCCATGTCCCCAAACAGAATGAAGAGTCAATTCAAGGTCCCCTCACTCATCAATGATGTCAAATTGGGGTGCCCTTCCCTCAAATAATCATAAATCCTCAGGGGACTCTATAGATTGGCACACGGGATTGAGTAATGAACGTAATTATGACAAGAGAAAAGTGGAAACCTCAGCGTGGCTGCCCCACAATTAATCCCTGCATGATGCCACTGCCGTTACTCCTTATTTCATGGTTAACCCTTAGCCACCTACATGTACATGTACAGTAAGCTCATAGACCTTGATGACCCTTTAGGTCTTGATACTTATAAGCTCTTGGACCTTGATGAGCCTTTACATGTAAGTCGGTACCTATGATAATTAAGCTCAAGGACCTTAGTGAGCCTTTGGGTCTAGGTACACTGTACCTATGTAGTGGCGGGCATAATGTTGCATTGTCACACAAAAAAAGCACACATATGTACTGTGCAACATAATGCCACACATATTATTGACTCTAGAAAAAATTCCGAACAATCTTTGAATCTCATTTATGCTGGTGCTGTCATCTGGTGTTCAAAGTGTAAACCACTTGAACTAGAAGCGGATCAGTGACCAAAAACCCCTCGGCCAGGACGGATGGACAGACAGACAGATCAATGGACACACAGGTGACGACAACACCCCTCTGGTAGGTCAAGGTTACTTGTGTTTCACTTAATGCCAAAGCTTTGGTGCAAATGCAATGAGCAGATATATCATGACAAGGCCATTTTTCTTCAATGCAGCACCGTGATCTAAATATGTGACCCAGTCACCTAGGTGTCACTTAGTGTCGGAGACATCCTTAGGACCAACTGTAATATTTTTTTTAGATATTGTGTTTAATGCAGTTTTTTTACTTGAATAGAGTGCTGTGACCTAAATATGTGACCTAGTGACCTACTTTTTGATAGGCACCTAAAGCACCTCAATGGTCCTGTGATAAAAATTTGGGCTGTTTATAAAGTGAGTACTTTTGGGGATATGGCGTTAGGTAGCCATGGGCCGACGGACATCTCAAGTATGATACACTTATGTAGAAAAACATGACCCATATTCATAAATACCAAACCCAACAATGACAGCAAAGAGATTCCAGAGTTACCAAAGCATCAACATTCATCTTCCAATACCAATGTGGAGAAACAAATTTCACTTCTGACTTGAGACAGGCAGTGACTTACAAAAGGCAACTGGTGGTTTTAAACCAGTCCTCTCAGCCTTTGAAATATTCTTCATTAAATACAGACTATAGTGTTTCCAATATGTACAGGCCCAACCACTCAAAATCCAAATTTTATTACTTCTGAAAAAAATAAAAAAAGAATTGGTAGGCTTATCACTATTTTGGTTCTTCTGACTAGTGCTTCAGCTGAGTTTATGGCAAAAGTAGAAAGTAGGCCTATATCGTTGTGATATCTATGAATCTGGAACATCATGTAATTAATAAGTTAAGTGACTGAATCACTGTTATAGAGTATCAAATGCAAGGAGCAGACTTCTACAGGTCCCTCACTATACAATTGAAGTTCTACAGATGGATGTCTCTAGTATGATACACTTATGTAGAAAAACATGACCCATACTCATAAATATCAAACCCAACAATGACAGCAAAGAGATTCCAGAGTTACCAAAGCATCAACATTTAACTATGGACAGATGCGTAGGTGACGAAAATACCCCTCTGGTCCAAAGGCCAAGGGGTCAAAACACTTCTGCACACCCTTACCATGATATAGCGGTTTGCTCCGACCAAAGCAGTCCACTGTATTAGCACTTCTTTATTGCTTTTATAGAAGCAGTCAACACAACTTTTCTGAAAGTAGCCAGCTTACTTGTTAGCTGTATTCCCAGCTTTCTCAGAAGCTGTATACACTGCTTCTCTGAAAGCACACAAGTTACTTTAAAGCAGGACTGTTGCTTTTCTTAAAGCAGTCTGCTTACACTAAGTTGTACTCACTGCTTTAACAGAAGCTGCATACACTGCTTCTCTCAAAGCAGAGAACTTATTTCAAGGGAGGAATACTGCTTCTGATGAAGCAGTGTGAACATAGAAAATATTTTGAGGCCACAATGCTGCTTTATTGCTGCTTCTGGAACTTCAATGATTTTGAAATAGTCCTGCATCACTGTATTACCGCTTCCTGGACTTCGTTATGTTTTATTCATGCATGCATGCATGCATGCAGTCTAAACCAAGAAGGTATTCACATATGAACATATATCACTTTATGCTGTTATAGCACTACATTAAATAGATGTTTATTGATAAGGTTACATCCAACACTTATTAAACTATATGTATAGTCTTTGTTGGCAGTTTTACAAGCTTCCCAGAGGCAGTCAAGTCTTCTTATCCAGTGTGGGTGGGGTGGGAGATATACATTGTAAATGAGATGAACATTACAGAAATAAACACAATCTTCCCAACCGAAAAAATATACCCCCCCCCCCATCCATCCAGCAGTCTAGTGTGGCTGAAATCCCTGTTTTATACATGAAAAAGGGTCTCTTTTCCCTTAAGTTGGATAGGATGGCCAAACAGCATCTGTAAGCATCCAGAGCCAGGGTGTCAAGGAACACAGTATCAGCTATACCTATTGCTACCAGTTAGCTTTATGCATTGCCTGGCATGGCCAGGGCAAATGACTGTTGATACAGGCACATCTGGAGAAACTTGAGAGCCTGCTGGAATGGGGGGGGGGGGGGGGGGGGGGGGGGAGGGGGGGGAGGGGGGGGGGACAAGACAAAGCCAGCCTGGAATAAGAGGGTGAAAAGTATTCCAACATGCATATCTAAATGATGATGAAGTTAAATTAAGCAATTAATTTTAGTAGTAATTGATTGCATTAATCTATGATATCAAACATTTGCTACCCAGTGTCACTAAAGCTTAAATTAGCCATGGAGTAGTGTACGAAACAGTTGGGGGGAGCCACAAATGGTATCTCTGTTGGTTCATTTTGGCGGTTATTTCACAGTTATTTTAAGCCTGGCTCAGGACTATTTGTGGGTCAGCATCATTTTACAATCATTTTTGTCCATTGAGTTGCGGCTGTTTGCAAAAGTCAGCAGTATGCTAAGTCTGGTGGAGTGGCAGGACAATGGATGACCAGGTCGTGGTTTTACTACAAACCCCCACACCAGGCAAGAAAGGAGCTTGACCCCTACAAAGTTGGGGAAACTTTTTCTTCCATTCAAGGCCTGCCCTGGGAAAGAATTTGAGGCAGTTACACTAGTTGGCAACATGTGGTAAGTGTTCCTGTTTTCCAAGCTTGAATATCTGTGTGTATGTGCTGATCAAATGATATATTCTAAACTGAACAACTATGTAAGATTCTAAATATCTCGCGAGTGCCAGGGGCTAAATTCAATGCAAGCTAGAACAGATGTGAAAAATTTGAAAATGGTACACATATTTGTTTCAAGCATCCAAACTGCACTCAGTCTGGTAATGTTCGAGCCAGAAGCTGTGCATGCAAACATTTACATGTATATGTATTATAATCTTATAATTCACAATGTACAGTACCATAAACTTGTTATTTTTCTTTTCTTTTTCTTTTTATAAACAGAGCCTTATTAATAATAATAGAATGAAAATTCATCAATCAATATTCTATATGTCTTAGTTCAAGATCAATTTATAACTGAGAGTATGGGGTTGATCAAGAAATTATTTCTATCCTCCTGGCACCCTGTTCTGGTAAGATTATGAGATAAGTTAAGGTTTGACATGCATTTTTATTCATGTGAGATATACCTTTAAAATGACCAATTATATGGTTTCTAGGAACTAGGTACCATGGAGGAACTGCAGGCATTGCAGAAACATTTGAAAGAGAGAGGGTTGAAGGAAAACTGCAGGAAGATGGCTGGTCAGGTTAACTTTAATAATATTTCTACATGTACATCATATAATCCCCAATGTAACATGACACACATATGTGCATATGTACTGGTATATTTCTAATAATTGCAGGGTAGACAATCAGGATCCATTTAAATCAAATACTTAGCATACATGTATATAATGAAAAGAAAAATGTACAAGCAACTAAACTTATTTAAAAGAAACATGGGGAACATAACTAAATTCAAGGTTCTTATCTTCTGATAATACTTAGTGTGGGCATTATTGATTTGATATACATGTCCACAACATGGGAGTGTTAGCTTATCATTGTATGTTCAAAGTGTAATGCTTGTTTTTCAACTTTCTTTGCTTCTCCAATTTCAGCCTACTGTGTGGAGAATATTCAGTGGCTCAGGTCCATGCTGAAGGAATTGCTGTGTTCTCTTGCTGCAGTTCTGCCACAACAAAGGCCAAAAAGAAGTAGACGAAGATGCCATCTCCCTGCAGCTAAGACCAACTTATCAACTTATGAGCAACAAAGAACTGTCAGTTAATATAATAGATAATGTGGTTGACCTTGAACTGCTTTTCAAGGTCACTAGAGGTGTGCAATGGATATTTTTCAACATTTTCCGAGTATGATATAGGCTGTAGCGCATGTAAAATTGATGATGCAAACTCGGATATTTGATGGAAGTGATGAAAACACAAAGTTTGTAATTATGGTAATTAAATGTGGCTTTTAACTGACAAACATTTGTTTGTACTTTCTAATAATTTTCGTGTCTAACCTTCAATGTCTGTAAGTAGACAATCTGCAGACATTGTTCATGAAGTTCCCTTTGCGCCCTATACAGAAACTGGGCCATTGCTGATTTTCTGTCTTGTACTGGTACTCAGAGTATGAAGCCTAAGGGGGCAGTAGTCAATATCACTGTATACATACGAACAGGATTTTTCCCAGTGGCCAACACTTGCTGCTGTACATTCTTTCTTCTGTTAGAATTGATTAACTATTTTTTTCAGAGTTTGCAGATATGTCAGTCCTGGGTTCTCTTCTGTGCTTCCAAGATATGGGTCTTTCATTCAGTTACATGAATGTGGCACCTCACATCTTCTCAACATCATATCATTTCTGATGGTGCTTTTCTGGGATTGCAGAAACAGAATGGCTGAATGACCTTCATACCGCCAAATTCAGCAGATCGTAAGAGAATAGATGCTGAATTTGGTGGTAATAATGCATACGGTATACTTGACCCCCACCCCCACAAATATAACATTTTGACCAATAAAATGTTGTCCAAAGACACATTTTAGGGTCTCAGACAGTAGGTACAAACCCATGGAAATCATTATGCTTTCATTTGAACAGCTGTATGCATGCTTTATAGGCGCTACTTACAAAGTGGTTACATTGGCAGTACCATGTATTAAATACTGCTTTTTTCAGCAATGTAGTAATGCAGTGCCGCTGTATGGGTGCTTAAGAGCTGCTTCTTACAAAGCAGTTACATGGAGAAACCCATGTTAGGTACACCACTTTACAGCAGCTGTATTACTGCTATGCCAGAAGCAGTAATGCTACTTTATAGTAGCTTTAGAGCTGCTTCTGAAAAAGCGGTTGCATGGAATAACCCATGTAAGGTATACTGCTTCTCAGCAGCTGTGATGCTGCTCCGCCATAAGCAGTAATTCTGCTTTATGGTTGCTTTATAGCTGCTCCCTATAAAGCAGTTACATAGAGAGCTCCATGTTATGAATGCCACTTTTAAGCAGCTGTATGATCGCTTTTACGAAAGCAGCTATAAAGCAACAATAAACCGTAGCCAAATATTTAAATGAGCACAGCTTTTCAGCCGCTTTAGTGCAGCTTCAGTGAAAGGGGTACTGCTTCTCAGAAGCTGTATTGTTGCTTTGTACGAAGCAGGGTTGCTGCTTTGTGAAAAGCTGCGTTATCCCTTTGTAAAAAGCAGTATGTCAACTTTCTTATAAGCGGCATCACTTCTCAGTTGCTTTATTGCTGCTTTGCAGATAGCAGTGTACAGCTTTCCATGTCTGCTTTATTATTGCTTCTCCATTGCTGTATTACTGCTATATCATGGTAAGGGCATGCTCAGAGTGACCTCAAATGGCTATACTTGCTGATTTATGAATGAGGTGAACAGCATGACATGGGGACCCGTTACCAGGGCAACCACCCTTGACATTGTAATGAATTTGAGAAGTACATGTAGATGAGCATCAATAGATTTTTTTTTTTAACAGGGCCTTTTTAAAAATTTCTAATTCTGCTCTATTTTTGTGATAATAAAATATGTGACTTTTTTTCATAACATATGGTACCCTCCTGTAAATACGTCTATTTGGTTATTGGTTACAGTAAAGATAGAGAGACTTAGTTTTGGTATTATGGCCGGTGCACTGTTCATTTATATTAAAGTTGGTCGTGAAAGTGAATGGACCTTTGTCAGATGTTCACTTTCAATAGGCCAATCACACACAATATTAAAGGAACTCTATTCCCTGAGTGGCAAGTTGGCCAACAGCTGCTGAATTTAGTCTGATCTTTAGACATGTGACTCAACATTAATATTGTTATTCATAAACTTGATGACCACACAGATAATTACTTGATACAAGACATTTTTTTAAATTACTTTTCGATATGCTTGTCTCCATTGCCAATGGACTGAACATGGTTATGTTGATAAATGTGATTATAGAGTTTACACTAGAGTAGATAACTTTTTGATGCAGGACTTCTACCTTTTTATGTGACGATCATGTCTGTGCAGTGTGTTATCAATATTGTAGTGTATCAGCTCGTTATCTCTGGTCTTGTTTTATAAACAAACAGCTGAATTGCACATCATTTGCTAAAAACAAATGTAAAAAATTTGTGTACATGTACTCTGAATACTGTTCTAGTTTTACGTGTGTATGATGATGGGATGTGACCATGGTCAAAGGCCATGTCTCTATGTCATGTACTTTATGACAAGTATTTGTTCAGCTATCCTACAGAGTACTACTTTAGACTAGTGGTCTTTAGTCTTCTGTCCACCAACTCAATCGTGTCTAAAATGTAAAATGCACACATGCATCACTCCTCAGTTGTTTCTGAACTTATTATGTTGAATTTCTAGGATCCTCCAAAATGTTGCAGACAACATACATTTGACAGAACAGAATAAGAAGTGCAACAAGAGGACTGTGACAGTCATGTGCTCGGCTGACAAGCACATATACCCTTGTGATTTCTTAAAGATATGGTCTAAAAAAAAAATCATAAAAAATCCAAAAATGAATGGAGCGTGTCCATTTGAACAATCCGCTAGAGACCAGCCCAATGTACACTGCCACCAAGTTTAAAAACAATCTGACAGACGGTTTCTCAGAAGAAGTCAAAAATGTGAATTAGCATTAGACTGCCCATTGACTTACATACATGTAGATACATACATTGTAGATAGTAAAAAATAGGAAAGGTGCATTTACCGGTGAGTACTCGAATTGAAAAAATTCATGAAAAATCAGGAATCCACAGCATTGCCTCCCAGTTAGGAATTTGTTTGACCCTTTCACAAAGAACATATCAATCAAGTTTCAGCTTAATCTGAGTGACAGTTCTGGAGAAGAAGTCAAAACATAGCCATAACACACACACACACAAAAGAAGAAAAATGCAGCACCACCTGGTGAACAAATAAAGAACTAGGAGTCCCTAGGAGTGTTCCTGTGTGACATCAAAGCAATTGGGTGAGCAGTTTGAGAGAAGATTTTTTAAGATTTGCCGCAAACAAATAAAAAATAATAAAAAATCACTGGAGCATGACCAATTAAACAAACTTGGTAGTTACCCACCCAAGGCACATTGCCACCAAGTTTGAGGTGAATCTGGCTGACAGTTTTGGAGAAGTTGATTGTTGACGATGGACAAAGGATCATAAGATAAGCTCAGCTACTGACAAGTCAGCTGGCTAAAAATGCATTTATTTGAGTATCAGATGCAATCAAAAGACATTATGGGCCTCATCATAAATTTATCTGGAGTGCCAAGCATGGGGTTAACCCCCCTCCCCCTCCTTTTATAGGATGTACATGTAAGTTTTGCATGCCAGTTACAAGGTAACTCTTGGTAATGTTTCCAGTGTCACATCGCATTTTCAACCGATGAATGAAGCAGGTTTTGTTTATATCGCCCAGGTGTCTCCACCTGCATGCAAGAGGTGGATACCAGGGGGAAGTTATCTGCAGTGGCACCCACAGGCAGCAGGCTCCATAACAGGTGACAACCTATCCAGGCTGGCATTAACCCTTGGGATGCTAGTCTTGACAATAATCACACTTATCTCAGTTATAATGATTTCACCTTCAAATTTCTCCTGCAAAAACCTCAGCGTTAAGAATCAGCCTAAATGTGGTGCTTCTGGAGAACGAGACTGGTGTAAAGGCCAGACACCAGCTGTCCTCAGGGCATTTTGATTGCATTGCACCAAAGTGCACCAGAACAAGCTGCTCAGTTCTGTAAATTGCTTAAATTTCAAAATTGTGAAATAGTATTTTAATATCGAGTCAATCAGAATTATGTCCAAGACAGTGGAATTAAAACTACAGTGAAATATCAAAAATACACAAACCATGAAAATTTACACAACTGAAAATAAAGCAATTTACAGTATACAAATCAGCCATGACGGTTTTGGTCCCTCATAAATAGCAGCCACTTTTTCCCTGGGGTTGAAGGCCAGCCTAGGGTTGAAATGTAGACTTGGAAGTGCTACATGTATCTGCATGCTGTGTGCATAATGATAATCATTGAGATAGACTGGCTTCTCTTGCTGGACTTAATGCCAGCTGGAGGCCTTGGACATGTTCCGAAGAGAATGTGGTTCTCTTTTTGGTTAAGGTTGTGGGAGTATCTCAGAACAACTACATGTATCACAAATTTACATATATATTATTACTATGGAACAGAATAGGGAAGTCCTGTAGGAATAACCATTACACATCAAGATGGGATCCTTTCTGGTTTTTTGCAGTTTCTAGCATGCAGTCTGCAGTGTGGCACTCTAAGGGTTAATTTCTAGTGATGCATTATCCACAGAGGGAACCTTCCCCAGTCTGCAAGAAGACAGTCATCAATTACAATCCACAAATTTGTATTCCGATGTGAACCACTGACTTTGAAGGAGACGGGTCAGAGAAGCCACCTCAACAAAAAGATCTTTAAAGTGTCTGATGGGAGTAGAGTCGCCAAAATAAATACCACATGTAGAGTTTGTGTCGCCAGTTGTGTTCAGTGGGGAACTGAGGCCCTTAAGAAGTGGAAAGTTCTCATAAAATAAATAAGACATTGCATGCACTGTGGAAAAATATTATTGAGTTGTTCTTGCCTCAAAAAAAAAAAAAAAAAAAAAAAAAGGAAGACACTCTGTATGTATGTACCTGACTTTCTGGCACTTTACACTTTAGAGTATTGTAGTTCTAGAAATTTTCACGCGTGTTTAATTTCGCACAAACTCATTTTTTCTGAAATTACAGAATTTTCGCACATTTTAGTTTCGCGTAATCCAATGCCAAACAATGTAGTGAAATACAATGCAACTTATTTTCGCACATTTTAATTTCACGCTTTAGGTGGTAGCGCGAAAAGTGCGAAATTAAATCGAGCGCGAAATTTTCTAGAACTACAGTACTTAGATTTAAGGCAACGATGACATTTTAAAATTGTTCTCAATTAAATGGGGCTTTGATTGAAGTACCTGTGTGCTTGTTGTAAACTCCAGAGTTCAGGCTGCTAGAACCAGTCACCAAGCATTGACCTGTACCACCACAGAACAGAGAACCAGTCACCAAGCAATGACCAGTTCCACCACAGAACAGAGAACCAGTCACCAAGCATTGACCTGTACCACCACAGTACAGAGAACCTGTCACCAAGCATTGGAGTTGCCACAATATCTGCAGTACTTCCTCCAATTCTCAGCTCATGACTGAAGGCTCCCCACCCCCACCCCCACCCCCAATAACACTCCCATTTATGTTCATTTATGTCATTACATTCAGAGACACAAAAAGGTCCCAAAAGGAAGGTTTAATCAGTGGCTGAAATGAGAAAACAAAGCTTCTGTCTGTCTGAAGATTCACAAGTAATGTAGTAATATGTGGTAACTTGACTGCGGCTTTATCTGTCAGGCTCACATTTCAGTGTTATTTTAATAGATAGTGCAGCAGATCGAGACAACATCTCTCAGTTTATAACCCACCATCCCAGTACTGGCTCCAGCTTCCCAACACACACATCCAAAAATTTGCAATGCATTATGCCCTGAAATGTACACATATATGGGGCAGGATAGTAAGACCTCAAGCAAGTGGTGTCCTCTGGAGTCTACACTTCTGTGTAATCTTGATGCTACAAGTGACACTCAAAAGGCACACATCCGCCAGCTGGTTATAATAATGTACTGCCATTACCACCGTAATTCCATGAACCCTTTCCCTCTTAAACTGGTCAAAACAAGTTTGCCGTCATATGTCCTCTGCCTCAGTATTTTGATTAATTCACTCTCCTTCCTTACTGATCAAAATAATGCATGAAAGTACATGGCAAGCATGAAAAAAGAATGGATTAAGAACGTTGAAATTTCTGATGTGAAATCTGCACATGGAAGATGCATGAAAAATGGCTTCAGCATGGGGGATGTATGGCTTAACCCTTAAAGTGCTGATTTAAGACTGAGTCAACAGCTTTCCTTGGGGCACTTTGCGCCCAATGCATGCAAAGTACCCCTGGGAAAGCTGAAACCTAAGATTACTTCTTGCTTTAGACTATAGGCTTGCTGGCATTTGAATAAAAGGTATTTTCAAGAGGGGTTTGAATCTTTTAACAGTTTTATGTTCATGAGAAAACCACTACAGCTGTGATTAGCACTTTAAGAGTTAAATTTGTAGCAATGCATGCACAATCTTCAGGTTACCTTGATGCATTGGGTGCTTACCCGTATGGTGCTCAACCTGTACCCTGACAAACTGTTCACTCACTCCCAATACCACAGTCAAAAATCATCATCTTGAGTAAGATAACCAAAAGACTATTCTGCTTTTTCTCAAAATAAGAATAATTTTCATGTTATGAGAAAGACATGAACGAAATACACATATATGTATTTTCTCAATATTCTTGTTTCCAGGAAAAAATCCTCTGTCACTCACAAGATTTTCCATATCTCATTTCAAGAAAAAGTGAATCTTTTTTCTTGAAACATGATTTTAAAAATCTTGGGAGTGACCGAGGATTATTTCGCTTGAAACAAGAATATTCAGAATAAACACACACACACACACACACACACACACACACACACACACACACACAGACACACACACACACACACACACACATACATACGTGTGTGTGTGTTTATATATATATATATATATATATATATATATATATATATATATATATATATATATATCCATTATTCTTTCTCACATGAAAATTATCTTAATTTGAGAGAAAGCAGAATACTTTTTTGGGTTATCTTAATCAAGATAACAATTTTTTACTGTGAAGCAACAAAGGCAAAACATTGATATCACAACTATCAATCAGATGTAAATATTACCTGGAATTGCATGCACCAAACCACACTGTATGAGCAGACGAGAGACTGTGAGTTGTCTGGTCAGCTGGGTCTTCAGACTGGCTCACAATGCAAAAGACCCAGACATCATGTGCAGCAGTTGTACATGTACCTGTCCTACCTGTCTGTGTGGCCACCTACACGTATACTGTACACATATACTATACAGGTATGGCTCACACTCCCTCTGTATGTGGTGTGTGTGGAACAGCTCACTGACCCTCTGTGTGTGGTGTGTGTGGAACAGCTCACTGACCCTCTGTATGTTGTGTGTGTGGAACAGCTCACTGACCCTCTGTGAGTGTGCCTAAGTCCTTGTTGTCATGTACTCTGTATTTTAAGCATGCAAGTGTGTTAACTGGCGCACAATTTGTAAGTTAATGTATATTAAAAGAAATAAATAAGGAGAGAGACATTGTGTAGCAATTTTATGAATAATGTCAAATTGTCAGATGATGTCACAAGTCAGATCCCATGATCCTCAAGTCAGTTCCTTGTTTCTCCTCAACCGACATCTTTGTAAACACCTGCTCCTTTTATCACATCAGAGGCAAGCAAATGCAAGATTTCTATGAAGCACATGTGAATCCCACATCACATGCAAATTCTACGACTAATTTACGTGTACATATTATAAACAGTGGCACATGTAGCATGTTGCAATTTTACCGTCAAAAGCTGTCACTGCAAGGTTTCAATACCGTCAGGTTTGGAAATTGATATTGAAATACAGATCAAATGTCTATCAACAACACCCAAAGGAGTCTTTAAATCTTATTTCATCAGGATACTGTTTAGAAGAAATGACATGAAGTGACTTTTATCAAATTCATTTCAAACACTGATGATTGGGTACCCCCCCCCCCCCCCCCCCCCGCATCACAGGCAGCATTGCTGTGTTACATGTAGTGTTACTCAGCCAGTGCAGGCAGCCTCTCACTGTCTTCATTTCATCCAGGATGTGGCTCTACTGATTGTATACACAATCAAAGTCAGCTCTCAAGGCCTTATTTTGGCTGTAACCAGTTATGACAATTACTTAGAACATTTCACATTATATTTAAGCTGAATTTTGTTAGCTGGTTTTTAGTCATAAAGTTATGGGTGCATGGTTGTCTTAACATGCTCGCCTTTCACCTCGGCCATCCTGTTATGTGGCCCAGCAGGCCAGTAGAAAAAAGAGTTCTGACTGTGATTGTCTCTGAGTCTGTTATATTTGGATGCTTTGTATCAAAGAGTTTTGAACTCAGACTTTACTTAAAATTATGTAATTGTATTGGTGGCATGTAAAAGAAGTAGAACATGGTCTTTTTCATATGATTTAGCATATGTACATACGTTTGTATATTTTAGTTAATTTATTGTTCTGTGTAGATTTTAGTGTTAGTTCGAAGTGTTACCCATAGAGGGTGCTTCTATCTGTACTTACAAAATTTGTGCCATAACTGTTGGTCCCAAGTGGATGGAAATGGTTAATAAAGAACTTTGAACTTTGTTATATGGCCCAGGAGATCAGTGGAAAGAGTTCCGACTCTGCAGTGTGATTGTTTCCGAGGCCTTCAGTTTCCTCCACCTCACAATTAGGTATGAAAGTATATGCTAATTACATCTGTGCCATAGAGAGTGATTAAAATAGGCTTGGCCTGCTTTACAATCAACCTAAACCAAATGGGTCTGTACAAATTAATATCAATTCCTTGGGCATAAACCTCTGGTATCAACCAAAGACCTTAGCCAATGCTTGATCAATGACTTTGATAAATACAACAAAGGTCTGTGACCTTGAATACGAGGCCAAACAGGAAATTTGTCTTCAAGTCCTTAGAAACATCGATGCATCTAAAGTATGTACACGTATATACATGTATGAATATATATTGTATGTATGGATGGCTGCATATAAATAATAATGTATGTGTTCTAAGCAGACATACAAGTATGGCAGCCGTACCAGGTTCTACCTTTGGCCGTATTTCCCCCCGACTCTATTTATACACATATATGCTGCATTATACGTGAATAAAGCTGCTTTAACTTGCGTCCTACCTGCTGCATGACAACTAGATGACGTGTACTAAGCTACAACAGCCTTATCTTGCAGGAAAACAATCACACATCTGTCCACATCATGCAATATGCTCAGGATTTTGGTTCTAACTAATTGTCAGTAACCAGACAACATACAGTCACCAGTAACACAGTCTTTGCCAATAACATGCTGGTGATGTCCCTTGAAAACTCAAAGCAAGAACTCTGTAATTTTATACAGAGTGGTGCCTGCTCTAAAGACCACCTGTGGTGAGAGACCACATTTTTACGACCACTGTCTCAAGGCAATGGATCCTTATTTCATTGTTAATTTACCTGCAATTTAAGACCCCCTGCTACACCGTAATAAAACTGTGCTAGAGTCAAAGCCTGGCGGACCATTCTACGAGGAGTGAAGAGCAAGGATACATGAGGTGAAGTCTGCCACAGGTGCACCACTGAGTGTATCCTGGCTGTCTACTGCGGCACCAGTGCCACGCAGAACGGTCAGCCAGGATACTCAACATGAAAGTGGTTTTATTCTTATCCCCTGTTTCCATTCATTCATCCATCAGAACTTTTTTAATAAACATATGAAACATGTCAAGTGAAAAAAACAAAATTTACACGACTTATCACAGTTTCTTGCAGCAACAATAATAAACATTGCTGTGTGGTACTTTTCAGAGCAGATGACAGAAATCAATATCCAGCGTGGGCGTGCATAAGGGGGCGGGGGGCAGTTTGGATCTGGCATGTGGATCAGTCTTTAGAGTGCGGAATGGTAAAAAATACTTCACTGTATAGAACAGCACATACACAAGTACTACATGTATATGGACAACACATACATGGGATAAATGACCGTTCCATATAACATTCGAGGTGGTCTAAAATAGCAGGTACCACTGTACAATATTTAGTTCCCTCTGGGACCATTATGTCACTGACAAACAGTTGAACTCATGAGGCATATACATGTATACATTGTACTGAATACAATCCAACTGAACACTGCATTCTACTAGCATAGCAGCTGTGGCCCCACAGCCAGGAGGCAGCCAACTGGGAGAACGATTGCTGATGATGATAATAAGCAAGACTAAATCCATGGGTACAGACCAATAATGTCATGTACAGCCAGTAGCCTGGCTTTGAAGTGGCTGTGATTACAAAATAATGGACTGTGTGATGCAGGTTAAATCTCTCATGACCTATTAAAGTTCTATAATTCTTCTGGAGTCATCACATGTGTTAGTATCTTGTGACCTTGAGAACAAGGTCAAGGTCACCCATTCACAATTTCAAGCAACATTTTGCTGGTATAATCATCTTTGTGGAAAGAGCTTTCCTCTGAGCACTTTGTGCGCATTGCACGCAAAGTGCCCAGAGGAAAGCTGATGATGGTTTCAGCTGAGGGTTGTACCAGCCTTATTGTCAGTACTTCACAGGCTTCAGTCAACATCATTCCTCTATTCCCTTCTGCTTAATTATCAATCTGATAAGGAGAGTCATTCTGGCAGCTGGGTGCCTCCTGGTTGCTGTGACTCATCAATTAAAGTGAAGGGATCAGGTGGATGCTGGTTATTACAATTAATACAGGTATTGACAATAAGGACCTTGGCCCCTTGTCCCAGGACAAGCTGGAGAGAAAATTTACCTGTCCTCCTGAGAAAGTTACTTATCTCCACAGAATCTAAAAATTTTGCAGCATTATACAAATGTTCTAAGGCCTTAAAACCTAACTATTCTCTTTGTTTTCTAATATCTAAACTTTTTATTTTTCAGTTTTATTTATTTACTTTTATTTCGTTGTATTTTCTAGGAGTACATGTCTACAATATGTGAAAAAAAAAACATGCACAATAACTGTAGCATGATGTCAAACATGAAAAGGCTCCTGGATTATATTCCATACAAATCTTTCACAATGTTTATACTTAGAATATAATATTTGCTTTTGACATCAATCTACTCAGTGAACTCATTTGGTTTTTGTGTTGTTTTATGATAGGCCCATTTTTATTTACACAATTATCAAAGATAAAATCTGGCATCTGTCTTTTATTAAAATACCTCATTCAATTCTATATACACATGTACTCTGTTGCCCAAGCTATCAAAGTTCCTTAAAAATACTCTTGCATGTATAACTGAATACATTTAGTTAAGTAAAAATACGGAAATTAAGTTTACTTATTAAATTTTATACACATGGCATTCCTTTAAAGCTAGTATGGATAAGAAAATTGCATTTTATATTCATAACTTATTTGCCTGTGGGACCCTTATGATTTTATGTTACTGACGCGCAGTTAAATTAATGATGCATACCAATACTTCAGTCCATATGAACAGCATATTTTAATCGTGTTCCAGATGGGCCAAAATTGCCATGCTTATCAGATTAAATAGCATAATATCATGCAAACCTAGGGAATATACCCCCAGTTGGCCTTTGAAGTACTTCTAGTTAGACTGGCCAGCTCCTACATATAACAGAGTGCTACAAAAATTGCCACTGTGTCTCTGTTTTTGTGTACAAGCCCATTGATGTATAGATTTTTACTTTTGTCAATATATGTAGTTTCTTTGCATGTAACAATAAATATTCCAAGCTTAATTCGCAAAATGTGAGGGGCATTTTATTCACGAGGTCTGATTTACACTTTGAGAAAGGATCACAACAAAACTTTTGGCATAAAAATCTGGAAATCAACATGTAAAGACAATATTAAAACTAACATGTAGGTAACCATTCTTTTTTTGTTTTTGTTTTCCACAAGTGCCTCCGGCTGTGCCCAGGTAACAAATTAAACTGACATCAGAAGAGGTAATGTGTAAAAGGGGAAAGAACATACATTTTACACATGTTTCAACAAATGTCCAAGTTACTGAAGGCCTAACAAAATTACAGATGTGGTTCCGGTAACCTGACAGACCCTACTAAAAAGGCCCAACCCTAAAATTAATGGAACAAAAAAAAAGGTACATGTACTTTCTATCCCACCTTACTCTAATAAATATTTATCAACCCAGGCCAGTGCTAGAAACTCAAGAGACCCAAGTGGTCCAAAATAAAATACACACTGTACAAAAATCTGATGTACATTAGCAAAAATTAGCAAAAAAATAAATTCAAAAAAAGACCATCGCCAGGTTATCAATTAAGATAAAAATAATTTGGTTTTTATACCTGTAACACTTTAGGGAAGTTTTGCACACATATTATGTTTATTAATTCGGGGAAAATTACCAGGTAAATTATCCTGCAATTAGTAAAGTGTGTATTTTCTCTAAAATAGCAAGAGGAGGAAAAATACATTAAGATAATCACTGGGCCTACATGGACTTCACTTTTATCCCTGAATGTTGATTGACTGATTGATAATATTTTATTCACACATATTGCCACCATTGTGCAATATAATTGCTGAAAGCACACCAAACAATGATGCATGAAATGGGAGCACCAAACGACCAGGGAATATTGCTGTAGCTTACTTCCATGGTGGACCACAGCATGAAAATAGCAAGTATGAAATCAGAAAAATATTAAGTTGCTTTGCACAGGTTTTGACTCTTGCTTCCCATGATTTCTGCAATGAGAGTGGTGGTCTTTGTATCTGTTGGCTGTTTTTGACCTCAAGGCTGTTCATACTCCAAGTCTTATCATGTGTCTAGAGTTACATGTACAATCTTATCATGTACATGTAAATGTAGACACACAAACTTGTGCATGAAGGCAGATTAAAAAAAATTGAAAAGGGAAAAGTTTTTCTACGTTTAACATCACAAAAGTTGAAAAGTATCTAAGATATATCAACCATGTTTGCAAACTAAGAATATTTTTACTTCTACAATGATTCAGAGTAAATGTAGTTTTAAGCAATGTTGCTGACGTGTTCAGGGGAAAAAGTACAAAATTCACCATGCATACTAACATTCTAAAACATTTGAAAAACACAGCCACACCATCTATTGGACAAATCAAAGTCTCAGGGTCCACAGACATGTCCCTGTGCAATTTCAAAGCAATTGGTTGAAAGGTTTTTGAGAAGAAAATTTTTAAAGACTTTTCCAAAAATGTACCCTTTTTTAAAATCCAAAAATCACTTGAACCATTTCAACAAACTTTCTGGATCAAGATCTACACAAGGTAGATCCCCACAAAGTTTGAAGTGAATTTGGCCAACAGTTTGGAGAAGAAGTCAAAAATATAAATAGTGGACGGATGGATGGACAGATGGCCAAAAGAGCATAAGATTCACCTCAGCTGACTCACGGGTTAGCTCAGGTAATAAATAAAGTTCAACTGTATATAGTCTACATATATATATATATATATATTTTTTTTTTTTTTCTTGAAAAATTTTAAACTTTGTAATTGGTATGACATATACAGGACTCTCCGAACTACACCTTTCACCAAGCATACGTACACCATGAAAACTGCAATGTATGATAAGACTGAACCACTTCTTGACAAGATGTCATCAGGTGCGTCCATACAAAACCAACCTGATTGTATTTTTGAACGAAGTCTTCTGTAAGTGAGGTTGGTATAATTAAGGTTTAGATGAAATGGCGACAGAAATAATTGTGCATTCTTTTTTCATTCTTGTGAAAGTAAGTGCTTAGTACCATAAAAGCTGACTGTGGGAAGATACCATGTGTATACCCCCCCCCCCACCCAACCATACACACTGTGATACACATAGAGAAATCTGCATCTCCAGCAACTGAAGATTTAAGGGCAGGAAGACTACAAGAAATCTTCTTTTTGAATGTGGTTGCCTACATGTACAAAGAATATGATTGTGTACACAGTATGCATATATGCATCATCCCGGCATTGCCAACGTAATTCCGGCATCATCCCAGCATTGCCGACATGATCCCAGCATAATCCCACCATCATCCCAGCATTTCAGTTTTGTAAGGGTATAGATGTGTAGAATATGCAAGTGCATAAAAACATGACACAGACCATGAAGGTAGACATGACAAACAAACCACAAGGGACGAATCCTCATTTGGTGGATGCTTTGAGTGTGTGTGTGGAGTGGGTGGGTGGGGGTGGGGAGCAGCTTTAGACACTAAGCATATAAGATAATTACTCCAGATCAGAATTCAATACCTTGTAATTGAACATGTAAATAAAACAACACAACAAAAACAACTTAAATTACAATATTTTATTTTTGGCCGAGCAGACAGAAAGTGTTGCAAACAAAAGAATTAAACAAAATAAATTAAATAAGAATTTGAACAAAAACCAAAAGGCAACACTGAAAAACTTGCATAACGGTGATGAATAAAAAGTATTAACAAATAATAATACAGTTCATCCTTGTGGGTGGGAGGGAGGGAAGGAAAGACAGTCTGTTCAGTCTGCTGGAAAATCAGGTACTGAACACAAAGACTGAATCGCGCCCAAAATTCAGATTAGTCACATGACACCACGAAACAAAAGCTGACCTTTGGCTACCCAAGTGCAAAAATCAGTACTAATGATAATGCCAAGGTATGACCTCCCTGTCCCAATTAATCATTTTGAAATTAACAAAATTCACAACCCAAGTGAGGACATTGCCAAGACATCTACCATCAATCTGCCAACAGTTTAAAAGAAATTTTGGATTAATTTTAATTATTTTTGATTGACAAATAACTAGACTTCAGTGTGTAACATCTGCCTATTTTGAACAAGAGGGCTGTGTGAACAGCCCATGCTCAGCTGACCTATGCTTGAACAGATATGGTACAGACACATCTACTGTACACTGCCAGCAAGTTTGAAGTGAATGTGGCTAACAATTTCGGAGATGAAGTCAAAAGTGTGAATATGCATTGGAATGACCAATGACTTGCATAGTAATCAATAAGAATGGTGTATTTTCCAATAAGCACCTGAAAATAGAAAAAGATTGCAGCACCACCTAGTGAACAAATTCAGAGCAAGGAACCCCTAGGAGTATTTTGGTGTGATATCAAAGCAATTGGGTGAGCGGTTTCGGAGAATAAGAATTTTTAAGATTTGCCAAAAAAAAAAAAAAATTAAAAAATTCATAAAAAAATTGTACAAACTGGGTAGAGACCCACCCAAGGTACATTGCCACCAAGTTTGAAGTGGATCTGGCAGGCAGTTTCAGAGAAGTCGAAAATGTGAATTAGCACTAGAATGCCCATTGACTTACATATTAATCATCAGGAAAGGTGCATTTACCGACAAGTACCCGAATTGAAAAAATCGTTTAAAATCAGGAATCCACAGCAGTGCCACCTAGTGAACAACTTTGTTTGACCCTTTCACAAGAAACATATCCGCCAAGTTTCAGCTTAATCTGTGTGACTGTTCTAGAGAAGAAGTCGAAAATTATGAAAACAAACAAAAAATCATAAAAAATTACAAAAAAATTGCAGCGCCAACTGGTGGACAAATTAAGAACCAGGAGTCCCCAGGAGTGTTCCTATGTGATATCAAAGCAATCGGGTGAGCAGTTTTGGAGAATAAGATTTTTTAAGGTTTGCCCCAAAAAGAACCAAAAAAATCATAAAAAATCCAAAAATCACTGGAGTGTGACCATTTGATCAAACTTGTTAGAAACAGACCCAAGGTACATTGCCACCAAGTTTGAAGTGGATCTGGCCAATGGTTTTGGAGAAGAAGTCGAAAATGTGAATTGTGGACGACGGACGGACGGACGGATGGACGACAGACCCTCACAAAAGCTCAGCTGACTGACAAGTCAGCTGAGCTAATAAAAAGGAGTTTGCAAAATATTTTAGTCATTTTAGCCAAATGGCTATATTTTATAATTCCAAGTGCCAGCCTAGTGTGTGGTGAGACAGGTCTGTTTGTGTGTGTGTGTGTGTGTGTGTTGTTCTCTATAAATATATTCATGCATGCATGTACTACATGGTACACAGAGTTTGTAAAAATACCGTTCAAAGAACGCAGTACCCTTCCGGCCGCCTTCAATCTCTTTTGCTGTAAGTGAATAGGAATAGTGTCCCATAGTATCAGGTATAGTGTATGATCAAAAAGCTGCTGGTAGCCTGTAGTGTAAGAGATCATGGCCATTTTGCCACTCATCAAATAATTTCACAAATGGAGATCTTGTTATAAATTCAACAAATACTACTATAGTACACTTGACCTCTGACCTCAAAAACATTAGGTCAAATATAGAGGTATAACCTTGACTTTCAGTAGCCTTCTAGATCACCCTATGTTGCTTCTTTTGTTTTAAGATTTAGATTTCTAGATGCACAATGTCACTCAGCAAACTCGTGGCCCGTGTGTGACCTTGAAAATTAGATCAAGGTCAACTATGCTTGCACACAAAGCAAGCCTTTTAGTGGTGTACTATCATATGCAATTTGAAAGTCCTGTCTCAAAAGCTTCTGAAGTTATAGTGGTAAACAAAATTTCAATGAATAGGTCACTGTGACCCAGATACTTGACCTAGTGACCTACTTTTGATTCATGACACATTTTTTGGTTATGATACATGTGTGTATAAAATTTCATGTAACTAACTTAAATACTTCCTTACTTATACCAATACCACCATTGTGCACTTGACCTTTGACCTCAAAAAGTAGGTCAAATATAGAGCTATGACCTTGATTTTCAATAGGCTTTTAGATCACTCTATGAAGCTTTTTGTGTGTAAAATTTAGATTGCTAAATGCAGGCTTTCAATAGTTAAAGCGGTAATGTTGCTTAGCACATGTTACCACTGTGTGACCTTGAGAATTACTTCAAGGTCAACTATGCTTGCACACAAAGTAGGCCATATAGGAGTGTACTACCATGTGCAATTTGAAAGTCCTGTCTAATGTTATAGTGGTAAACAAAATTTCAATGAATAGGTCACTGTGACCCAGATACTTGACCTAGTGACCTACTTTTGATTCACGACACATTGTTTGGTTGTGATACATGTGTGTATAAAATTTCATGTAACTGACTTAAAAACTTCCTTACTTATACCAATACCCGTCAGCCTCATAAGGCCAAAGGGTAAAAATTACCAAATGTTAGTAATTTTCATGATTTACCAGTCAGTGGTACAAAGTGGCAGCCTGCCTGCTGCTGGGTACCACTGTCTGGCACTCAGGGTTCCACTGTGTGCCACTCAGGGTACCTCTGTCTGCCTCTCAGGGCACCACAATCTGGCACTCAGGGTTACCACTGTCTGCCACTCCGGGTAGCACTGTCCCTCATTCAGGGTACCACTGTCTCTCACCCAGGGTTCCACTGTCTTCCTGTCAGGGTACCACTGTCTGCCGCTCAGGGTACCACTGTCTGCCACCCAGGATACCACTGTCTGAGGCTCAGGGTACCACGTGTTCAAAGCTGGTAATCAAATGGATATAAATAACTACCGCCCCATGTCCATTCTAAGTGCATTGTCAAAGTTACTTGAAAGGCATGTATACTCATGCTTCTATGAATTTCTAGTACTGTATAACCTTTTGTGTGCCTGTCAATCTGGATTCCGTGCATGTCACTCTTGTGAAACTAGTCTTGGCAAAATGTGTGACCTATGGTATCATGCAATAGATGATGGTCAGTTAATTGGTGCCGTGATGTTGGACTTAAAAAAAGCATTCGATCTTGTAGATCACAACTTACTGTTATAGAAGCTTAAAATTTATAAATGTAGTCCTGGTAGTCATGACCGGTTCAAGTCTTACTTATCTGACAGGTACCAAAAAGTGTGTCTCAATAGCCATGAATCAACACTAAAGAAAGTCAAATATGGTATTCCCCAAGGATCCATTCTTGGTCCACTTTTCTTTCTGATCTTTGTCAATGATTTTCCATTTTATCTGAAGGACCAAGATTTGCACATGTTTGCTGATGATACAACTGTACACTCTACGGATAAAACAGTAACTGAAGTTGAAAAAAGTCTGAATGGGAAAATTAAAAGGGCTGAGCAGTGGTGTTCCAGTAATAGGTTGCTTCTTAACTGCCAGAAGTCCAAATCTATGTTATTGACTACAAAAAGAAAATCCTCAAAGCTGACAGATCAACCACTTATAGTTCAGTTGCAAGGCAATCTATTAGAGAATGTGAGTCATCATAAAGTATTGGGTTTGCATATTGACAACACTCTGTCATGGGATGTCCATGTGTCACAACTGTGTAAAAAGATAGCAGCAAAATTAGGAATTTTACGTCAAATTAGGAACTATTGCCATTGCAAGTTAGGAAATTATACTTCAATGCATATGTATTACCTCACATTGACTACTGCTGTTCTATCTGGGGAAACTGTAACCAGGAGTTACTGAAAAAGGTTAAACGACTGCATAAGGTTGGAGCTTACTTGGTTCTAGGTGTACATGGATTCTACAGTTATAAGCAATTATTAGCCCAGCTGAACTGGATGACTATAGAAGAACATATTTTATTTAAAAAAGCGTCACTAGTATATAAATCATTACATGCTATGGTTCCCAGTTATATGACTAGCATGTTCTCCTATGTTAAAGCTCAACACTCAGTGGACTTAAGATCTGCTAGAAATGACTGTTTATATTTGAAAAAACCCAAAACTGGAATACTGAAGAAATCCCTAAGTTACAGTGGAGCTACTATCTGGAACCAGCTGCCACAAGATGTGAAAAATGCAAAGACACTGGATGCTTTTAAACGGAACTGTACAACTTACTTGTTGTCTGCTAGATAATTTGGCTAGAATTGATGTAACCTAGCAATGATTGTCAGCTAAGCTGTTCTTGTTACACATGTGATGAAATATATTGTACAAATTTTCCTTGAGGGCCTCAGGGGAGATTAGCAGAAATGCTAACTACATGTAGGCCACCCTCAATATATATATATATATATATATACTGTCTGCCACTGACCCCAAACAGCCTATTTGCAGTCTGAGGCAGTCAATGGGATTGCTGCTTTGTACTGCCCAATGTTGTTGTGTCCTGCAGAACGCCTCTGTCCATCACCACTGTCTGCTGCCAAAAAATGTGATCTTTGATGCAAAAGCATACACCAGTGTCAACCAATGATGGGCTGCTAATGACTAGACTGTCAGGTATTGCCACCTGGTGGTCACCAACCAAAACACTCAAATACAAGTATCCATTAATACCAGTGACCTGAATAACTGACCTACTGACTTACTTTTTTTCTTTTGTGATACATCCTTCTGTTCTGGTACACAACTTTATTGATCTTCATGCAAAAGCAACAATTAAAGCATAAAAAAGTTGCACACACAAGACAACAACTTAGAGGTCAAAGGTGAAAAAAACAATTGGTATAAAGTTCCTATGTTGAATATCTAGCTCTCCTCATGAAAAATTTTGATGTGCAATCTCCACGGGACAGATGTGAGCTGGCATGGAGTGAGCTTGTACCTGTCATCTGCACTCTCTCAGTGTACATGTACCCCTAGGGACGTTGATTGAATTAGATTGAGGGAACTAGAGTTAAAATGACAAAGGGTTAATGGCATATGAACGCAAGAAGGAAGTAGGGTGCAATATTTGTAATTGAGTAATGGTATGTTTCTGGTGCACACAGTGACTGAAGCAGACAAGAACGGGATTCTCGACATCCTTGTTGTCTGTCCCACTCAATAAGCCAGATGACATTAATTTGAATATTTGAGATGCTGTTGCTGCATATAGCAATTTAATATAGTTCCATCATATTGCCAGAGAAGCAAACAGCTTCAGACAACTGCATTTTGATGCTCCTATATACCTAACAGAACTGAAGCTGATCTGCCACCTTGAAAAAGAAGATTCAGTTATTCAGAACAATTTGGCTCGTGTAAAATGGTGAATACCACATTTACCGCTGGCCGTTCTATACTTCCCTCTTCTCGCTGCATTATACATCAGTTTGCTTAAGGCTATTTCAGTTTAAAACAGCCATCCAAAACTTCACAATCTGCAATGCATAACCAAATCTACATAGATTATTACCATCAAATTGTCAACCAATAAAAAGCCAGCGTGTTTAACCAGCATGTTCAGGTAAATATGTACACTACCCATACCTCATTCACAATTCCAGTGGTATTTAAGACTTTTAATGGAGATTTTGCACATGCAATCTTTATGTTAAATCTAAGTTTGTCCAAAAAAAAGAAAAAAAGTCCAGAGTAAGTTTCTGTTTGTGAGGATTATCTGCTTCACTATATGACCCTCACCCTTTGCCCAAACACCCTTCCATCTTGTCCAATCCTGACAGCATCTGTTTTCTCAGGCTTCCGTGTATATATATATATATATATATATATATATATATATATATATATATATATATATATATACTACAGTTTGGTGATGGTAAAGACACTGCAACCATGCAAACATTGTACATTTTTCATCATCAGTGAAATAAAAATAATACAAATAGTCATACGATTACCTCTCGTTGGCATCCCTACCCCCTTCGACGACACTTGCCACTGTTATATTTCGGAAAAATGTCATACTTTACATTTTTTTTGCAAAAAAACGCCAAAACAGTTACCTGTTCAAAACATGGGTATGACCTGCTGAATTTTTGTGGCAGAGTATGTGATATACATTGTATATGACCACTCCTAAAACCTGGAACACAGGGGGCACATACAACAGCTGGTCTTATAATATGGCCAACAAATATATTCATCTGTCTTCAAAGAGTGGTCTTCAAAAACATTTTGGAATATGACAAAAGGAGGTATGTGGTCTTCAAAGCAGGTAGCATTAGTAAGTGAGCAAAACTCCATACACAGCAACAACCTGCAGACAGCTGATTATTGCTGCCTGTGAGTGTGGACCAATAAGCAATATCATTGCTTACCTGTGTACTCTGAGGCCACACCTATGTGCACCGGTTTTGTCTGCAAGTATCGCTCCTCAGATCAGATGGCAGAATCGTGCATCTGGGATTTTGTTCTCTGAAAATGTGCAGAGAAAACATTGATTACAATTGCATGCCAGTAATGATACCCCAGTGCATATATCAACACTTGTGCTGTTGAAATGATGCTCTCTAATTTGGCAGAGTGTTTCATGGCCATAATAAGAACAGATAAAACAAGTTTCTCTCAATGGGGTCCATCAACGTAAAAATTTACAATTAACAGCACAAGGGACGTACCTGATGAACGTTTGGTATAAAATCTTTTACTGCCAAGTTCCGGAGTGAATCAACAGCTTTCCTTGGAGTGCTCTCCAAGGAAAGCTGTTGACTTTGTCCATACTGTATTATTGACATGAGTGATTGCATGAGCCCTGTAACTTTTGATCTGCAGAGCTTAAAATCACTGGATCATGATCATTTGAATAATCTCAGTAGAGACTCACCCAAGCTGCAACCCCCTTCAATTTTGAAATGAATATGGCAGATGGTTTTGGAGATAATAGTATATAAAAACATGACCCATATTCATAAATCCCAAACCCAACAATGACAGCAAAGTGATTCCAGAGTTACCAAAGCATCAACATTCATCTTCCAATACCAATGTGAAAAAACAAATTTGACTACTGAATTGAGACAGGCAGTCACCCATATAAGGCAACTGGCAGTTTTAAACCGGTCCTCTCAACCTTTGAAACATTCTTCATTAACTACAGACTATATAGTGTTGACAAAATGTATAGGCCTAACCACTCAAAACCCAAAGTTTTATTACTTCTGCCAAAGATAGAAAGAGTTGAAATAAGATTTACCTTTGCAATCCTTATTGACATACATAGTAATCAATTCAATTGTATGGATTAACCAATAAGTATCCAAACTAAAAAAAAACTGTTAACAACCAAGGATTCTAAGCATCACCACCCAGGGAACAAGTTCGTTTGATGTTTCCACCAATTTTCAGTGATATCTGAGATACAGTTATGAGCAGAAGTCAAAAAAAGCAAAAACAAAAATTTGCCAAAAAAGCAGTGCCATGAGCTTTTGTACAAAAAATAAAAAAGGAGAAAAGAAGAAAAACTCCATTAAAAAAGTCCAAAAATCACTAGAGCATGACCATTTGAACAAACATGGTAAAGATTTACCAAAGGTACATCCCCACCAAGTTTGAGCTGGATTTGGCTGACGGTTTTGGAGAAGTCAAAAAGGTGAATTTGGGACGGATCAACAGGTGGAAAGGAGATGACTGACCATCCTATAAGCTCTGCTAACAGACAAGTCAGCCGAGCTGAAAAAGGATTTTTTAGTATATAATATAAAGAGAAACTTAACAAACCCAAATCTTTAAGTCCAAGTTAACCATTTGAACCTATCAAGTCCAATATTCCAACAGCAAGTCCTACTCGGTATTACCATTCACTAAAAAAGTGCATAGTTCTAAATCATTATAACAAATTATTTTGTGTTAGGAACAAATCATATTCACTTACAGGTGTGATCATTGTGATTATAACCCACCTACAGGTGTAATCATCCCCATGGTACCCACCTAAAGGCACAATCATTAATACTGTCCATGTACCTACCTACATTTGTAATCGTCATCATGGTACGTACCTGACACAAAAAGGCAAAAAGGCCTGCTGCCCATTATTGTTATTACTTTACAATCTACCCTTACAAATTCAATGGTTTTTTTCCTTTTGTTTTTTTTTATTGATTGTGAATCAGAGTAAACATTATAGATGAGTTGGCAATCGTGAGTGACGTGCTCACTCTGCCAGGAGTCTGCTCACTGGGGGGCTCAGCTCCATGCAGAAGTACAGTAGACAAGATAACAGTACACTCCAGAGACGTACACCACACAACTCTCCAACCAAAAACACTTCCATGAAAACAGAGAGCCTTCATGTATAGTTATATACATAGGGACCAACATATAACTGCTGGTTACCATATCCCATGTGGCTGCCTTAATCAGCGTGCACAAACAAATGACTTGGCAAATATTAAAGCAAGAAGCTCTCATTGGATCTGTGAGCAGAGGGCGACATGATTGGTACACACCACCACAGGCCACGCAGCAGGTCTGCACGCCTCGCACTTACGTCTGATTTAGTCCAATCTACCCAGTATACATACACACTTTGTGTTGTCGTGGTGATGAAGCTTGTTGTCATGACAACACAGTTCTTAAGTCAGACAAAAACTTGTCCACTTTTCCCTTTTTGCAAGTAAAGATGCTAGCAGTGAGTGTAGATCTTCTGGTACCCATTAATTCATCCATTCAGCAAACTCTTAAGGCCAACTGCCACAAATAATGATGACCCCAAACAATAGTTAAATGTTATTGGATTTGTATCTTCTTTGATGTATAGAGATTGATGTTTCACATTAAACTGTTTGCTGCTATATAGAGATACTTTTTTTAGATGCTTTTAAACTAAGTTGACCCTCAGTAAGAGAGAAATCTTCATGAAGAGTGACACTCCAAACATACCGCACGGCATCCCCAACACATGGGTGGCACTTAAAAAAGCCTTCGTCATGTCAAAGTCTGTATACACATTTTCACAATGTTTCAACGAAGTCTGAAATTGCTCCAAGGCAATTTCCAAGGATTAGATCCCTTTTTTATTTGACACAGTCTGGCTACTCCTGCAAAAACTGTTATGGAAATGTGCAAGCACATTCCAGCCTGGAGCACCCTGCTGCAGACAGCCCAGACAATTGTTCAACTTCTATCTTTTGTCCTTCTTCAATGCAAGCTATGTTTTTGATATTTCAGCTTCTCAAAAACTGTCCCTCAGACTATACTGAAACGGGGGGGGGGGGGGGGGGGAGATGTACCTTGTAGAAGGGTCAAACAAAACACAGCAAAAAAAAAAAAAAAAAAAGAAAAAAAAAAAAAAAAAGAACCAGGGTCTGAAATTAACTTTCATTATCTCTTGTGTGGTAGCCCTGCCAGGCTTTTGGTAGCCCCTTGCAGATCAAAGTGAGGCCAAGACTTAAAGGAGGTCCAGGGGCATGCTCACTAAGAAAATTTTGAAATGTGAAGAGGAAAATAGTGTTATTTGGCATTTCTGGAGTTTTAGTTTCATAGTTCTATCCCCATATGCTCTAATATATTTCTGGGGTTTAATTAGGCCTTTTATTCTTTATCGCTTGGTTTACAATTTTTTTTGCTGTTTTTCTGGTGAGTTGGTCAAAAAAAGAAAACTGGTCTACTCACTTTTTAAATTTTTTTTTTTAAAGCAACATTCCAAAGTTGGAGGAAAGAATAAAAGTTGAAAAATTAACGGAGTTTAAAATTCTTTCTGGGAGTTTTAAACCTTGGTATTTTTATGACATTTCAAATATTGACTGACATATTTTGCAGAAGTCAACATTGAAATTGGTATGTTTATGTATTTTTTAACCAGATGAGCATATTGACAGGTGAATTCTTAAATGTATTAAAATCTCCCCAAACAAATTTTCAGTTCTTCTGATGATTCCACAATGATGTGGTGACAAGTAATTTCTCTTGAAAGAATTAATACGGGCATTGACAAGTCTCTTAAAGTTAGTTCCATTCTCTTTTTCATTCCCCTTGGCAGTGACAGACTTTATAATAACTCTTTAAGAGTCACATTAATTTTTGTTGACATTCATTGTCTCTGCCAAATTAGTTTTCTATCGATGCAATTTTTGTAATGTTTAGCATTCCAAGAAAAACATAATGCCTAAACTACAGAAGGAGCATACAACTTGGGCTTATATGATCAACAAAATATTGCAATATTTTCAAGTTGGTGCCTTCTGCCACATGAAAATATTAAAGGGGCAGTGGTGGTATAAAAGGCTGACGGAACAGCATGGTTCCCATATGGTGATATAATAATTACGCTCAACAGCTCAAGCCAATTTTGAAGTAAAATTCAAAATAATTTGGTCTGGAACACTCCAATGGAAACAATTTTGAGTTAGCATCTTACATGAACTTGCATGGAACCCTCAGACTCAAATCTATGGCAAAGTATATTTTATTTCACTGGAATTCCTGCTGTTGAAAAATCATTCAAACAGTTAGAATTTGAATTGCCTAGCTATTCCAACAGCCCAACTGCTCCCCATCAACAGATATGTGATACAAAAAGACACGTTTGTGGTTTTTATCACCCATTAATTGGTTGCACCACGTGGGATGTCTGACTCGGGCAGTTGGCACCAGGTGTCTGGTTGGTGAAATACTTGACCAGCTTTGCATTACATGCAAGCAAAAGCACATCCAAACAGTTTTTTTTTATTTTTGAGAGACCACCATGTAATGAAGCCACCTCCTTTTACAGACCACATTTCATTATGTTGCTTGTGCCATTTTTCATGTTTTTATACAAGCATGAATGGAGTGAACACCACGTTTGAGGGAATACTGACCCCAACTTTCTGTTATGTTTTGTTAGCTTGTGGTTTTGTCAGGTTACTCAATACCAAATGTCTGCATATACATATTACTTTTATTTTGGAATGTTCATCGTGATGTCAAGAAAAAATGTAAGCGGGGAGATTTTTTTGACAAGTAAGTGTCATTTATATGGAAAATTAGCATTTTGTGTGTGTCTGTGTGTTGTACATGTACAGAAAGGAATGGACCAAGTATAAGTCTGGACATCAGCACGAGACGTGTCACTCCAACATGTGGCGGGGAAAGACTTGATGCCCAGATGGCCCCCTGTGGTGAGAAGACCACAAAATGTCCATGGATTATAAACACTGTAATCTGAAGCATACTGATACCTTGTCGTTAGTTTCTAACGATTCTTGCCTCTTTAAATTTAATTAAACTGAGTCTGAGGGCAAGTGTACCTCGCACAATGTTTTTTTAGCACTTTAACAGTTGAAAATTGGCAAAACAATGTAACTACAGCAGTAAAATAGCACTCCTTTCTGCCCTTTGCAGGACTGGATCACTTCCAGGAAACACTGCATGCATGCAGTGGTATGATTGAAAGCTAAGAACTTCATCTAAATCAGTAATTTTGCTTTCTCATTGGCTAAATGTGACTGCAATGCGGTTAATTTATGCCAAACATCACTGTCTGAAAGGGTAGAAATGTTATTCAGACGATCATTTCTATTGGCTGATGATGATGTAGTCAGATTGTCATATGAACTTTTTGAATAATTGATGATCTAGGTATAAAGATTAGTGATATGAACCAATAGGAGCATGGAGATGCCCCAGACCAATCACTTCCATGCACTTCCATCCAGGTCTGAACAACATGTCGGTGGTGAAAGTGTGGAAGCTGGGCAAAATAAGAGCGGCAAATCTGGCTCTTTTGTGGCTCTTTTGATCCCGTTTCAGGCGCAAAAACATAGGATTAGGACTCGCATAGTTCCTCTCAAGCTTCTTGTAATGATTGCACGACATACGGAAGGATATTCACTGTACATTTGGTACCGATGTGATGAAGGCAAGGTCATCTTCCAGGACTCCATTTGCACATCGGGAGAATTGTCTTTTCGAAACATATTAGTTTTGCCTTTGATAAAACTAACCTCTAACTGTAAATAACTTGTAAAATACCGAAAATAAAATTTGACACTGTGGAAATGAATCACATGTGGTGACAGTCGTATATATTGCAGCTTTGTTGTATGTATATTGTATGCCTTATTTCTGGAGGATAATTTTAAACATACAAACATCGGCAGAGAAAATTGAAGTGCTGTTTTGCTCATCAGTGGATTGAACAATAAAAGAAATGATATCACATTTAATATTAATTTGCTGTTCGGGGGGTTTTAAAATCCTTGGCAAATCCATAAACCAAGGAATAAAAAAGGAAGGGCTTGATGAATTTGAAAAAATAACTTTATTTCACCCAAAATTATTGGGCTACATGAGGAAAGACCAATGGTAGCCCGTATTATTTCCAGGTAGTCCCAGGCTACCGTTTATTTTGAACCCTGAGAACCACTGATGACCGGCCACTGGCTTTGACAGCTACATGTATTTGGTCCAACATTTTAAAGATTTCACAGTTTTACGCCTTTGGCACCATGAACCATCATGATGCAGTATGGAAGAGAAGAATGGGGATGCTAATTCCTATTCGTATTGGAAGTCACTTTGATGGTGGGCACTGTTGCAAAGTTGTTTTCTCTGCAATGTCCCTATTCATTGATAAAGCCACAAAGCAAAGCTGACATTTGGCTTCCTTTGAAATATTCACTGAAAAAATACAGCTGCACAAAAAAAAAAGGTCTGGTCAATTCATAAGTGATGATGCACATACATGTACCTTTAACACATGTATGATATGGTACAAATTGTATATACTTTAAAGTCACATTTAGTGGTTGTGTGACCTAGTGGCACAGACCTTGGCAAAAGTAAAAAGTCAACAAACAAGCCACGCTGCACAAAAAAAGCTCTGGTCAATGCACAAGTGATGCTGCACATGCCTTTAATACAATGCATGTATCATATACAGGTACAGATTTGATTTGCTTCAAGGTCAGATTTAGCAGCTCTGTGACCTTGACAAGATGAAAAACACTTCCCTTGCCCATGATAGGATCAACTATAGTATAAACTACATCATTCTATCTTAAGTGGTTCATTAAATATGGGGCTGTATGAACCTGTTACATTTAGGGACCATGTGACCTTGACAAGAGGTCAAGGTCAACATGAAGCTTTGCTGCACATGCCCTGTAAAGGAAACATATATGGTAACACTTTTATGATCCTGTCATAAACAGTTCATTAGATATATATATATATATATAAAACTTTATTTCAAGAGGGTAACTCAGTTAGTGAATCATCACTAATCTTCCATGAGGCCCTCATAAAAGTACAGATCAAGGTACAGACATGAGAAAGTTTAGAACAAAACCAAATTAGGTAACTAACTATAACTATGCAATAATCCAGGTCACATCAATAGGCAATCATTACATACATGTAAATGTTGCGAAGTCAACTATCAAGTCATTCTGAGCTCTTCCTCTGTGAAATAAGGTAAGACATACATCTTTTCTTAAATACAGAAATGCATGGAGATTCTCTCATTAGTGTTGGCATGTCGTTCCATAAAACTGCTCCTGAGTAACTGAAGGCACTTTCCATTAGTTTTGTTCTAGGTTTAACCACATATAAATATATTACACACAGCTGACCTTGAATGAATAATATGCTTATCCTTCACATAAACAAACATTTCCTTCAGGTATGTGGGTGTCATTTCATTCAGGGCTTTCTACATAAGAATCAGTGTGCTGTATTTCTTCCTTTCTTCCAGTGTCAACCAGTTCAGCTTCTCAAGAACTTTTTTTGTAACTAAGCCACTGTCCTTGAACATTCAGAACCAAGAGTGCAGCACTTTTATGTAATCTTCGAATTTTGGCAAATAATGGCCTACTACAATTTCCCCAAATAGTACTACAGTAGTCAAACAAAGGTAAGATGTATGCACAATAGTAATTTTTTCTTACATGTAAAGGTAAAATGTGCTTTATCCTGCTAAGAGTATTTAGACCTGCTGAGATATGCTGACACATGGATGATATTTGTTTTTCCCATGTAAGATTTTCATCAATGACTAGACCAAGAACCTTTTGATGAGTCACTTTTTGTAACTTTAATAGTGTTATTACACTGTATGTTAATGTCCAATGATGAAAGATTCCTTGCCTTTTGTTTGGAAGAGATCAGCATGAATTTACTCTTGATTAAATTAACCACCAGATCATTGGCCCTGTACCATTCATCAATGCAAACTATTTGTTCATTCAATTTGTCTTCTACTTGTTTACAATTTTTACCCTTTATATAGACAGTAGTATCATCTGCATACATACTTAACACTTTAGGGTCTTCATCACAACTACTTACATGCAACGCCAAGTCATTCATGAATAATATGAATAAAAGCGGGCCTAAAATTGAACCTTGGGGTACACCATATTTGACAAGAGCAGATTTGGACAGTGCTTTGTTTATGACCACTTGTTGGGAACTGTCAGAAAGATATGATTGAAACCAATGAACAGTGTTACTACTACAATGACACAAATTTAACTTGTTCAATAAAATATCATGATTTACTAGATCAAATGCCTTCTTCAAATCAAACATAACAGCTCCTACCAGGTGACCATTATCTAACATTTTATACCAAGTATCTAACATGTCCAATAAGCAAGTTTCACAGGAGTGGTGTTTACGAAAACCTCACTGACAGGAACATAACAAACCATATTTAGTTAGATAATTGTATGGACTATTATGCACATGCCTTTCAAGTATTTTACTAAGTGCACTAGCTAAGAATTGAAATTGGACGGTAATTACTACATTCAATAATAGAGCCTGACTTTAGTATAGGGACCACCTTGGCACATTTCCATACTCTTGGAAACTGCTTAGTTTTGATACTTAAGTTGAAGATGGTTGAAAGAGGGTGAGAAATCTCTCCTATCATATGCAAAAATTTAACATCAATATTATCTAGACCTCTGGCCTTCTTAGGGTTCAAGTTCATTAAAGAAGTAGTGACATCCTACGTATTCATCAAAGGAATTTCAAAGTACACATTTGATGGCAAACAAGATTTTACATGCTCATTCAATTTCGTATTTATCTTTTCTGGGTCACATGATTGCACCCCTGCCTTTAAATCTTCAACAACTTCAGTAAAATATGAATTAAAGCCGTCTGCTGCTTGTTGAGGCTCAGACAATATTTCTCCATCAACATGTACAGTAGAAGGTGTATCCCTTCATTTTTTACCATTTAACTCTTTTAAACCTGACCATAATTTAGTTGGATTTCTGACGTTTTCCTGAATAACTTGTGAGTAATGATCACGCTTAAACTTGCGAGTTAATTTTACAACTGTGTTTCTCCATTGTTTGTAAGCGTCTTCATTTCCAATCACTTTACAAGTATCTCTCTTTTTCATAGCTGACAGTATCTCTTCATTCAACCACTCAGGTTGCTTTGCGTGATTTTACCCTGTGAACAATAGTAGGTGCATGAGCATCTAAGACCTTAGTATACTGTGTCATGAAAATGGTGAGTGCATCATCAGTGTTGTCACAGGCTTCAAGTTCCAGCCAGTCTAAACATCTGATATCCTTTACAAAATTTTCTTTTTTAAAATTTTTAAGTGACCTATATTGTATTGTAGTATGACCAGAGTTAATTCTATTCTTTTTATTCCTTAGGACCAAAGAGACTGGAAAATGATCACTTAAAGCTTAACTTTGAGACACATACTTTTTCAACAGCTGAAAAACATGAAGTGTAAATCGGATCTATAATAGTAGCAGTAGACTTAGTTATTGGCCTGAATGGCTGTAACAGAGGGATGGAGGGACAGATGAATGGAGGAATGGACTGATTGCCCATATCCCTACATATCTATGCTCCCTTGTGCCACCTTTGGTGGCAGGGGACAAAAAACTGTGAAGTTTTCCACACATTCCATGTTTTGTTGCTTCACAATGTCCCATGTTCAAAGGCCAGTCTGGGAACCCAGCCTCATGGTATCCAGCACTTCAAGTGGATGTTACATTAACATTGTTTCAGATGTGGGTACTATATTATAAATGGCACTTCATTTCTTCTGTTAACATTTGGAATGCAGGTTTTCATCTACCTTTAAGCCATTAAAAAAATTATATATATGTTTCTCATTTCCACATATATTACATTTTTTTCTGATGCATCTTTTTTTTCTCTCCAAATTTCATTTTGACCTATTATCCCCGACTTACTGCCTGGTACCAGTGGCTGCTGTAAAACTGCTTCAATTGATGCTTAATACTCAGATTTTGTGGTGTGTTCAATATATTGCGCTAGGTTGTAAAATGGTGTGCACTGAAAACATTAAAGGTTAATTAATATATTTTTGACCAGAGATTTCCATTGTTATCTGTTAATTGGGTACAAGGCTTCTTGAACTGGTGTACTATTATACAGACACAAATTAAATTACATTCCACATTTTATACTCCAAATTTCTCTCGGAGTGTAAAATAAAAAGGAAGATGTATGTGTACATATTGAACATCTGGATACAGCACTCAGAGGCGTTTTCAAAAAGATGCCTTGTGCCCCTCAGTAAAAACAATTTTTGGAACAGTCCTAATATGTATGTTCTGGCAATAAACACAATTCACCACCAGGGCTGTTCAAAAAAAACCAAAAAACAAAAAAACAAAAAAAAAAAAAACCACCTACTAGGTATGCTCACCCCAGAGTGGAAGGCCACTTTGTAGGACACACCAGACTCCCAATACCTCAAGTCATAGGACACACAAGACTCCCAATACCTCAAGCCATAGGACACACCAGACTCCCAATACCTCAAGCCATAGGACACACCAGACTCCAAATACCTCAAGTCATAGGACACACCAGACTCCCAATACCTCAAGTCATAGGACACACCAGACTCCCAATACCTCAAGCCATAGGACACACCAGACTCCAAATACCTCAAGCCATAGGACACACCAGACTCCAAATACCTCAAGCCATAGGACACACCAGACTCCCAATACCTCAAGTCGTAGGACACACCAGACTCCCAATACCTCAAGCCATAGGACAGATGTATACTTCCATTCCACAATGTTGGACAACAAAAAACAAGAAGGCTCTGTGAACAGCCTGCGCTTAGCTGAGCTAAGCTTAAATCAAAGTTGCAACTGAATAGACCTGTGTTGAGCTTTAGCTGAGTGCATGACATTTAGAAGTATTTCAAAGACTTGCCCAAAAGAAAAATTCATTAAAAATATACATTTTACAGGAGCATGAGAAATTGAATAATATTTAATGAGAATTTTAAAACGAACATAATTACATGTAGTTGGCGGAGAAAATACACGATACAGAGCATTAGAATGCCCATTGACCTTAAAGTAATCAATAGAAAAGGTGCCTTTACCAGTAAGCCCCCCAACTGAAACTAGAAGCCGACCAATGACCGAAAACCCCTCAGCCAGGATGGACGGACAGACAGATGGATGGACGCATAGGTGACAACAATACCCTTGGGGAGTTCAAGGTTACTTCTGTTTGACCTAATGAAAAAGCCTTGATGCAAATGCAATGAGCAGAGATATCACGGCACAGCTATTTTCCTTCAATGCAGCACTGTGACCCCTAAATATGTGACCCAGTGACCTAGTTTTCACTAGGTGTCTGAGGCATCCTGATCAGGACCAACTGTTATAAACAATTGGTGTAGCTACAATGAGAAAATTAAGATTTGAAGATAGACTTCTGAATCATTTTTAGGACCAAGTGTCATAAATAATTGATGAAGCTACATTCAATATTTTTCAGATATTGTGTTAACGCCCTTTTTTTCTTTTATATAGTACTGTGACCTGGTGAGTTACTTTTCGATAGGCACTTGAAGCACCTCAAAGGCCCCCTGTGATAAAGATTTGGTCTCTTGTAATGTGAATATTTTTGGAACATGGCATTAACAAGGCATGGATGGACAGACAGATGGTCGCATACATGACGACAATACCCCTCAGGCCTAGAAGGCCGAGGGGTGAAAAACAGCAGTCTTTCAGTCACTATTAAAGTTGCAGCACAATACAAAGGTCATCACTGATATGAGACATAAAATACAAATGAGCGCATTGCATATACTGAGTTTCCAATTGTTCATAAAATTTGAATCTGGACAACAGACTGAGCCATATGCACAGAATATTTTCCTGGCTAGGATTGGTAGATAGTAAGCTAGAGGCCCAATACATAATATATGCCATAAAACAGCATTATCATATCATTATTGATGATCTGAAATATTTACAAAATGTATACTTTCGATTTCATATACATGTATTATAAACTCCCCAAGACTGTTTCAATTGCAAACCATTCAGTGCGGATTCCACAATTTTCAAAATGGCAGCCAACAACTTGTGGGTTAGTCGCAACTGGATATTTTGAAGAGGTAGTATCCAAAATATATGTGTGGTTAGTGTTAAGGGAAGGTTGTCAAATGAATGTAAATACAATCTATAATGGGACTTTTTCGGTGTAAGCATTACCTAAAATGTCACTACAATGCCTTGAATAGACCTTTCCAGTACGATAGATGGGGCTGGCATTGTTTTCAACAGTGCTTCGCGGATTGGGAAAATCGGGGTGTAACACCTCTGCATCAGATGGTCAGTGCCATACGCCAACATGGGGAAGAAGCCAGACCACTGCTGTGTGCCAAATTGCCAGAATAATCATAGTAAAAAGCCAGACCTAAGATTTTGTGACACCAGTCAAGCCACAGGACTGGATGGAAGCATGGATCAGTTTTATTCGTGTTTTTATCGGTGTTTCTCGGTGGTATTTTGGCCAGGCTCGCGCCTTTGCTGTACCCTGAATCAACTTCGCTAGCTGTGCATGTTGACGCCGATTAACATTGCATTTAAAAGGTTGATAGATATATGTTGCCCATATTCAGTCGAGTGACATCTCAAATATGTTTTGCCGCACTAATAACATAAAACCAAGTGCAATTGAGAGTAATTTTGTGGAGTTCTTGGTGGGATGTTGAATCGTGTGGCTTCGGCCGACATTTTGAAAAACTTGGAACGGCTTGCTCATCGAAGATTGTTTCCTGTGTCTTTTCGGGACAAAACCCTTTGTGTACTCATTTTATTAAAAGTATTTACACGCAGAGTTATGTGATAGGAAGTGACCTCCTGTTCAGTTTATTTTCAATGCAACAGTGGCCTCATCGGCACAGTTCTGTGCTCTATAAGTACTTGCTGAAGAAACCATGTTTGTGTGTGGCTGCTTCTTGCCAGCTAGGCTGGCATGATATTTGAATATAGCACTGACTGTATCATAGTCGACCCAAAAGTGTTTCTAATGCTGGGATTTAAAAGTAATTATGCATGTATGATGCAGACACGTATAATGTAAATTCTCCCTTTTAACTTCTGCTCCGCTTTCTCTTGCATTCGCCTCCATTTCTAAACCAGTGCTCAATGGCGACCGGAACACCCCGATTACAGGCAGAGCAACCACCACTGACAAAATGTACTAAAGGTTCGCAACGCCCTCTAACGTACTGAAAAGGTCTATTAAGTTACCTGTTGTGAGCAGCAGCAGGCCCCAGAATAGGAATATTGTATCTGACACCGAAGTGGCCCCCAGGCTATGAATTAAGTAGGAGCACTGGGCAGCGGGGCCTAAAGATGGAGCTCAGTGGAGAAGGTTGCCAAGATAGTGGATACAGGTTCGGAGTTACCAGCAGGTATTAAGGTATTTACATTTAGTAACCATATATTTTAACTTTGTATATGCTTGATGCCTTTAAATGCCACAACAATTCTGCTTTACAAGTCAAGAAAGGGTTATAGTAACAGATTTTTTTAAAAATATTTATTTTTGACCCAGTTGAATTTGTTGGAATGAATGCTGTCAATATCCATCCTGGGCACTCAATTTTAATGAACAAAAATAGCAAAAAACTACAGAAAGAAAAAAACAGGGAACCAAAGACTTTGAGGAGAAATTATTGGCAGCAACAATATTGATTAACAATGCTGCTCCTGTGATATATTTAAAGCCAGTGATATGAAGGATGATGATATTGCAGTCTTTACAGGCTTCCCTCACAAGAAAGTTTTTCATACTGTGCATGTTGTCGTTGCTGAATCCTGGACCAAATGGTGAAAACATAATGCTCTACAGTGGTGACGGGGATAATGCATGCAAGCAATATAATCATCTAGGTACACAAGATCGGTTTGTACATTTTCTCATGCACATGACTTGCCTTTACATGTTCCAAGATATATTCATGTATGCTGATGACACAACATCTCACGTGAAATCCATCAGCGTGATACAAAAGAAATTACAACAAAAAATGAATAGTGCCGAAACATGGTGTAAACAAAATAAACTCTTTTTAAATGAAAAGAAATGCAAAATAATGCTATTATCTTCAAAAAGAAAATTATCAAAGGTACGAGATGAAAACATTACAGTTGAGCTTAATGGTGACATTTTAGAAAATGTGTCTCATCATAAGATTCTTGGACTCCATATTAATCAATGTTTAACTTGGGAGAAACAAGTATCTTCAATGTGTCCAAAAATTGCCAGTAAAATAAGTATCTTAAGAAAAATGAAACATCTTGTTCAATATCATGTCAGGAAAATATACTTCAATGCGTATGTACTGCCACACTTTGATTACTGTTGCACTGTATAGGGAGGATGCAGCAAAAAATTTCTCGCAAAGTTGAGAAGGTTGCACAAATTTGCTGCTTATCGCATTTTGAATGTCCATGGTCACTTTAGCTATAAAAGCCTCGTTACAAAACTTAATTGGTTGACCATCAATGAAAGAATACATTTTAAAAGAGCAGTAGAAATATATAAGATATGAAACAATATGATACCACCTTATCTCACGGACATGTTTTCGTTTGTAAAGGATATATGTCAGAGAAAATCAAGGTCCTCAGCAGATGATAAATTGTATCTACCAAAGCCTAAACAAATTATGTAAAGTCCTCTTTTGCTTTTTGCGAAGCCGTGTTTTGGAATTCCCTGCCTAACTGCCAAAGGAAATCATCATCTGTCAAAAATTTCAAGGCAAAATGTATCGAGCACATAATGAAAGGCAGAGCAGGTGGGAAACACATCATGAGGTAAACATGTATATAACAAGCTCTCCATGTATATTATGAATAATACCACCACACTTGTATTTTTGCATTTATTCCAGACAGTACTATGAATGTATGATTTAATGTTGTCATTGTATATGTACCTTGAAACTTTGAGGGCCTTGGAGAAGATTAGGGACAATACATTAGTATTTCCGTAACCAAGCCACCCTCGTTAAATAAAGTTTTTATGCACCTTCCATTCTGGGTTGCCCAGCAGACCATTCCAAAACCATACACCAAGGGGGTTTGTGACCAGAGTTAGCTAGTTGCCAAGGAATGAACATACTCACTACAACAAGGAATTTAGGTTGGTTTTTGGGCCGAAGGCTAATCTTTTCAAAATCTCCAAAATGCCAACGGCCAGTTTAATTATCCGAAAATTACATGGTGAAGCTTCAATCAAACTTGTATACTGCAATGGATAACATGGCACGTGGATGGGCGGGAACCTGCCACAAAGCCATTACACATCTCAGATAAAACAGTTTAAACATCTGGCCAAGCAGTTTCAAGGAAAAGTAACCCACTACACATGTAACAGTTGACTGCACAGAAATCCAGATTGAAATCAGTCCTCATCCTTTGTGTTGATATCATGGGATCGCGTTCAAAATGTGCACCATGCCGCAAGCACACTGAGGGTCTGACTGCTGTTGCTCCGGGATGGTCAATTTGTATCCCAGTTACACACCGGGTTTATATCACATGAAGAATATACTCCTTAGGTGTGGGTTGCTTATGATGTCTTTAGATAAAGGTAGTTTACTTACGGATGACAAAGCATTTGATATGCAAGACCTGGTTTAAGTTAAATTGAACGTTCTGCTATTCCCACAAAGGCAATATCAGTTGTCTATGGAAGATGTAACTTTAACTCCGGAAATTGCAAGTGACAGAATTCCTGTAGAGCAATCCATAAAGTGATAAACAAGATCAACACTATTCGCATATTGTATCAGGTTCTACTTGGTTCACTGGCATAGCCCATCATCTCAGTGCCAGCTAACGATAAAACGGGGTTGACTGAGGAATGAAAATAAAACAAAGTCACTGGCACAAACATATACGTTGCCGGATATATCCATGTTAGCATTAAGCACCTGTGTTCAAGAATTGTTGACTATTCTGCACATATTGCTGCCAGGTACAGGTAAGAGATACACGTACACACGAGTAAACGTTGATCCATTGATAGTCATATATTATCATTTCAAAGCTTCTCAAGCAGCTATATACTTAAGTGATAGTTCTGTTGAAACTGCAGGGGTGGATCCAGAATTTTTTCAAGGTGGGTGGCTGAGTCCTGCCCTTGAGAAGTAGGCCTAGTGCCCAAGCAAGCAGCCACAGGGCATGGAGCGGGACTAGGGAAGGGGGGTGGGGGTTGGGCATTTTGGAATGCAAATTGGCGCATTTTGGGCCATTCTAGGAAGAATATACTGTAATTACAAACATATATAGATAAAGTTAGTGGGGGGGGGGGGGGGGTTCTCAAGCACCCAAAGCACCCCCTGGATCTGCTGGATCCATGAAAATCTTGCCTGCATACAATATGTGTGACTATAAGGTATCAGTTGCTGGTCAGTTGTCCTACTGCAGGTCTGCGCTGAGCAGATCAAGTCCAACCTGCCCAGGGACAGATTAAGGTCTTTATAGGGTCTGAGGGCACCAAGGCCCACTATGAATAGGAGTTGAAATGTTGGCTTGGAATGAGGGAGGAGCTTAGGCATTCTAGCCCCTGAAAATATTTATGACATACATGTTTAAGTGGTACATTGTGCATTATGAAATTGAAATACAAGTATAGCAAATACATTCTATATGTGATGCTCTTACCTAGAAATATTGGTTAATTGATCCACATGTTGGAATAGTGAAACATGTTGGAACAGTGAGATTTGGTAGGCCGGCCTATTGAGCTGCAAAAACGTTAAGCTACTGCATCCAGTCGGCAATTGTGATTACATTGTATTTCAATTTTAGAGGCATTCTGGGACAGTCTGAACTGAAAAATATGGCACATATGGCAACACTGATTTGTTTTTGTGCCCTTAACTTTTTGATGAGTTATGAAAATTAAAAAAAAAAAAAAACACCCTAAATCTGCCTTAATGTGGAGCCAAGTTTTCCTAGCAAACTTTTTCCACTGCTGGCCTGCATTTTTCAGATATTCTGATCAGTGAATGATCATTACTGAACAATATTTTTTTTCTTTTTTAGTCCAATCTTTTCATCAGATAATCTTGACATTAGCATCTATTATTAGTGTTAACATCTACCTGTACAGGACACAAATGTTTTCAGCTTCTCTTTATATTTACTGTTGAATGTTTGGTGCAGTATATTTCGTTACCATGCATGAGCTTTTAACCCTTTGAGTGCCAGTCACGGTTTAAGCTGTGCTGATGAAGCTGGATTACTGTAATGATTCCAGATTCATATTCCTCATTAAAAGACCTTTCATTCAAGTACCAGCATGCCTATGTTCCCAGTGAAAAATTTGGTCCAGGTCAACAGCTTTCCTTGGGGCACTTTCCGCGCAACACGCAGAAAGCGCCCCAAGGAAAGCTGTTGACTCAGTCTCTAAATTATCTCTGTAAGAGTTAATAGAAAATTTACAATCATAATGTAGTTAACACAGACTGAGGTACATTGTACACTTTGCAACAGTGGATGTACACGTACGCCTACAAAATAATGCAGACCATTATCAAAAGAAATCCTTTGACTTCTGTGACCCCATTGTGGCAATTACGCACAGATTCCTTACATCACACTAACAGTGTTTTTATCTGCAATACAGCGCTAGCTGTACATGTACATGTACATGTACAGTTGTACATGTGGTCTCTTCTGGGAGCATATCCGCTCTTTGTTATCACTTCTCTGTGGCCAATGTTACAAAGTTCCAATAATTTCTAAGTAATCTGGACTAAATCTGACAATCAACCTGTGCAGAATGATGCCGTGTTGTGTTTAACAACAGAAAAGATGGCCATCGATGCATACACTCTGTACAGTTCGTGGTCCCTGGCATAACAGACCACAGCTAGGCCCAGTACAACTAAGTCCAAGGTCTCTCCATGCAAGTAGCCTTTTATTAGATGTCAAAGTTGGAGAATACGTGTTTAACATATATTTTTTAAAAAAGCGAAAAGACATAATTTCTCACTACGTTGGCCTTTATGACAGTTGCCCCAGCACATACATATGACCACCTTTTCTGTCATTGAAAACACTGGGAGCTCAAAAAAGTAATAGATTTTAACTTTATGACTGACTTTCAGGTTTTTCTTCTTGATTTAACTGAATTGTACTGAATGAAAAATGGTAACTAAGAGAGACTCCAAGTAATCTGCAGATGCCAGCAAACTGCAGATATAGTTATGAGAACAGCTACAGGAGCCCCATTAAATACATGTACATGTACTATAGGGAGCAGGTGTCAATAAGGTGGGAGGATATAAAATTGAATCCATTTTCATGATAACAATGTGGGAGATGTCCCAGCCAAGTGGGGAGGGTTGGGGTCTTTGATAAGTAAAAGCAAGTTTTTTCATTTGTATTGGAATGTACTGAGTATCAAATTACAAAATTAGTACTTTTCAGGCACATTGAGAACATGTCTGGGAGTATGAAGAGTCCCTTCATGTTGTCAGTACAATTCTAGAACAAGTACAAATTGGAGCAGGCAGACTTCAAACGCTGGGCTCACAGCAGGCTTGCTGTGCGATGCCATTCATGCCGCCACATGTGTGGCAGCCACCACAGGCCCAGGACAACATACATCAGGAGCAGACTGGTAGTCACATGATCTTTATGAATATTATTAAGAACCTGACTGACAGTGGCATCATCACAACCGATCAAGTGTGACAAGGTATAGTACACACTGTTATAGCATTGCACTATGAAACTTCCAGTCAGATACACATGTTCTACGTGTATATCTGACTGGAAGTGTCATAGTTTGTATGGTGCCCTTTGTGGTTGAATGAGCTGCTTTCTCTTGCCAGAAAACCATAGCAAGTTTGTAAACAAACAAAACGGCGCCATGTGGTGTTGCTTGGGCACATTTATAGGGCCTGTACTTTTCCGCTTTTAACGGAAACGGAACGGAATAATGAATTTTTGTCACCTCTGAAACGGAATTTGCTGTTTTGCCTTAATGTGTTTTACATAGAAAGAGAACTACTGAAACGGAATTTGGAAATTTCTGGCTGGTGAAACGGAATTTCTAGTTTTTTGAAACGGAAAAATACAGGCCCTACATTTACAGCCGTACGTGCATTGTTTGGCAACTTTTTAGCTAGGGCCAATAACACTAATCAGGACTGAGTTTGGGCTGAACAAACTTTTCCGTGATCCAATAATGGTTGCATATGATTAAGGCTTCGGTGATGCTCATATACAAACATTTTTGGCTCGACTGTCTACACCAAAGCTAATGGTCCAGCATGTGCCATGTGATGCAGCATACCTCCAAATTGGAGGCAATGATATTGACATTGAAGCTGTATGGAGAGTGCTATGTGGAGTGCACAACATTATAGACCCTGCCCAAGGCATTGAAAGAACAGGGGGGGGGGGGGGGAGTGTCAAGTGGTCATGTCATAGCTGTTGTTGAGAGACTTTGCACACTGTCACTATCAAAATGACACAGTTTATGCAATGAATGGTAGGGCTGTAATGATATACTTTTGCACGATACGATACATATCCCGATACAGAACTGACGATACGGTACAAAACGATACAATTCAATACTTGACCATAATAATGCAAGGGTCACATTATTCAGTACTGGTCCGTTGGACCCATCTTTCTTCTTTTTCAGGAAAAATAGTGGGTCCGTGAACTGAATCGATGGGTCTGGTATGAAATTGTGTAAACTAGACTTTTGATGTAATTTGATTAATGGAGTTTAAAAGGTATAATCAACATACATCAAAATGATAAATAAATATAACATGAAGGTAACTTAGCCTGGAAATGAACATAACATAGGGTCTGTATGCTCATGTAGGTAACTCATTATTAAAAATAAAAATTTACCAATATGCCAACTTGATGTAAAAGGGTCTAAAAGTTGTTGACTGTATCAAGGATGGATTCAATCTGCACAGGGACCTGCTATTACGACTAAGTCTATAACACATCCCTGGTCTACCAAAAAATGGTTGTGAAGGGGGCTTGACCCCTAGCACGCTGCCACTGTGCCAGCATCTGGTATCGTACAGTTTTTTTTTAACTCGCCTGCACAACAAGCGGCATGCATGATTGAACATGCCTGGGCTCTGTCATTTTTGCGATTGATTCCACATGATGAAATGGTCAGAAATTAAATGATTTATATTTCTGTGCACTTTCTATTTCAATACACCTGAAAAAATTGATGCCGTAGACGGTGTTAAGAGTCTGATCTTAAGTACTGTCACTTTTTCACCAAGCAACACGGTAGGCCTACAACTTTACAAGCCATGCAACACAAGCGAGTGTACACAGCCTGTCATGGGCATGCACCCAGGCATGGTTTTCCGCTATGTTGAACGTATATTTTTTCCGGCCTTGGATCATAAATTTCATTCCTGTCTTATTCTGTCATACAGGTTTGTTCCATTCAAACATTCCAATAAAATCAAAACAACCAAATTTTGTTAAAAAAACACCAATAACTGCGTGACCCATCGGAGACAGTGATCAACAACCCCAGTCAACAACATCGTGTCAGGCCTAACGCAAATTTTTGCTTCATTCACTTTGACCGTGACATCGCGTTTTTGTGCGTGTGTCCACAGAGACGCAACATTTCCGGGCGTTTTTTCTTCAATTTTTGCGTCTATGACGCAGGACGCAAGCTTAATGCTACTTTTTCTTGCCGGGAGCAGCCATTTTGCTAACCTAGATTCACAAAGATATGACGTAGCACCACAAAGCGTCACGCATATATGTGGGGAATCCCAAAACACTTTTGTAGGCAAAAATAGATCACATAATTAGAAGAACGACGAATGGTTGGTCAATTGACAAGTTTATCTTCACAAAATTACAGTAAATTTTAATGAATTATGGCCTTTACTTCCGTGTTTTTCTCTGTAGAGGTGAAATTACTTATATGATGGAATGTATTGTATTTTACGATACAGGGGACCTAATTTCGATACGTGTATCGTGGATTAACTGTACCGCGATGAACCGTTATCGCCGTATATCGTTACAGCCCTATTGAATGGTTGGCTAGTGAAGACCCCTGTGGATCAGGACAGAGCACGGGACATTGTGCTTTGCAAACATCCTGCCTGAGGGCAGGGGACGGGGTCCATATTGCACACAAAGGCTTGCAAAAGTATTATAAAAGCATAAAAAGTGAAGAGCTCCCCCCATCCACAGTGTTACAGAGGCTGGCACCAAAATGATAATTAACAAGTACATGCAGGTTGCTTAACTGATCAGTACCCTCTCATAGCCTAAGAGATCTTGCTCATGCCCCACAGCCTAGGCCTGCCAGGATTATGCCCCATTCAGGGCCCTGTGCTCTGTGTACATGCTGAGAGGTAAGTTACTCTGCCTACTTTACAGAGGATGAGGGCTGAGATATGGTATTCATACACACATTGCAGGGCTGCTAATTCCTCTGGCATACCCACAAGTTGTACATGCCAGGCACAGTATTATGATGTGTGCTCCTGGTACTTCCTACGCCCAGGCTCCTTTACTGCCAAGTCTTGGACTGAGTCAATAGCTTTCCTTGGGGCAGTTTGGGCACAATGCACCCAAAGTGTGCCAATTAAGGAAAGCTGTTGACCTGGACAGTTATATGCCATGGGACTGTAGGCATGCCAACACTTGGATCAAAGGCCTTTTTGCATTAAGAATATTAAGATAGCATCTGTTTGATAATTCAGAGAAGTTTATCTTGAGTACTTAACTTTAGTTGTAGTTGGCAGAGAAAGGGTTAAATGCCTCAGACCATAACCCTGCCCTGCTTTATGTAAAATAGGTAACTTTGCACCAAAGGAGCACGTAGTATTAATGGGTTGGTTAGTATTGGCCTAACACCCTTGGTCTTTTATCTTTACTGTGGTTACACAAGGCCATGCATGCATGGGCAGGTCTGATATTGTCTCCCATTAAGGTATGTTGCTCCAGCTGGGGTCTGTTTAATATATTGGCCTTGGCTCAACAGTGGGTATATTACCAGGGACACAAGGGTGTTCAAACGATTTTGGGTTTCTATGGTTACACAATACGCAGTATGCATATTAATTTCTCGCCGCAAAGCACTGGTTTGATGCCTGGCGATCACGGGGGACGTGTGGGTCGCATACATGTAACTATCACAGACAGGCCATATGCTCATTTCTCGCAAATTAGCATTTTTTTGAGAAATTTAAGTTCACAAATACCAAACTGGTATTCTTCTGGTACTTTCCCCGAGTCATAAATGAGAAAAATTTCCATAGGCCTTTAATAAGTATTCTGTATTTCCAAAATATTAGTGATACATGTATCCCGCTTGTCTCCAGAGTTACCAACCCGTATCTTGCCATATCTCACCAAGCAAGACTAGGCAATCAGGTATGCAGTTGGAGTGGTAATTTAATATGCATATCTCCTATTGGCCTTGCATGGGCAGGTCTGAAGTTTACAAGCAGCTCTATGGCCTTTCATGGGTTGGCACTATTACAGACAGTTACAGCCAAGTTTTTCTTCCAGTCTTCCAAGGGTGAAATGTGTCAAATATTGTAGTGGAGAATGTATAAACCTGCCCAGGTGATATGAGGATCAGGGTCAGTGGATGCTTCTGCAAGAAGCTGCAAACAAAGAAATTAAAAGCCGTGCCACACAGGAGTGTGACATTGACACACCAATGAAGCCATGTGTTAAGTTACTTTCAGAATAATGTCTGTACATACTGTGGTAACTGTAGTTCTCTGAGGTTCAGAGGGATCACATCTTAACCCTTTCCCCCTTAAACCGGCCAAAACCGACTGGAGGTCAAATGTCGTCTGCTTCAATGTTTTCAACTAATTTCAACAGTGATGAAAAACAATTTTGACTGAGAATTGGAGATGAGCCCTATGAGGATCACATGCCCCAGGTCAACAGCTTTCCTTGGCATGGGTTGGGCACTAAGTACCCAACCCATGCCAAGGAAAGCTGTTGACTCAGTTCTAATTTAAGGGGGAAAGGGTTAATTGCTACTGTTTGTGACTGGCAGGTCAGCTGAGGACTGCCTGCATGCACAACATGGCTTCATTCACCCTGCGTTCCATAATTCAAGTTGATGAGAATGTTCGTTTGTTCTGGGCTTCATTTTGTATTGTGGTGCCTGCGTGAGTTGGCAAGGTGTTGGCAAGTCAGCCGAGGACTGCTTCCAACTTAAGGCACACTTTCAGGACGTCACCTTCCAAATGTTTGTTGCCTTGGCTGATGGTCAGGCAAGGGCTGCTGTCATCATGTGGTATCAGTTCTCAATTTAGCAGGCAACACTATGGCAAAATGTACAATACACTTGGTGGGTGGAAGCCAGATCAACTCTGTCAGGGACCAGTCCTTCCATGTACAGCTCCTTTGTAAGCATCACATTCAATCCACCGTGTGGCAACTTCAGACACTTATTATTGGTTTTGCTTGAATTCCTCGTCTTGTTAATCTGGATGGAAGTCAGACCAGGACTGCTTTTAGTGTCTTATTAGTTCTCAATGAAGGTAATATAATATTGGTACTTTTGGTGGGCTGAGGATACAGTAAGTCTGTCATATGGCCTTGTGTCTCATTAAATTCATGGGGAAGTGCTTGAAGAAAAGTGTTAATTACATTGGTTTCTAGTCATGTTTAAGTATATGGAAGTTGTACTGTTCAATAATTCACAAAACCCTGGGTTTTGCTCACAAACCCAGAGGTTTTAAACAAAACCTAGGGTATTGTATGTAAAACTTTGAGTGTTGTAACAAAGGGCTGAGTTTTCCTTGCAAAAAAAGAGTTTTGCACAAAATCTTTTTTTTTGTAAACTGCCCAGGAAAACAAAACAAACATCATAATTTTTTAAATTTTGTTCAATAATAGGCACGAAACATTGGGTTTTATTACAAAACTCATGGTTTTGTAGACCAAACCCTGGGTTTTGTTTGCAAAACCCAAGTTTGAATCAAAAACCCAGGGATTTAATTGGTATACAAAACTCTAGGTTTTGCAACAAAACCCATGGTTTTGCTTTGTTATCCAATATGGCACTGCAAATCATGCAAGATTGCCTGGCACCTTTTCAACTTGAATGCTGTGGGCTTCATTAATTGTACCCGCACGGCCACCGGTTGATATATAAACACAACACAACTAAAAAGCACGTTAAACATTTTCTGACGCCACAGTTTTGTTCTTTGAACAATAATAGAACCAACATCTTCAACATTGAGAGATTTTGAGTGCGAAATTACTAATTCATTAAAATCAAAAAGAATCCTTTGGTAGAATTGACCCGATCACTTCTTGATTCACAGTCCAACAGGCTATGTGAGTGGCCACGCTAGCTTATAGTGATTCAGTTTGGTTTCTGTCTTATATTTCATATAGTAGTTTGTTTACTCCTTCACATCTAGGTCATGCCAGTCAAGGACAATATGACCAAAACCATAACTGTTGAATATTTAGATGATAATGGTTAAAAAATTGGACTGCAAGCCATATTTAGATCATCAAAATTTCCAGGCCTGCATCATATATCATGTAATAAATTAATTGCAACTGATCAAATGTTGCAAGCAAATTAAAGAACTCGAGACTGCGCTGAGTGTGCATTCAGTGAATAGTGCATGCGGTACTTGCGCCTTGTGGACTATTTTGAACACTAAATGAACACTCTCTCATCCTTTAACTAACACATACATGTACAGTAAAACCTCATTCTAAGGAAACTCAAATATCTGCCATATTCATTATAATGACACAAGTTTTGAATGGAAAAAGCTCATTTTCTTTGTAATTTGATTAATTTTTCTGACATGTTCAGTTATCTGACATATTTCAAAGTGAACAATTTAATGGTGTCATTATAATGAGTTTTCACTGTGTAACATATATTCCCATCTGGTCTCATAGAGGTAGACTATGCACATGATAACCAATAATGATGTTAATGATCACACAAGCTGAACCAATAGCAGTTGGCGCTGTTTTCAAGTTGAGTAGCCTAGCAAGGCCTACCAAGTAACAACTGTCATGATTGGTTGGTAACAATATCTTCTTAAATTACTTACTTTTTTGTGCACTAAGAGCAATGTGTTGGTAGTTTAAGGGCAGAGTGAACAGGGGGCACTGGGGAGGCATTCCAGTGATTGCATGCAATCACAGTGCTCTAGTTGTATTTGTGTTGATTATGATCCTAGAATTTCTATATAGGAGAGAGATGATGGGACACATTGTCTTACTCAGCAGCTTTTGCTAAATATGTATAAGTTACATGTTAAAACTTAAGCCCGGATTGGTTTCACCATTTTTTTGGCCCCCCACTGGGGACTATATAGGTTTACACTGTGTCCTTCCATCTGTCCTTCCAGCAAAGTTGTCTGGCTGTATTTTTTATACCATAACACCTACACCTACCAAATTTGGTGGGTGGATAAACTTCATGGGGTAGGGCTGTGTCGCACACTGTGACCTTGACCTTGACCTTTGACCCCCTATAAAGATTTAGCTTGTCGGGGCTATACATGTATATTTTCTATACCATACAGCCACCAAATTTGCTGTGTGGAGACTTCATAGGATAGGGGGTGTGTCGTGCACCAAAATTGGTGCACAACACTTTGACCTTTGACCTTGACCTTTGACTCCTTTAAAATTTGTAATTTTGCCAGAAAACCTTGGGTTTTGTAACACTTTGAAATAACGGAGCCAAACTTGTGAGACTGCAAATCTCTGGGTTTTGTGACGTCCCAAATCCTAGAGTTTTGAAAAAGTGCAATACCCAGGGTTTTGTCACCATGCAACACATTGCTCTTAGTGCACAAAAAAGTAAGAAATTTAAGAAGATATTTCTTTGAAGATAATCTGTGTAACTTTTTGAGCATGTCATGGGCAAGGAAAGAAATAAAAATGTGAATGCTGCCCATTGTGAACCCCTGACCTACCCCGGGGTAAAGTTCATTTGAAGCTAAATAAGGGGCACCAAAAAGAGGGTTCTCAGTGTAATCAGAAATTTATATAAAGCATAAAAACATTCCAAATAACAGACATAACATCTCAAAGAATTGACTGATGTGATCAATGTCAGAAGAGAAGATAGTGCACAAAGGAAAAGATGTTGGTACATACATGTACATGTTATTTCCAGGCAGCCAGCATTTTGGCATAATTTATTGTAATTGGAGTAAAGACTGATGCACCGATTTATCTTTAATGACATTCATATAAATATTTCCAGCTAACCTCTGTTTAGGCCTGGTACCATAATAACTGCAGACAATAAAATTGCCCTACAAAGGTAAAGTTCAGTATCTGCCTATAATTTTTTTGTAAATTTGCTGTGGTATACCTATGTAGGGCAGAAAAGCGTGTCAAGGTAATAATCAACTAATCTTTGCAGGTGCCCCAAATCCAGTCCCGACTTGTATGTTGTGACAAAGACAGAAAGCATGGCAAGACGACAGTCATGTGCAACGTATAAAGCTGTACATTGAAGTTTCAACGTCAGACAAAAGGGTATATCCATCCAGGCATTTTGCAGATACATGTATCTGGGTTAAAAAAAGTTGACATGCACAATTAAAAGGTCATAGTTGCATGTAAATAGATCACAGTGACCTCAAATCTTAATTACACATTCTATGTCAAGCAATGCATTTCTGTATTAAATTTACAAAAAATTCATCCAGGCATTTTGAAAATATCATGGTAACAAAGATGGACAGTAATAGGTCACAGTATGCTCTAAATAGGTCACAGTGACCTTGAATTCTGATCAGCTAAAGGGGGTCTAGGTATGCATCTATGTATCAAATTGTATAATTGCATTTTAAAAATTTTGCCCTAACAAAGCCTATATGGACAGTAAATAGGTCAAAGTAAGCTGCAACTACATGTATGTCACAGTGACCTCATTATGTAAACACCTACTGGGGGTCCAGAAAAGCATATGTGTGTCAAATTTTATAAAAATCCATCTCGCCATTTTGAAGATGTTGTGCTTACGATGCTCAGATAGACAGTAAATGGGTCACTGTAAGTGAGAATTAGGTCACACTGACCTCAAATTCTAATCAGCTATTGGGATCTAAGAATACATCTGTGTACCAAATTTGAGAAAAATCTGTCAATTAAGGCATTTTGAAAATACTGTGCTGACAAAGATCAAATGGAGAGTAAATAAGTCATGGTAAGCTGTAAAGACATCACAGCGACCTAAAAATCTTATCTACTAATGAGAGTCAAGGAATGCATCTGTGTGCCAAATTTGAGAAAAATCCATTCAGGCATTATGAAGATATTGTGCTAACAAAGCTCAGACAGGCAGTAAATAGGTCCCAGTTAGCTATACATACATATAGGTCAGAGTGGTCTCAAAACCTAATCAGCTAATGGGAGTCCAGGAATACATCTGTGTACCAAACCTGAGAAAAATCCAGAGTCCATTGAGGGAATTTGAAGACATCCCGCTAACAAAGGTGGACGTACTGACAATGCCAGACAGACAGCCAGAAACATAATGCTTCCCACACAACCCACTGTGAGGGAGGCATAAACAATTCATAGTCTACATTGTACATGCAAATACCTGCTAGTATACATGTAATCTTAAATGGCCACGTAAAGGAAGGCTCTCATGAACCTTAATTTCACTCGAATAACTGGAATGTGGTGAAATATTGAGACATTTTATATCATTTTTTTTTTTTAGGAAGATAAAATTCACATTCTAAGCAAAGTGTCCACCAGTGAATGAAACCATGCAAATAAAGATTCCAGCCAATAGGAATGTTGTGGATTGAGATTCATGGAACATCCATTATAACTACCAGGGAATAGTGAACATGTGCAGTATTGTTGGAGGGTCGGTAAGGGGTTTCCCGTACTGGCATACAGGGGCTTTTTATTTACCATACTGGCGTACTGGCAGCCCTCTTGATTTACGTACTTCCTACTATCCAAAATTTTGAAAGATTTTTATTTTCCGTACTGCCTACTCTAGAAGAATAATTACCTGTACCAGCATACTCCCCCCCCTTACCCCCCCCCCCCTTCTTGTTGGTGCAACTCTGCAAAAAAATGCAACATAAACAAGCTGCAGCACACCACACAGTAAAGTGTCACAACTACTCTAGCCTGTCAGATTTGCACTCAGGCACATGACCTAGCAATTCATTGACCCATTGTGTTTCCTGGAATTATTGTGTAAACAGTTGCAGAGCCTAGTCTTTGATAAGGCTTCTGCTTTTTTCCCATGACCCTTGAAGATTTACCCATGATGCCTGAAAAGTCCTTTGCAGTTCCATATATACACCCTGTACTTATACTGTGATTAAGACAAATTACTGGATTTCTCTCTGAGAAATATGGCAAAAAGACCGAAACATTATTCTTGTATTTTCCATATGTTTAGCCATTGTTATAGTAAAATTGTTACACCAAACATGATCATGATTCAGGAGAGCCTTCCCTTAGGTAGAATGTTTGATGTTACCATCAATGTTTGTTGCTGCATGAAGCAGCCTTGTGACCTTTGTTTAGTCCTTGACATGGGGACACAGTGGCCAATACCTGCATGTATGACTTAGTGTCCAGCAGGGAGGTGGACTGAGAGGGACAGGTCACTCGGGACCTTCAAAAGCACGTGTCACTCAACATGTAAGGGTTAATTTGCTAACTCCCAAATCCTGTGTCTAGCTGGTAATGAGAGCAACTCTGCGAGACATCGGCCATTTTGTCATCCGAAGTTCTGTAGACAAAGTGGTGATTGTAGTAAACAACGGAGTAAACACTATAAAAATGAAGTCTGTCTTTTTTTCATGACGTCGCGATAGCGATAGCGACGTCATGAAAAAATGCCTACCAAGAACCGCGCTGTTACATGCCAATGACAACAACAGAGACAGACTTCATTTTTTATATTTATATTCATATTAATAGCAATACTAGAATTAAATTTGTCATGAATATTTGTGCGTAAAAGTTTTGATGGCCGCTGCGAAGGACCTTTTGTTTATCAGTGGGAGGAGCTATGGGTGTGGCCAGCCGCTTGTTACGTAGGGGCAAGTAGGCACTGGCACGTGCCGTGCTGTACATGATGTTACCATCGACTGATGAAAACAAAATTTGTCCCTATTCTTTCAATGCTAACAAAAACTCCGAATGTAAATATTATTTATTGGATTTATTTCTTCAATCCTCAACATATCTAAGGCATCATTACATGTTGTTTGGCGTGTTTTCTTCCATGGGATTTTCTTAGTTTAATGTTGACTTAGAGAGCTGAGTCTACAGTATAACGGTTGTTTTCCCGCATGCTCAGCAGGTCAACAAAATTTATAAGATCAAAGGAACATTGCCACAAAATGCTGAAAAATTGTCATTTTCCCCCAAATCGTGTTTCTAAAAACTCTTCTTCGTGCAAGACAAAAACACTTGCATATGATGATGTTCCATGCCTTCCGGGGATTGGATCGATTCATTTTGTTTATCAAAGCCTTTGCTTGGTACATGTAGTTTGAATGTTGAAAATTCAGTTTATTTTGCGAAGATACCTTTGCAGTCATTAAAACACCGTCTACACTGAGTATGGAACTTCTTAGGGACAAAAAAATTCCCTGTTGTTTTTGGATATTTTTGTGTTGGTTAAACAGGTGTGTGCATGAGTATGGAGAATTAAAATGTGGTGGGTCAATATTGCATCATTCTTAGACACTAATTTTGTTTATTTGTCTGTATGGTGGATGTATACTTCTACGTCAAGACTAGAATCCAAAATGGCATCGCTAGTTCCAGTAAGATAAGCATGTTAACCCTTTCACGCCAAATGACAAAATAAACACATGCAACAACATGTTAAATGAAGAAACAACACCGAGACACACCTAGCTTCAAAGAGAGGCCACTAGTGCTTTATCCCTCTGACATGGACATCCCTGGTTGACGTAATTAAGTCAAAGTGCCTTGACTTATTGTAAGGATACTAAAAGTATACTTATACTCCTTGTCAAAAGACCTTTTATTCAAGAGCCAGATACATGCACAACTTGTATAAAGTGGAACATAAAGGTGTGGTGTTTTACAGCAATCCTTTGATGTGGGCCTCAAGGAATGCCATTAATTCATTTTTGTTATTCCATGATGTTAGCTGTGATGTGGTCAAATCATTTGGACCTGGCATTGTTGCTGCGTGCTTACTGGTATCAATGTGACAGACTTGATTATTTTTTCTGGGGGGTGGGGGTGGGTGGGGGGTATCCCCATTATTTCTATTTTTGTTTTATTTTCCCATTTTTTTTCTCTTTGTTTTTTGTTTATTCTTTTTCTTTTTTAATTTGTTTTTTTCCCCCACTAGTCTTTCAGGTAGCAATTAATTACACACTCTAGGGGCTATTATCATATCACTGCCCTATACACCCTCTAGGAGACTATGATACTGTTTAAATGTCATCGTGTGTGTGCGTGCGTGCGTGCGTGCGTGTACAATTCAGCAAATAACATAGCCTCAACTCTATTTACTTTTATATTTTAAAACTTGCTGTGACAAATTACATTTCATTGACTAGGGGCATATACATGTATACCTCTTTGCAGATGCAAACATGGAGGTCAGCACCAGTGGCAGTGGCAATCTTCCATGCTTTGATTGATTAAGTGGATTCTGATTCATCCTGGAAGCAAGAAGAGAATGTGCTCTTTAGTTTGGCAAGTTACAAAAATCCTGTTTTTTTTTTTTTTTACACCTCACTTGTGTATTGCACTCACATCCAGCACTTGATTCTGAATGGAACACGAGATCATTAGTAGAATTATCCTTGACACAGTCCTACCTGTAAAGGCTACATCAGGACACCAAACCTGCCTAACAGGCCCCCCATATGCCACTGAACATTATGGTCCTTGAATTCCAAAGTCCTGTTTCATTACATCAAATGCTGTAATTTTCAAATCCCATAAGAGTGGTCCCCTCCTGTCAGACCCCTCCTCAACAGGACATCCATCTGCAGAGACCACATATGCCTTCAGATTAGTCTTAACTTTACAACAAGAGGGCTGTGTGAACAGCCCGTGCTCATCTGACCTACAGATTCATCACACTTGTGGTTCTGTGAACTTGATATAGGACAAAATACGTAGACACTTATCAAAGGTGCATCCCTACTGAATTTGACAAAGTCATAAGTGGGAAAGGTGCATTTACAGATAAATACTCGCATTGAAAAAAATCTTTAAAATTAAAAGATCCACAGCAGTGCCACCTGGTAAAACAACCTTGTTTGACCTTTTCACAAGGAACATATCCACCAAGTTTCAGCCTAACCTGAATGACTCTTCTGCAGAAAAAGTTCAAAACAGTGAAAACAAACAAAAAATCATTAAAAAATAGACAAAAAAATTACACCACCACCTGTTGAACCAATTAAGAACTATGAGTCCTTGGGAGTGTTCCTGTGTGATATCAAAGCAATTGGGTGAGCGGTTTCGGAGAAGACTTTTTAAGGTTTGGCCCAAAAGAAGAGCAAAAAAATTCATACAAAAATAAAAAATCACTGGAGCATGACCACTTGAACAAACTTGGTAGAGATCCACTTAAGGCACATTCACACCACGTTTGAAGTTAATCCGGCCAACGGTTTTGGAGAAGAAGTCGAAAATGTGAATTATGGACAGAAGATGGACAACGGACCCTCACAAAAGCTCAGCTGACTGACAAGTCAGCTAAGCTAAAAACTGTGCATAATCAATCTGACTATGCATGATTGTTTTGAATCTTATTCATTGAAAATAACGTGAACAGGTCTGTGAATGACTTAATCCTCTGGAAAAAAGTCCACAGCTTTCCTGGCAAGCAAACTGTCTGTACAATGCTCCATGATACATGTACATGTCAGGGTTTCTGCCAGAGTGAAATTTTAGGGTACTCAAATATTCATATTCTCAAGTAAAAATTCTAATAATGAAGACTTTATGGGGTATTTCTGGGTAATACATGCTAAAATTGTTCTTTTCTGCTGAAATCTTAGGGTAAGCAAAAGTACCCTTCAGATTTTTTAGGGTATGCTATTTTACCCTTTTTACTCTCTGACAGAAACCCTGCATGCATACAAAGGATGCCTCATGATGGCAGAATGTTTAAAAATATAAATAAACAAAACAAAGGAAGAAAAAGAAGAGGGCTGAATGAGCAGCCCATCCTCACCTGCCCTTGACAGTCAAGCCACAGTAAACGCTACACTGGTCTGGTACATGTAGTACCCAGCATTATTCCTAGGTAATTTTGATAGAGTTATAGACAAGTATATATTTTAAGACTATGCAAAAGTAAGTAAGAAAAAAAATCCATGAATCACTGGACCATGAGCACTTTAACACAGTCGGTACAGACGTAGCCATCATGTTCTAAGTGAATCTGGTACATGGTTCTGGAAATAAGTTAACATACATGTATGAATTACCATTGCAATCCTCATTGACTTGGTTAAGTAGTTCTTGAGCATAAGAAACCTGCCTTTAAAAAAAAAAAAAAAAATTAATCGATAAAAAAATCATACAAAACAAAAATTATTGCATCTTCATCTCTTCTGCAAAATTGGCAGAGTACCACCTGGGGAACATGCAGCCTTGTGCAAAATCAGAACATTCTACACAGTGCTTTTAGAAGTCGAAAATGTAAAAATTCGAAAGGACAGATGGACAGACATGCAACACATGACAGACATAAATGGATTTCATAAGTTATGCTCACAAAATATATAATATAAATGATTATAGAGTACCATATGCTTCAATCATGCTTTGCTGTTTTGAAAGAGTGTAAGTGCGCAAGACTCCAACCCTCTTGACTTGGGCGGGAGATCTCCCGCATTCTTATCATGAAAATCAATCAAATATCATAACCTCCCGCCTGACTGACAGTGCTCCCCATATGGGGCTCCAGCTGACAGCAACTGTTTTCATAATAATCTCCTGTTTGCTGGGTTCTGCCAGTGTCTGCATATGGGCAGATGTTTCAACTGTTCCTGCTTTAACCACCTTGTATTAAATAACGGTAAAACTGGTGCGTCCAATCACAAACCCAATGTTCCACATGTCTGTTTCCATATAGTCATCAGGAGCTCTTTTTTTTTTTTTTTGGTTATATCTTATGACATATTCTGTCACCATCTGCATCTAATAAGGAAATTGATCATTTATAGGATAGATGTGGGTGTCTTATTTTATATTTCAATACTTGTAATATAACCCATCAAAGTATCTTCCTAACCATATAACTGTAGGAGTCAAAACTGTCATTTTTATTTTTGACAAGATTGTTCAAGGAGCTTGTACAAGCTGATTATAGTAACAGATGTTCCATATGACAGTCTCCTCTAGTTTAAAATTGATTTGCAATTATGTACATCATTTATTTTGCTTATATACACATAAGGGGACTGTGACAATCTTGTGCTCAGCTGACCTTGCATGCAGACTGAAGTGGTCTTAAGAACTTCAGAATAATATCAAGGTGACAATCTTGTGCTCAGCTGACCTTGCATGCAGACTGAAGTGAACTTAAGAACTTCAGAATAATATCAAGGTCACCTTTGTCTATGACCATCCTCACTGTCTGTAAATATCAGTCTTTACTCATAGAGCTCACAAAACACTAGTTAAATGAAAAGTGACGGAATCCACTAGTTCCATGATACATGCCAATAAGTCATTTGACCTTCAAGGTCAAAATAAATAACACCAAAGAAATCCCACAGGTATTTTTCTATTAGTATTCAATAGCAATCAGGGCCCTATGATCCACTATTAACAAGATCTTTCAATGTCACTCAAGGTCAACAGGTGGCCAAAATTAACAACTTGAGAAGGAACCCAATAGGCACCTTCCTATTTAGTGTTTAAGAACAAACATAAGCCTTTGTAGCCAAAATGATTGAGCTATTAGCCAATGTCTTTGACTTACTGCACTCCCTCTAACTGTACACTAACATTGCTAACATGCGCATATCTCCTCACCTTTCTCTTATTCTGATAATTTGTTAAAAGTCAGGAAATGATGGCAGAACCATGCTGTGACCAAATTTGGTAGAGATCAAGTCAAGGTACATTTCCACTAAGTTTAAAGAGGATCCAACTTGAAGTTTGGGAGAAGTCAAAAAAGCACAAACACACACACACACACACACACACACACACACACACACACACACACACACACACACACACATACACACACACAGAAGTAAAAAAAAAAATAGAAGAAAAATTGCAATGCTTTCTGTTAAACAAATTAAAGTCTATGGATTCCCACAAGTGCTCCATGCAATTTTGAAGCAACTGGACAGACAATTTCTGGGCAGTAGATTTTTGACGATTTTACCCCAACCCACCTCCAAAAAAAGCCAACAAAAAATATAAAAATCATTGGGACATGACCACTAAAACAAAATTGGTATAACCCACATAAGGTACATCTTCCCTATTAGTCAGAAATGAATTTGGTTGACGGTTTTGAGAAGAGGTCAAAAATGTGACACCATTGCAATCCCCATTGACTGAAATACACTGTAATCTATCAAAATGATTGTTTGCATAAATGGACATGCAAGTATGCAATTCTGACACAATAGGCCTGGCAGTTTTGGAGAACAAGATTTTGCCAAAAAGTAAACAAATAAATTGATCAAAAAATCCAAAATCACTGGAGCATAACCATTTGAACAAATTGTATATTTTGACTTCAAAATACATAATTCGTTCTGGCTCTCCTAGATTCTTGAGATTTTGTTGATTTTTTTTTTGTTAGCTTTCCAGCAGGGATTTTCACCAAGTGCGGATTGATTCTTCTGGGTAACATTGAGGTACTACTTTTGTTTTATATGTTAATTACTGTTGAGATGTTAATTAGCTTTTGGATGACGATGGATCATGTGATCTTTTACCATGACATTATATGCTTTGTCCAGTTTATTGTGTATTTCGCAGCATCACTTTCTTCTTGGATGGCAATAAGTCAGCATAGACTTTTGAGTTTTCCCACCCACCCTTGGTGCTTATTAATTGCATTTAATTATAATTATTTTCAGAAGTTGTTCAAGTTGTTTTAATTATATTATTGGATGGATTAGTGTGGACTTTTGAGAGGTTTTGTTTTAGGTTTATTATGTTTGTTTGTTCAGTTTGTCAACACTTCCTGTTCAGCCCAAAATAAAGTTCTTATTTATTTCTTTTGAGTTTTTTTTTTTTTTTCCCCATGGATAAAGGGTTAGAGCAAATTTGGTAGACATCCGCCCAAGGTACATCTCCACCACATTTGAAGTGGATCTGACAGCTGGTTTTGGAGAAGTGAAAAAATATAAATTGTGGACACTGACGGGCAGACAGCCAATAAACAAAAGACCCATCACATATAAGCTTAGCAGACCAACAAGTCCGCAAATAACATACAAAACACTAAAGTACCCTTTGGCCACAATTTATATATCTTCATCTTTTTAATTCATGTTTATAAATATCATCATGACAAGTGTTCCAAAATATCAGCAATACGTACATGTCCTATTGGGAGGATATCAATAAGATTGTATTTATTCCACACCCCCTTTGTGGAAAGTGTAATAGGTTTCAGCTGCTCCAGTGACATAATGTTCAATGTTAGTGTAAATATGGTCCAGAGTTGTTCTATGTCTGCTGTATATTTGTTGATTGTTTGAACTAATTAAACCATGGTGCGTGAAAAGTTACAAAGGGCTGTCCAGTCTTTTGTATCAGATCGGCTGTCACCATTGAAATCTCCAGGCACTATTATATGTATGAGTGTTGGTTGCGTGATGAAAGCATCTGAAAACACACCACAGGCCGTTGAAGAGAATATTGACTGATATGTTAGGTTGTATATGCCTATGCCAAATTCTTCCAAGATAATGCCATGTGACCTTGTAAAATAGGTCAAGGTTAAACATGTTTGAAAGTTATGTAGGACTATAATCACCTGCAATTTGACAGGCCTATGTCAAAAACATTGGAAGTTAACAAGTGAAAACCAAATTCACCAAAACGGCTCTGTGACCTTGGAAAACTGGACCAAGGTCACCCATCTTCGCACTTGTCCAAGACCTTATTCAGGACTGTAAGCATGTGCAATATGAAAGCCCTAAGCAAAAATCTTTTTGAGTTATGGCGTGAAAACTGTCAGTCTGGACACATAAACACACGGACAAAGTAAATGCTATATGTCCCCTCCTCCTTCGGAGGGGGCGGGGTAGATAAATCTAGAGGTACAACCTTAACTTTAAATAGGCTTTTGATGATGCCTCTTTTTGTGTAAATTCAGATTGATAGATGCAGGCTTTCAAAAGTTGGAACGCTAACATCACCTTACACATGAAAGATGCTCTGTGCCCTTGAAAAATAGAAAAATAGGTCATAGTCTAATGAAATTTAGTTAGGTTTCATAATGGTTTATAATCATGAGCAATTTAAATGCCAAATCTCAGAAGAGCTCTTAGTTGTACATCAGCACTTCTAGTGTGCACTGGACTTTTTACCCTAAAAAAGTAGGTCAAACACAAAGGTACAATGTATCACCTTGACTTTACACAGGCTTTTGACACACTCCATGATGCTTCATTTTTGTAAAATTTAGGTTGATACATACAGGCTGTCAATAGTTAAAGTGGTAACAAAGCTTTGCTTATGTGACCACAGTGTATCCTTGAAAATGGGTCAAGGTCAACCATGCTTACACACAAAATACATCTTGTGGTGGTGTAAAATCAGATGCAATTTGGAAGTCCCAACTCAAACATTTCTTAAGTTATAGTGGTAACACCAGACAGACAGATGAGACAGCGCAGAGGAAGACAATACTTCAGCCTCATAAGGCAGAAGGGTAAAAATTATATTTATATAGTTACCATCACAACCATTTGGTACAGACCGGCATAAAACATACAAGGGCAGATAAAGACCCAAGTTGTTGTGGGTTACATATAACAGAGACATAGTTGTAAGTGATGTATGGCTTTATTAAATCACCATACAATGGAACAAAGGTCTCTGTACTCATTTTGAAGTTTTACGCTGGAAATCAATATAGATTGCAACTTTGGGGGGGAAATGAAGAATGTTTCAACTGCACAATTACCAGTTGAGACAATCTGGAAAGTGGATATCAGTGAGCAGGGTCTATCGTTCAATGTGTTCCTGGCTATGCAATCAGTTTTCCATACAACATGCACAAAACGGAAAATCATTTCCCATTGCTGCATCCTGGACATTTCAAAACTGCGGGACAGGCACATGTATGCGTTCTTTCCCTGAATACCAACCTTTTCCCACTCAAAATTCCCCAAAGGACCTGGATGTGCCCATGCACTTTCTTAAATTGGTTACCAAATTTTGTGTGAATGTTTGTAAGAAATATGCTACAGAATCCTACACTTCAAGTCAACAGAATCCCGTACACTAGGTCAACAGAATCCTGTAGCCTAGGTCAACAGAATCCTGTACCCTAGGCCAACAGAATCCTGTACTCTAGGTCAACAGAATTCTGTAGCCTAGGTCAACAGAATCCTGTACACTAGGTCAACAGAATCCTGTACTCTAGTTCAACAGAATCCTGTAGCCTAGGTCAACAGAATCCTATACCCTAGGTCAACAGAATCCTATACCCTAGGTCAACAGAATCCTATACCCTAGGTCAACAGAATCCTATACCCTAGGTCAACAGAATCCTGTACTCTAGGTCAACAGAATCCTGTACTCTAGGTCAACAGAATCCTGTACTCTAGGTCAACAGAATCCTGTACTCTAGGTCAACAGAATCCTATACCCTAGTTCAACAGAATCCTGTAGCCTAGGTCAACAGAATCCTATACCCTAGGTCAACAGAATCCTATACCCTAGGTCAACAGAATCCTATACCCTAGGTCAACAGAATCCTATACCCTAGGTCAACAGAATCCTATACCCTAGGTCAACAGAATCCTGTACTCTAGGTCAACAGAATCCTGTACTCTAGGTCAACAGAATCCTGTACTCTAGGTCAACAGAATCCTGTACCCTAGGTCAACAGAATCCTGTACCCTAGGTCAACAGAATCCTGTACCCTAGGTCAACAGAATCCTGTGCTGTGGGTGACAGCTTACAGGGTGCACTGTGGGTGCCCTGCATCAGACAGTTGTTGACTCACTTTTAATCTGTGCAGAAACGAGTTAAAATATCTCTAGAGAGGTCCCTGTCTTGTAAGACCACTGTCATGGGAGACCACGTGATTTCAAAGACCGCTTAGAATACGTACATGTAATTTTTATTTCTCCTATAAAAGGCTACGTGTTGAGGGATAAGGTGATCCCTAGGGGCCAGTCTTTTAAATCGGGAGCCACTGAACATCTACAATCAGCAGTCATCAGTGACCATGCAGGCACTTGCTCCTGCTGTCTCCACACAGCAGATTATGGTCACATTAACCATCAAGCTCCATGGACCTATCAGGTACTGGTCCAAAGAAAGTTTGGAACAAGATCAAAGAATTCACCTGATCTGGCCACAGCAAGAACAGGATCAACACTTTAATGACAGATTCTGTCTCTGCACCAGCTCTGTCCAGCATCCATTCTTTATGACAATCACAAAATAGTTCAAAGTGTACCAGTTTCCAGTGAGTCATCAAAAATGATGGTGCAGAGTTGATAAAAGACATCTTTATCTGTATGACAAAGACGACAATGCGGAAAACTTGTGCCTGAAACATTCCGGGCCAATACAGGTCTTTTGGTGCAAAGTCTGATGACAAAAGAATGTACCTTTGAGCTCATGTATCACAACTTCAGCATTCTATTTGAGAGTTTAATGTGTGGGGTTGTCACTCGATATGTTCATTTATTGTACTGAAGTGCACTTCCATGTTAACCCTTCAGACACTGAGTTAACACGTTTCACTTACACAATCCGGGCACCTGGACCTGATAATAAAATATGATAAGGAAAGCTATCAAATGAAAGCGCTGATCTCTTTGACATAGCTTCAACGCCAAGCATTGACTGAAGGGTCTGCCCTAACGAGCATGTAATTAGGCTGCCATTTGCTCAAATTAGGTCATGGCGACACCAAAATAAAAAAATCTTGCCAGGTAAGATAAGCATATTGCCAAATTTGAGCAAAATACAGGGAGGCATTCTGTAGATATCATGGTAATGGAAATGTGCACATCTGGACAGACGAAAATCTGGATGGACATTCGGATGGATGGACAACCCGAAAACATAAAGAGTCCCCCCCCCCCATGGGTGGACCCTTAAAAAAGTAGGCAACAGTCATAACACTAAATCATTTATTGTCATTTTCAATAGGAAAATGATCTGTGTTAGCTTGGTTTCTGATGGTTATGTTCAAGCTATATATAATCATGGTTCATTTAAGGAAAAAAATATGCTGTAATTCACTTAATTTACCTGCATTTTTATTTTTGTGTATTTCGTTTTGCATAAAATTGTGAATACAAGAGGCTTTAGGGCCTCACGCTCTGAGGATGACAAGCCCCAGGTGATACCTCCACATCAACATCTCTCAAGATGACACGCCCCAGGTGATACCTCCACATCAACATCTCTCAAGATGACATGCCCCAGGTGATACCTCCACATCAACATCTCTAGAAGATGACATGCCCCAGGTGATACCTCCACATCAACATCTCTCAAGATGACATGCCCCAGGTGATACCTCCACATCAACATCTCTCAAGATGACATGCCCCAGGTGATACCTCCACATCAACATCTCTCAAGATGACATGCCCCAGGTGATACCTCCACATCAACATCCAGCTTTTCTAGGCACAGCTTTGGTGTTCTCTAGTCAATTCAAGAAAAGCTGTTGCCTTGGTCTGAGTCATCATTACCAGCCAGGCAGAGGGTTAAGTGCACAGGACACCTGGAGAAATCTCAGTGGGATACTCCATTATCAAGACCTTGACAGATAATGACAATCTTACATATTAATGGTTGAAAACTTACAGAATAATTAATTACACTATTTCTAGATTTTCTGATGATGGTGTTGGATTTATAGTTCAAGTTTTTTGCCTCCTGCAGGGAAGTCAAAACTTAAAAACATATTTGGAGGGAAATTCCCTTGAAGCTGGGAAACTGGGAAAAGTAAACTGTGCAGGTTGATGACTCTTTCCCAGGGGGGAAATGTTGTGAACAATGAACATGTGGTCTATTCTGTCGACCATCACATTTCTTTGTGCAGAGTATTGTGGACAGCTGAACAACATGGTTTCCCTCTCGTGACTACAATCACAGCATGGAGAGTCAATGAGTGATAGACGATACATACATGTATGACTATTGAGTCTGTTGTGACCAGATTGTAGCCTAATTAGACTGAACAGCTTCTTACAATTAGTTGTGTGTAAATTTGTACAGTTAGGCTGCATGGCTTCTAACAATCTGTTGTGTGTAGATTTGTACTTTGTAGCCAAGATTTTTTGAACAAGAGCATAGATATTTCTACCTAACTCTACAACCTACCAAGCCGTAATTGTTCCACTTGATAATTGTGTGTCTTCTGATTGTGGGATAATGTATTAATATTCTCAAAAATTTGTAATTATTGGTTAAATATTTCGATGCCAACTGGGACTGTAGTCCAACTGCCTAAGACAAACTGCTCTCAATTATAATAATGATGCTAGATTCATATTCCTTGCAAAAAAAAACCTCCTTTATTCAAGTACCCCGATGCCTATTGTCCCATAGAATATAATGGTCCAGGTCAACAGCTTTTCTTCAGGGCAATTTGGGCACATTGTGCCCAAAGTGCACCAAGGAAAGCTGTTGACTTAGTCCAAAACTTGGCAGGGAAAGAGTTAACTGCTGTGATTATGTTGATTACAAGTACATGTACACTGGATACCAACTGATTACAAGTACATGTACACTGGATACCAACTGATTACAAGTACATGTACACTGGATACCAACTGATTACAAGTACATGTACAATGGATACCAACTGATTACAAGTACATGTACACTGGATACCAACTGATTACAAGTACATGTACACTGGATACCAACTGATTACAAGTACATGTACACTGGATACCAACTGATTACAAGTACATGTACACTGGATACCAACTGATTACAAGTACATGTACACTGGATACCAACTGATTACAAGTACATGTACAATGGATACCAACTGATTACAAGTACATGTACAATGGATACCAACTGATTACAAGTACATGTACACTGGATACCAACTGATTACAAGTACATGTACACTGGATACCAACTGATTACAAGTACATGTACACTGGATACCAACTGATTACAAGTACATGTACACTGGATACCAACTGTGTAAATTTGTACAGTTAGGCTGCATGGCTTCTAACAATCTGTTGTGTGTAGATTTGTACTTTGTAGCCAAGATTTTTTGAACAAGAGCATAGATATTTCTACCTAACTCTACAACCTACCAAGCCGTAATTGTTCCACTTGATAATTGTGTGTCTTCTGATTGTGGGATAATGTATTAATATTCTCAAAAATTTGTAATTATTGGTTAAATATTTCGATGCCAACTGGGACTGTAGTCCAACTGCCTAAGACAAACTGCTCTCAATTATAATAATGATGCTAGATTCATATTCCTTGCAAAAAAAAACCTCCTTTATTCAAGTACCCCGATGCCTATTGTCCCATAGAATATAATGGTCCAGGTCAACAGCTTTTCTTCAGGGCAATTTGGGCACATTGTGCCCAAAGTGCACCAAGGAAAGCTGTTGACTTAGTCCAAAACTTGGCAGGGAAAGAGTTAACTGCTGTGATTATGTTGATTACAAGTACATGTACACTGGATACCAACTGATTACAAGTACATGTACACTGGATACCAACTGATTACAAGTACATGTACACTGGATACCAACTGATTACAAGTACATGTACAATGGATACCAACTGATTACAAGTACATGTACACTGGATACCAACTGATTACAAGTACATGTACACTGGATACCAACTGATTACAAGTACATGTACACTGGATACCAACTGATTACAAGTACATGTACACTGGATACCAACTGATTACAAGTACATGTACACTGGATACCAACTGATTACAAGTACATGTACAATGGATACCAACTGATTACAAGTACATGTACAATGGATACCAACTGATTACAAGTACATGTACACTGGATACCAACTGATTACAAGTACATGTACACTGGATACCAACTGATTACAAGTACATGTACACTGGATACCAACTGATTACAAGTACATGTACACTGGATACCAACTGATTACAAGTACATGTACACTGGATACCAACTGATTACAAGTACATGTACAATGGATACCAACTGATTACAAGTACATGTACAATGGATACCAACTGATTACAAGTACATGTACAATGGATACCAACTGATTACAAGTACATGTACAATGGATACCAACTGATTACAAGTACATGTACAATGGATACCAACTGATTACAAGTACATGTACAATGGATACCAACTGATTACAAGTACATGTACAATGGATACCAACTGATTACAAGTACATGTACACTGGATACCAACTGATTACAAGTACATGTACACTGGATACCAACTGATTACAAGTACATGTACAATGGATACCAACTGATTACAAGTACATGTACAATGGATACCAACTGATTACAAGTACATGTACAATGGATACCAACTGATTACAAGTACATGTACAATGGATACCAACTGATTACAAGTACATGTACAATGGATACCAACTGATTACAAGTACATGTACACTGGATACCAACTGATTACAAGTACATGTACAATGGATACCAACTGATTACAAGTACATGTACAATGGATACCAACTGATTACAAGTACATGTACAATGGATACCAACTGATTACAAGTACATGATTGTATACTGGATACCAACTGATTACAAGTACATGTATACTGGATACCAACTGGTTTTAATTTGGATTATTGTAAGCTAGAATTTAAGTTTACATATATTCTTGCACACTTTTTCTCTTGGGAAAGTGCAGTCATAGGCTTGAGAGACCGTCTCTAGGGCAGGTCCAAAAATGGTCTCTTAAGACAGGTAGCCTCTCATTAGAGGTAATTTCACATGGAAAAGAATACAATATACAGTATTAGGGACAGAGGCAACGTGATCTTTCATTGGAACAGTCTCTTTAAGAAGCCCTGTATCAAGGGTCATACGCTATACATCTTGATTTTTCAAGCTCAAGAAATTCAGATTTAAGTTTACATATCTCCCCCCCAACAAAAAATTTTTAAAAAATACATGAAAGTTTTCTCAGCATCCTGCCAGCTTTGAGTTACCAAGAAAGCTTGGACTTCCACATTCACTGTAACTTGTGAGTACATGTACAGCAACCCAGAGTGACAAGACAACAGCCTGCATATGCCCTCGTACTCATGTATTTACCTACGGACCAGTCATGATGGGACAATTCAGCAATTAATTGAGGCAAACCGTGAATGAATTTCATGTATATATGAGAGTAATCCCCTGCCATCACACTTTGACCCTAGGAGCTTCACTTGATTGACTCCAGCAGTGCATGCCTGCACTTAAGACCTGCCAGCTCCTGGCAAGCCTTAACTTGCTGGCAGACACCTTGATGGCAGGTTTCTGCGCCACTCGGCACTTTAATGAAGTCATACTTACACTGACAATGTGAAGGCCTCTCATTTCAGATCAGGCACCCTGGTATTTGAACAAAAGCTTCTTTAACAATGAACATGCAGCTGCAATCTACGTCTTGATTCCAGGTAAAATATAACAACAAAAAGTCAGGCCTGATATGGACGGAATGTCAGTGAAGGCTAATTCAATTAGTTCCACTGTCTCTGACCTTTCTCGTGTCAGTATATTGTTTATGGTGGTCCATGTTTGTATTATATTATTTTTGTACTTCAAAAAAATAAAATCGTAGTAACCTTTTTTGGTCATTCTGATATTTTTCTGAAGTATTCCTTTATAAGTTGTTACGTTTATCTTGAGGTGTTTATATTTAGCTGTGCTTGACTTGGTCTTCCTCAGTCTTTTGTAAAGATCATCTCTATGTTTCATCGATATAAGAACTCCTTGGGTAATTCATTCACTTTTAATATTTGTACTTATTGAATTTCACAGTTTTGCAAGCAATATTTACTTGAATGGCATTCTCAATTAAATCACTAATTATGTTATAATTAGTATTTGGATTGCCATATTTGTCTAGATTTAGTTTAGTTTGAGTATCAGCATCCTGGAGATGATTTACTGTCTTTTTCATTGCTTCTTGGCTATTGATGTAGCATTTTGTTAATTTAGTGGATCTTTCCCAAGCAGAAATTGTATTTATACATGTAAAATAACCTTGGTGATCAGACGGGGCTTTTGTTAAGATGCCTGAAGTGCTTTGTAGCGTGGCTGGACTTAACTTACAAATGATGTTATCTATTAGTGCACCAGTTTGGTTTGAGAACCTGGTGGGAAGAGTAATATGAGGGAAAAAACTGTGAGAAACCACTAACTCATAGAAGTCATTGAAGAGGCTTCTTTCCTGTAGTGTAAGTAAATTGATATTATAGTCACCAGCTAATATAACTTCATTATTCGTACCATCAATGAGAATTTAAAGTTACTGAAAGCCACAGACATTTATACGCTTTCTGAACTCAAGTTTTATGATAAGTTTGTCCACAATAATCTGCCTAAACAACTCCTATCATTGCCTTTTGTTCCATCCACTGTAACACACAGCCATAACACAAGGCATTGTAAAATCCTTTTTATTAATCGAGGAAGTACGACATTTGCACAGCATAGCTTGAGATACCACATTCCCATAGTTATAAACAATACAAATGTAAACATTGTAGAAAAAAATAGATCCACATTGTCTCCTAGGTTTCATTAGGTGCATAAAAATTAAATTCTTAAATGACTATTAAAGTATCTGCACTGCAGCAAACTGCTTCACATATAAAATGTATCACAGTCTAACTTAGAATAATGTACATATGTGTGTTGATGTCTTTGTTTTCATTGAATTTATTTTTGATGATTGACAACTTTGTGTCATCTTGTAACCAAAACTGCAGATGATATATTACAAATGTAATACCTTGTGTTAATTTTACTTTATTAATATCATCTGTTCCAATCATATAGGGGCTCTTATGATAGCAACATCTCGGAAGTTTTAATATGAGGCCCTTTGGCCTATTTGTTTCTGCTTTATTCAGTTGTGTATATTTTTACATATGTATTGATTGATCAAAAATGAAGAGAATCTGAATCTGAATCTGTCACCTGTAGGACAGGGAATGAGGCACACTGCCACTTGAATGATTCTCTTCCCACAAACAATTAGATTGTGCAATCTTCATGATACAAATGGGGCAATTAGTTCCACTGGAATGTCAGTCAACTATCCATTTTCTGGATTTTTAGAGTATAATTGTGAATTCTGTTCTTTCAAAGTATTTAAATGATTCTGTGATGATAAGTATGTTCAGTATCTTCTTCATGTGGTGACTGCATTCTATGTGAGATTTAGCTTTTAGCAGGCAGGTTTCTAAATGTAGACGAGGTAAGAGGCATCTGAAATCCGGACATGTTAAGAAAGTGGCCGACTTTGTTTGCAGGCGGGATGATTGGCCTCATACTAAACTATCATTACAATAGTCAGTAGGACTTTAAAGATGACAATTTAGACATGCCTTTATTTGTGGCAGGCACTATTGAGGCCATTCTTTCTGATGTACATGCAAGTGGGTTTAATTTGGTGTCTGACAAGCTGATCCATTTGAAATCTTTAATGTACCATGGCCACTTATAACGATTGCCTTGGTCGACAGAGTACAATCTAGGATTTGCATGCAGCAGCAGTCCTCGAGATTGAGAGGGGTCATCACGATCGGAATGATGGTTTTTGGATGTGGAGCAGAAAATTCTCAGTGTTTCTACGTGCAAGAAGGATTCTTCTCGTAGATAAGGTGGTAAGGGTTAATAATCCCAGTGCAGCAGTGTCAATAGCAAACTCTACAACCACTGGTTTTGTAAAGCATCAGTCGGGCAAATGTAAGAAGATTGTTCCACATGGTCTTCAGAGTGGAAAGAAACACTTTTCTGTTTCTCACATTTGTGCCACTTGTTAGCTCATAGATAAGGAGAAGAGAGACCACCCAGAGAGTTCAGAGGAATGTAAATACTTTGGGAAAACTGTTCAAGAAGCTTAATGAAGAAATTGCATCACGACCATACTATGATTCTGTGACTCAAACTCTTAGCGATCTTGATGTAAACGTCTTGGGTAATAATTCCGTCAAAGATGATATTCCCATTGAGTCTTATTTATCAAAGTCTCGGAATGAGATATTACTTCCATTTAGTAATTCTTTTCGGATTTAGTTTAATTTGATTTAATGATCAGAAGGACCGTAACTTAGCTCTATCAACTTGTGAATTGTGAACAAAAACAGAGCAAATCTGCACTTAATTTTCTGATCACCAAACGGTAATTTGAAAAGAATTATCAATTACAAGTTGAAAAAATTCCATGGATTCCTCAATGCCAAGGTATTTTCCACATAGGGCATCTGTGACTGTTTTTATGTTTATACCAGCGACCCTGAAAAATTGGTCAAGGTCACCGTGGAGCAAACTCAAGTACAGTATTCATGTTGACCTTGTGGCCCTAAATGTGTGTCCCTGTCACATGGAGGCAAACTGATACAAGGTCTTAAATGGCAATTGCTTCAGATATATGTACATACGTTTGTCGGTTTTGGTATCATTCGCTGTCAAGATGGTACATTTACGTTATATCTATTTTGTTCCTTTCAAATAATCAACAGACAAATGGTATTTGATGATGAGCCTCCTATCGCCACTTTTGGTTTGTTTAATTTTTTATCATACTGCGGCTTGTGGTTTTATGACACCTATAGTCAGCTGCTTAATGTTCAGCCCAGGTGTTTGTTTGGCTTGGCAGTATAGTCCACTAAGAGAGCCAATACGCCGAGAAAGGGCCACCCTCGGCGCTTTTTGCTGAGAAATGCCAAAAAAATTTGTACAAAAATCCTTTTCTCGGCATCTCTCAGCAATTTTGCTGAGAAAGGCCAAGGTCTACTGCAATGCTGCTCTCCCCTCAGCGTTTCCTGGCAAAAAAGCCTTAACTTTTATACAGTTGTCCCCTCATGGAAGTTTTCTAAATTACATTGTACTCCAAGTTGAGGCCTATCCAGAATCCAGTCTTGCCAAGTGTGAAAGAGATGCACATATACCGGTAGCCACTGATGGATGTTGTTGTGACCCAGAATCTTGATCTAGTGACCTAGTTTTATTTCATGACACCTACTCTTGTTTCCATATGTAGCTGAATGAATTTTCTAAAAGTAAGTAAAACAAGAGAGATATTATTGCCTGGTGGCATACATTAATTTATATTTTATTTATCACTGTGACCCAGATTTACATCTATGACAGGTGTTAAACTATTTTTTTTCTTTTAATGAAACACTCCAACTTGAGACCTACCAAAAATCCTGTACAGTAAGCCATACATGTACAGCCACATTAGTGCAACTCCAGGCTTCTTTATGTACGTGGGATGTGCTGAAAAGTAAAGTGAGATGTGGCTTACCAGTGTGGCTCTGTCACCTGTAATTTGTGGAGGTCAGCTGTACACCTGTGTTGTCATCCTGTATCACTACTATTTGTCACAAAACTGGCTTTGTGCCAATAGACTGTTGGACTCAGGATTCACACAGTGAACATAAAGCACACTGTCAACCTTAATGGCAGCAGACCAGAGAGTTGGCCTGTCTCAACACCACACCTGTCTGGCAGTACATGTAAGTTAACACCAGTACATCCATTAAGCAATTAGTGATGTTTCCAAGCTAAATCTCCCGACAAATACAGCAAAACAGAAAAAGTGAAACTGTATTAAAGTTTGTTTCGACTGCACACAAAATGTAGATCGACAATGTGGGCAGAGATGCTATAGTTTTTATAATCTTCAGCAATTCTTCAAATTTGTTTAAGCCGATCTAAGACTATGAGCAAATTGCAGCACCCTTAGTCAGCACAGCAACCTGGCAACTGTACATAATAGCAGGCAAGGGAAACAGATTAGGCTTAATATAGCCAGCTCAGGGCCCACCAATAAACACAAAACTATCATCTAATATGTCATCTGTTCATACATGTACATGTACCTTGCGCCAAAACAGGAATACAAAGTGACACATTGGACATGAATGCAGCGAGAAGCATTTGGGAATGTAGTGTGTACAGATGAAATGTGACCACAGATTAAAGCGGATGTACAACTTCCTAGTAGCATGCACTCATGTACACAGCAAATATAATCCGCTACTTTCCGCCACATTCTCACAAACCAGTTAATCTTGTGACTGTCATCACTGAATGCCTAAGGGACAAATTACCACACAGCTGAGTAAACATTTTAAGTACTATATAACTGACAACTGTGTTGAATTTTAATCCTATATAATTATACACAAACCTCCTGCTTGTTATTGCCCTTGGCAGAATGCTTTCAAGGTAAAGTGCGTAGGTTTTCTGGATCTGACTCTGGAATTGTGGAGATGTAAAACATCAACTTGTCTGGATACTTTGTTTTCTTTGTAGTTTCTTGAGAATTATGCTGTGCTTATATGACTGCACGAGAACAGGGCTGCCACCTCCCCAGGGGATCATCCACTTGTCAGTGCATATACATGTACTCTCTGTTTCCTGTTTGTTATACTTGAAGGTCTTCCCCAGTGAATCCATAACTGTGCATAACTGACCACTAACAAAGTCATTTGTGAATTTCCTATGTGAGACATCTGTTGGCAAAGGTCAGAGGTCATCACAGACCTTATGGGAAATCGCCAAGTCTGTAGACAACAAACACGCGATGAAGAACAGACATGGCAGCCAGGAGCAAGCACCCACTACAGTGGTACCTCTTTCGAGAGACCACCCCTACGGCAGGTCAAAATGCAGTCTCTCAAAACAGGTGGTCTTTCATTAGAGGTACAACAACATGGAAAAGATAGCACAGTGTTCTGAGAGAGCGGTCTTAAAAAGATATGCGGTCTCTCATAAGAGGGGTCTCTTAAGAGAGGTACCACTGTACATTTATACCATGGCTTCATGGATGACAAGCATGATTACAATTGAAACAATACAGGACAGCCATACGCAACCTTTATTAATTTTAAATGATAGCCAACTGATGGAACACGACCATACATATCCATGAAATAACAGCCAATGAAACATATATAGCCATTCATGCATACATGTAACATTGAACTGATAGCCAATGGAACACTGCCTAACAACCTTGAAATAATAGCCAATGGAACACTGCCTAACATCCTTGAAATAATAGCTAACATAATATACAACCATACACATACATGAAATAATAGCCAATATAATTTACAACCATACACATCCATGAAATAATAGCCAATATAATATACAACCATACACACCCATGAAATAATAGCCAATATAATATACAACCATACACATCCATGACATGATAGCCACTATGAGAATTTTGGAGACAAAGTAAAACTTGGAGCTTCAATTGCAATACCCATTGACTTAATGGTCCCTATGCAATTTCAAAGCACAAATTTTGGAACAGACCTACCCAAGGTACATTCCCACAAAGTTTGAAGTGAATCTATTTGACGCTTTTGGAGATTAAGTGAAAAATGTGAATTGTGGCCAGGCGGATGTCTCTACTATGATACACTTATGTTGAAAAACATGAGCCATATTCATAAATATCAAACCCAACAATGACAGCAAAGAGATTCCAGAGTTACCACAGCATCAACATTCATCTTCCAATATCGATGTGAAGAAACAAATTTCACTCCTGACTTGAGACAGGCAGTCACCCACAAAAGGCAACTGGTGGTTTTAAACCGGTCCTCTCAACCTTTGAAATATTCGTCATTAAATACAGACTATAGTGTTTCCCATATGGACGGACAGATGGACAATGGACTATACTATAACCTTGCCAGCTGAGGTAAAAAACATGTAATAATGCAAGTTGTGCCATGTGAAACAATCAGGCTCATTGCCAATTTGGCCACCTTCTGTTTCGGCTGTTGCAGCTAAGTCCTCATCCAAACATCACATATTGACACAACGGCATTCCTCAAAAGAGTCAATGTCTTAATATCTTATATTGAAAACAAACTGCCTGGCTACACAAGTTAACCTGATCACAAATACCAGGCAGGTTTCATATTTGTAATGCACTGTTTTCCCAGGCAATTCTAGTGCTAATCTCCATGTGAATCACCCACCTCACAAGGTTTTCCTATTGATTTTGTTTTCATATCTTGGAATTTATGACTCATAACCATCCACAAGTCACTGACCTGGGCTCACATATGCATCGAGTCCCATCTTCAAATTGCACTCAAACCAAGCACCAAAATCTAAACTATTTCTATGTTACTCAATTTGCAGATGATTATTACAGGACAATATTCTAAAGATGACAAAGGTTGCTTATTGCTCGAAGTTATATACCCCATAAGATGATCTCTCATTGGTCAGCAGACTAAGGTTGCAGTTAATTTAGCCAATTTCAACCTGGCTATAATCCACACAATGCCCACATGAAATTGCTGCTTCTTCAACAGGCTGCAGCTAGAACTCTCTTCCTGCCATTCATTTCTTTCCCACATGGTACTTCATTTGTTTTAAACATCCATTTACATGTTTCATACAATTTACACGTCAGGAATAAATTATACAAGACAACCTGTACAACTGGCATTGGTAGGAAGTTTTTTTATGATGTTGTTTTATGCCTGAATTTATGTTTTTACACACCAGTTTACTTGGTGCATATGTTAATATTTACATTTTTACATAAATTTACTTGTTTACACACACCCATTTTTGTCTTTAAATTCACACATTAATTTACTACTTTACACATATAATTTAGGTGTTCAGACACCAATTTGCTTGTTGTACACACATTTACTTCCTTCAAATATGGTAGTTCACTTGTTTCAAACATTATTTTGTTTTATATAGTAGTATACATATTTTAAACACTGATTTGCTTGTTTTATATACAGTGTACAACTAGTTTACCGCTTTTATACATTTAAGTCTTTCCAAAAAGAGAAATTAAGTATTTGGCAAGCATTTGAATGTGAAATTTTCTTGAAAAAAGTTGCTCTGAACCCGAAACAAGAAAATATTTTACTGTAGTTTGAACCTATAAAATGCTAATGACAAAGGCACATTTCTGGGATCAACATTCCCATTAGTTCAAAGTTTGGTGAATACTGTAACTGATCATTTTCAGAAATATGACTTCATGCAGCTCTGAGCAATATATTAATAATGCTTGATTATCAAACTAAGAAAATGTGGTATGATTACAGCCACTCTCAATCACATGCAATTCTCCTGCTGCCAACCAACACCAATGGCTGATGTCTGCCCACAGGCACAGTGCCTGCCTTAACCCAGTGTCCTCCACAGGCACAGTGCCTGCCTTAACCCAGTGTCCTCCAGAAATGGCTTTGCATGCCTTGATACACTGTCCTTCCTGCATTGTGGTCAACACCACGGCAACTTAATCAAATCAATAATTGAATGTTAAGTTGTCTTGTTCATGCTTTATTAAGATATAGCCAGCTGTTGCAGCCATCTTTCTGCTTATATCTAAATAAGCTGATAGTGCCACATATGAACTCCTCATTCCTACCCGGCCTGGCTCTCTGCTCTACCAGAGTAACCCGGCCACATAGCTGCTGGCTAAACAGGTGCAACAAAGCCTAATTGACTAAAGCTTATTTTAGTGCTGATGGGAAACTGATCACAGTCATCCTGATACATACAATCATATCTATTTTACAGTCCAAGTCAAGTTTTGTTGATGAAGTAATTTCCATCATTAATGAGCCGAGGCCAACAAGTGTAAGGTGTCCTTTCCCAATTACAGCAAAATGAATATGGTCAAGAGATGGATTTCTATATAACTTTCAAGTAATGTCAGGACCCAGTCTGACAAGACATACAGGTACAGGTACATATACTCTCTAGTGCTCTCCTAGTTTGACAGATTACTTCCATTTTTAGGACAAATGCCTCGACATAGTAAGTTTCCTCCGGCACATGTAAAGTGCCTTTCTCTGGCAATTCACTCCTTCAGGTGATAACTGACTCTTGGGGGTACCCTTTTGATAACGTCTTACTGTAAAGCTAATTCCTTCTCACTGTTCCTTCAGACAATGGCTTACTGTCCATACATTATCATCAGAAAATAACTGACTTACATGGTAATCCCTTTGCATATACATGTAATAACTCTCAGATACTGACTTACTCCTGGGATGATTTCTTATGATAATGGCTGGGTAACCCCTTCAGATAATGACCACCTGCTGCTCTCAGTCTAACTTGTATACATAATGACTTACTCTGAGGGTGATTCCTTCAGTATTATGTCATACTCTTCCCGCTTCCTTCAGGTAATTATTTGCTCTCTGGAAATTGATTTTTCCAGACAAGAACTTGTTCTCTGGTACCTCAGTCACGGTCCTCCAAAAAAGGACCTGCTCCCATTTAACCCCTTCACTGCCAACTGGCACTCAAGACAAAGTACTTACATCAAACTTCTCTGAACTGTCAAATTAATACTCTATTAATACTTTTTGTAAACAGACCTTTTATTCAAGTACCAGCAATCAGTCCTGTAGTCCCATAGAATATAATAATTCAGGTCAACAGCTTTCCTCAGTGCACTTCGGGCACATTGTGCCCAAAGCATGCCAAGGAAAACTGTTGAGTCAGTCTGAAGCAGTTAAGCATCTCATTCAGATTACAGCTTGCTTCGAGGCAATTTTATTTTTACAACATTATTTCCTGTAAAAAAATGTCCTGTTGAAGATAAGGACATTTTTCAATGCCGAGGTATGAAGTTGATATTTGTACATTCCTGAAAAACTCACGCACTTCTGTACCTATGTATGTTTATCAAGGTTATAAAACACCAGTCACGTGCGAAGTGTGTGTCGGGCTTTGTGCATGCGCAGTGGATTGGCCACCCGTGTGGCACGAGCGTCAGTTGACCATTGTGCAGTTGTACTCCAGCTGGCATACACCTCGGATTGATTTGTCGATTTCACTGAATTTTCGATTTGTTTTGCAATTCTCGAAAGTTGAAATTTCAGCGGATTTTCTTGCAACAGCTCTACAAGTTTTCCCCCCACCTGCCCCTTCACCACCTAACTTGCTTGAGTACTACTTTACAAGGAGAGGGGGCAGCTAGGTCGCCCCCCAAAATTTTAGCATTTCGGCATAATTTAGGACATAATAATGAAATTTTTGGTTAATTCAGGATGGATAACTTGTTGTAAGTAAAGATACTGGTTTAAGTAAAGATATTTGTTAAAGAATAAAGATCATCAACATGTCACACTAGGGGTGACCAATTCGCCAAACTGAAAACACCGTCTTCTGGTGTGTGTGTGTGTGTGTGTGTGTGTGTGTCTGTCTGTCTGTCTGTCTGTCTGTGTGTGTGTCTGTGTGTTTATGTTTGTGTGTGCACACAAAGAATGTCACAAAGATATTTGGCTTTGAATTGCAGCCCCCCTTCTATTTACAAAAAACTGACGTAAATGAATAGGTTCTGATGGACCCTGCATATCCATGATAGCTACAGGTAAAGCTCTCACTATATGCCCCCATGTCAATGGTGTCTCTGGTTTCAAGTGATGCCCAAGCTTCTGCATGCAGGCAGCTAAAGCATGACTTGCCAGGCATGAATAAAAGCATGCGTTGACCATTAACTCAAAAGCTTTGACAATCTATATAGTATAAAGTGGGTTGCACTTTAATTATAAAGATTTGAGTGGTGCAGCTGGGCCAGCTGTGCGGGGCAGTGGAAGCCAGTGAGCCTGCAGTAATGACCCCTAGCTGTTGTACCTTGGCCACACAGTGAGTCTCAACTTCAATTTTTCCCAGTCATCAATATTTCCTCATAAGATCTCTTCGCAAGCAGACACTCTAATCCCTTGGTTCTAAAATTACAAAGAGCACAGAGAATGTAGGACTGATAGGCTGGGGATCAGTACAATGCCCTGCCTTCAGCACTACTCCCAGATAGGACCACTGTAAGGAGGCTGGGTGTCTGGTGGATAACACAACTGTCCCTTCTCAAGCTTCCACAATGTTATCACCCGGTGGTGGCTTTGATGTGTGATTAACGGCCATGGCTCACACAACCTATCTTCAAGCAAGCTTAACCTTTAACTATCAAATATTTATGTAACCCCATAGCTATAGACCCCAATTATTTTTTTAATGGCCCTAAACTTCTCTGCACACCTGATTGTAACACTAACACAAACATCAACAAGACGGCAGCATAGGTTATATGCATTTTTTCTTTTTTTTTTGTTTTGTTTTTTGAAACCCTGGTAGTACCACCATCAATGTTATAAAGGGTTTCCTCTGGCTAGCAGTTATGTGAGCTTATAATGGTTTACTGTACCTGTGAAAGCGCTGCACTGACAAGACAATATATACTTGGACTTGCAGGGAGCTTGTAGCAGCAGTCTGCCATTGTCAAGATTCATTTTGCTTTGAAGAAAGCATCAGTCCCTACATGTAAAATTATACGGATTCCCTTAACTGATTGTCTGTAATTATAAGAATTTGCTGTGGTGTACAGAAACTGCACCCATGGAAGAGAATAAGGTATTTTACCTCCTGTTTAACCCTTTTACTGCCAACTGCCACCAAAGTTGAACTACAAAGAACAAACTGCTAAGAGTTATAATAAGGGGACCAGATTCATGTTTCTTGTAGAACCACCTCCTCTCAAGGTCAAACATGCCTATGGTGACTATACAGTTCCATCAAATATAATGGTCCAGGTCAACAGCTTTCCTCAGCATGTTTTGGGTCTAATGTGCCCAAATTGTGGTCAGGAAAGCTGTTGACTCAGTCCAAAAATGCAGCACTGAAAGTGTTAAGAATAGACATGAGAGAAGCAGTGAATTGCACAAAGTGTTATACATAACCCTTGATTCATATGTAAAGTGAGGCAAAGTAGACATGCAACATATTAGCATTGGACATGATCAGTATATTCTATAAACTTGGTATGTCTAATTCAATTATTGTTCATGATATGGAATTTTTGAACTAAAGCTAGCCCTTGATTGTAGAGAGCTATAATCCTGTGCAATATGAAAGCCCCAGTGCAAAAACTTATCAGGTTATCATGTGGACACCAAATTCACGAATGTGGCTCTGTGACCTTGGGAATTGGGTCAGGGTCACCCACCTTTCACCTGAACCTACATGTAGCTCTTATCATAGAAAACTATATAATAATTCTGTGCAATATGAAAGCCCTAGCTCCAAAAATGCTGAAGTTATTGTGCAGAAATGTTGTGTTATATGCCTATATTCCTCCTTGGGGGGTGGGGGTGCACTGGGTGGGAGGCATAATGAAGTGCATGGTCTTACTAGCAGATTCTATTTTATGAGTATACACACAGTACAGTGTATCTGTATTTATAGATTGGGTGCTTTGAGGGCCCCACACTGTTTGTGGGACCAGTAATTATCTATATGGATATTGTATTCCACAGCTAGGTGTCTATTCTGTGTAATTAAGGGGACTGAACACTTGAACCTCTAGATCTCTTCCTGCCTTTGAGGTAAACAGATACACACATTTTTACACTGAGTGAGTTGGTTGAACATGACTCGTGATCATCCTGTGTCAACCTTAGCTCAAGTGTTGCTGTTGCTATTATAAAGCCTGAACATGTATATGGGCACCCACTGGTGGTCCTGTATTGGTCCAATGCAGGCTTCGTGTCTATATGCCTAAATCAGTTGACCACCCTATTGGTGACAGTTAATTATCTCCCAGGTCTAATGTTGCCGTGACATCTACGTTTTAAGGCCTTCTTATTTCTATTTGCATGCAGAGATATGAGCAGTGTACATTCAGGTATATGTTTGTGGTGCACATTTTGTTTCTGTAAGAAACACTAGCCATATCATGTACATGTACAGAGGCATATGTTCCAGTCTTATTTCATACAGACTCTTCCAGATTCCTTTTTTCTGTTCAACCTGCACTTATGCAGGGTGTCTGAAAAGTGCATTGTTGCCATAAATAGACTGTTAACCTCAGATCACCCTTCAATGTCGGCTGCAACCTATACAAAAATAGAAGTGGGTAGCCCATGGGTGACCCAGCTGTGTTGCTCATGGTTGAACCATTGGCGGAAATGGGCATTTTACCTTGCAATATTAATGAGGTTGTGGGCCAACAGTGGGTTGCCCACTGTTCACCCAGTAAAATGGGCAACAAATGGGCTGCAATTGTAGGATTTTAGCATGTAAACTAGAAAAGATGATTTGCTGCATAGCAAGTTACTGTGTGTGTCTTCAAAACATATTGGTATGGCAATATACAATTATTCCACAACACAGGAGTAGAAGTTGGAATGACATCTCTATCGATTTTAGCTTTGAAGTTACTCAAGATTTAAAATTTTTATTGGTGCAAATTAGCAAAATTTAAATTGCTACAACTTTTGTTTTTAATTCATTTGGTCCACAATGGTCAACAACCCCTGGTAGTAGTTGGAATGACATGTATGTCTATCTATTAAAATGTATAGTTTTGAAGATATTCAAGTTTTAAAATTTCAAATGCTGCTAAGTAGCATTATTTAAATTGCTACAACGTTTGTTTTAAATTCATTAGATTTGAAATGGTATGTCTATGTATAATAGTTTTGAAAATATTCAGCTTTGACATTTTTCAAAACCCTTATTAGCATAATTTGAAATTGTACAACTTATACTGTCCATTATATTGGCAGGTGTCACAAACCTATATATGCACATTAAAACATTGAGTATCTGCAATAGTTTGGAAGGTATGGAGCTTTTAAAATTTTAATTGCCCCTAATTTGCATACTTTTAAGCATCATGACTATATTCAAAATGAGATGCACAATTTCACTGGATAGGTCAGTCACCATTGCAAATTTGGTGGTTTTCGAAAAATAGTGCTTGAGAAAATCTCCAGACCAACTTGGTCGTGAAGAAGAAAGAAAAAGAAAGAAAGAAATACACAACTCCAGACACAAATGCACACACTGTTTAAAATTCACAAAGTTGTGAAAACAGTCATCGCGGACTGGAAGACCATACTTTGATGGGTCTGGCCAAATAGTCTTATTTTAAACAGAGGGTATAGACACTCAGGTTTGTTCTGCCTCGGAGTCCAGACGCTGGCTGGTTCCCTTGGGACTGATAAGCTCAGCAGACTGACATGGCCTCAGGCAAAAACAGACCAGCTAGAATACCAGTCTCAGCCATAGTGCACTGACAGTTCTGTGCAGCACTAGTGGGATCAAACTATAGCCTGCCTGGTACATATGGCAGCACAGAGAAGATAGATCTGTCCTTGCATGAGCCGAAAGAGATTCTCACTACTTTATTGAGAGCCTCATTACACAGTTGTCGGGGTTCCCCCCCCCCCCCCCAAGTGCTTGAAAGTGTGGCAGGCTTGTCAACGAAAAAGACCACAAAATTGGTCATTTCTATGCAATTATGACATAAAAAAGTTACTTTTTATCAGATTAAGATGCAGGAAGGTTCTTTGAAACGATGACGAAAGGTATGGAATGAAATTAGCTGCAGGTTTGGTGCTGATGACGGAAAACCCCAAACCATGCTTGCCCTGTTGTTGACATACACAGGTGCACCGAGGAAGATTTGTTCCTGGTTTGTTCTTTCTCGAAAATTGCAGTTTCGAAACTATGAATCTTACCGCTAATTGCAAATAACATGTTAAGTGTGCATGATAATGAACTTTTACGCACAGGAACTCCATCTCATACATCAACACTCCTTTCCTCCTGTTCTGGAACAATATAAAGTGTCGTCATTCTAGGGGAGTACTGAGTACGGCTTTAGCAACTATCAATGCTATGGGGCCCAAAAATCATCTTGGCTAGCAATTATAATTAAGTGAAACACTAGTAATATAAATTATCATTTGACACATATATTTATTTAGGTTCATAAATGTACATGCATGATTGCCTTCCTAGGTAAAAGGTGCCGAGCACGCTGAACATATTCAAGCCACACTAATGTGAATAGGTGACAAACGCGCCTTGTTCCTTTTGTATGAATTAACTTATAAGTCAAATGTGACTCACTTAAACATCTGCGCTCTTGGTTCCAAAATGTATTGCCGTGCAATTGTGAAAAAAAAAAATCCAATACAGTGCAAGTAAACGAATGCGACAAAGCTCACTTAAAATGTGCCACAAGCGCATTTGAAGTGCAGAAAGTGCGTTAATAAATGTTCTATTTGACAGGGAACCTAGTCACGAATAACCTGTATATCATTTCCACAAATATTATTACTAATAAACAGGATTAAGAAGTCCTATGAGAATAGACATCACACACCATCATCATGTGGTGGTTCTTCCTGGTTCATGTAGCTTCTAACAAACAATCTTCAGCATGCAGTGCCATTGTGTTAGCACACTGTCTTCCGCATGCTGTGTCATTGTGTTAGCACATTGTCTTCAGCATGCAGTGTCATTGTGTTAGCACACTGTCTTCAGCATGTTGTGTCATTGTGTTAGCACACTGTCTTCAGCATGTTGTGTCATTCAGTTAGCACACTGTCTTCAGCATGCTATGCCATCATGTTATATTTGATGGCAGAAGCAATGGTACAGTCCCTGATCTGGGGCAACTCCAAATACATCATAGTTTTATGGTACTGGATTAAATACAGTGAATTGGGCCTGTGTTGATTATGGCATTCAATCAAACCTAATTCTATTCAACCTTTCAATTTTGTATTGAGAATGGCAATTTGGTATAAAGGATGCATACATTTCCCATTTTTGGCCATGTGGTTTGTGCATAAGGTTGCTAGTTTAAGACCTGGCTATTCCATGGCTAAAAAACAAACATGTGATTATAGCCAGAGGTGGCACCAAGTGAGGACAGCAATATGAACAGCAGTGGTGTGCCCAGTGGTGGTACAGTGTGCAGCAGTGGTACAGGAAGTAGACTGCAGTGGTGTATGCATAGTAATAGGAGCCCCAGCAGTTGTCGAAGTGGTAAATAAAGGGGTTCAGCACTTGTGTAATTGTTTGATACTGTCCCCCTCGCCAACAGCAGAAGCTAGAACGTCCCACGGCCTACAGTGCAACCAGTGTACACACCAACGGACTTATGGGCTTTGATGAGTCAGTAAGTGCACACTACAGTAAGAGCTCTCATACAATTGCATATGTGTGTAGTGCTACTTGAGAATGCATGAGTTTCCTGCCAGCCCTCTGCCTTCACCGACAACCTGGTTCCCTCTCTCTGCTCCCTGCCAGTTCAACAAAAATGCCGAGTTTTTTTCAAAAGGGTAAAATCTCATTTTTGGTGAATTTGGTTGAAGTGTGCATATTTGCTCACTCAGGAGCGGCACTTGAATCACAAAGACGTGAATAGTTTGCCAGCGCTGGGACATGTTAATGGTGATAAATAGAAGCAAGAGAGCACTTGGAAGTCTAGCGGGGCTCTTTAAGCTATCTGGATATAGATTAGTCAGTTTTCTTCATCAGGGACTCATTCAAATAGGCCACAACTTTAAGCCGCTGCTACATGTATGTTCAATAAGATGGTGATGTGCCCAGACCCACCACAGGAAATCACTAAAGTCACATAGAAATTACTGAAGGGAAAAATCAGCCTCTTCTGCCGGGGAAGCAGACACTTTACTCAAACCTATATCTCACTCTAAACAAAATTAGATGACAAAGAGTTACAACCAAAAAGGCACCTGTAGACATGTAATCTTGGGTGTAAATCAAAACTGGAGGAAATGACAATATGGCCAGGTAGTTTGCACCTACTCACCACTGTGGTAAAACTGATCTTGCTCAAACATAACACATGACCAATTCTGCAGCAGGTTTGCATGATTTTACGAGGTTTGTGAGTAAAACTTTTAAATCCCCGTCTGTGACTTATTACAACAGGTTTTAAAGGGATAATTTTCAATTGGCGTACATACATGTGTACAGGTCAGTGTGACCCCTGTCTTCACAGACCACACCAATAAGAGACCACCTTCTCGGGTCTCTGCTCGGTACTTTCCATCTTATTTATACCTCGTATGAGAGACCATCTGGTCATGACTACAGGTGGTCTTTCAAGCTGGCTTTTATTGTACAGTGTACATACCTTGTATCCCTGCAACTTCCAGATACACATTGGATTCCACAGCCACCAAAACAGGGCGGAGCTACTCGACCATGTGACCTGAAAAAAAAGGATGATTCCTTTAATTAAACTCATTCCATATTGATTACTATATTGATCAAAAACCTTCAGTCAGTGGTTTTTGCACTGCCTGGCAAGCTGTGCTACACTTGTCCTAGCATGTACATGTAGCAGCCTCTGCTATGACTTTGCAATGGATGACCAAACTTGACTCCAAAGCTGGTCTCGTGAAGAATAGATCATCATTATCTGAAACCTACAAGAACAAAAGACAGAATAAGGCACTCATTTGGCCAGAATAAGTTTTATTTTATGAGTTGGTGACTCTTTCAAGATTACCGTAATCTTATTGGTTACGACGGTGCACGTGGCAAAGCTGAAAATAGTTTAATGACTTGAGATGGAGTGCCCAAGTCAGCGGAATCGTAATAGTGATTTGTGGGCGTGGCCAAGTCATGCCATCTGGCGATAAACTTGGAACTAGACATTACGATTCCAATGACTTGGCCACGCCCACAAATCACTATTACGATTCCGCTGACTTGGGCACTCCATCTCAAGTCATTAAACTATTTTCAGCTTTGCCACGTGCAAAAATATTAAAACTGGATGTTGTCTTTTTTTACTTCATAATGTAATTTCTAAAATAAAGCAGTATTAGATGTTTGCTTCCTTTCGATGTAACTCATAAAGTAAAACAATTATGGACTTTTGCTTCATTCACTGGTTAGTTTTATGGACCTGAAAGAAGAAATTACTGACCTCGGCCTTCGGCCTCGGTCAGTATTCTTCTTTCACGTCCATAAAACTAACCAGTGATCTCAGCAAAAGTCCATAATTGTATAACAGAATTCATTACCTGTTACTCAAGATCACCCCTACTACCAATCAAAGTGGTCATATATGACAGATGGACTTTAACTACAAGTAAATTTAACACAGAAATAGGGCCCAGTGTTCTGAAAGGGTGCTATAAAAAGCATGGCAATTAATAAACACATGAATACAGGTGCACTCTACATGGCAATTATTAAACATATGAGTACACATGTACTCTACATGGCAATTAATAAACACATGAATACAGGTGTACTCTACATGGCAATTAATAAACACATGAATACAGGTGTACTCTACATGGCAATTAATAAACACATGAATACAGGTGTACTCTACATGGCAATTAATGAACATATGAGTAAAGATATGGCAATTAATAAACACATGAATACAGATATGCTCTACATGGCAATTAATTAACACATGAGTACAGATGCATGTACTCTACACGGCAATTAATGAACACAAGTACAGATGTACTCTACATGGCAATTAATAAACACATGAGTACAGACGAACTCTACATGGCAATTAATAAACACATGAGTACAGATGTACTCTACATGGCAATTAATAAACACATGAGTAAAGATGTACTCTACATGGCAATTAATGAACACATGAGTACAGATGTATTCTACATGGCAATTAATAAACACAAGTAAAGATGTACTCTACATGGCAATTAATGAACACATGAGTACAGATGCACTCTACATGGCAATTAATGAACACATGAGTACAGATGTAGTCTACATGGCAATTAATGAACACATAGTACAGAATACTGATGTGCTCTACATGGCACTGAGTGATTGCCTTGGCTGTAAGTAGAGCTGCCATGCAGTCCCTCATGGCACCTACATGTACACAAAATGGATCCAAAAGTGTCATTCTGTGCCTCCCTGTGACACAGGACAACCTGTCACATGAAACCACTTTCAACACATCCCTATACTCTCTTGAAAGTGGTCAGACCATCTTTACCAACAGGGTTCTCTCTATTCATAGCCAGGTTTCCCACTGTTTACCACAGACCATGCACTTACAACCTTTGTTGATATGATCAATTGTTTGAGCTTTTCTAAGAAGTTTTTTGTATGTGGTACTGACCTTGAAAGCCTCAGGATTTTATGGGGCACTGTAGAAAATGTGTGATAGGTGTTAACATTCATCATTAGTGGTATAAAGCCAAGGTATACTGATGTTGTTTGGATATGAGACACTAACATAAATGTCCCTCCTGAAAACTTGTAGCAATGTGAGATTTAATCTCCATTTCATCTTTACCGCATCATTTATGTCAAGCACAGCTTACAATCACACAATGTACAGAGCAATAAATGCAGCCACACTCAGTACTGCATAAGATTATGTTACAGCAGTCACTGACAGTGTGTGGTGGCAGGTAGTTACAGTAGTTGATGACAGCGTGTGGTGGCAGGTAGTTACAGTAGTTGATGACAGGGTGTGGTGGCAGGTAGTTACAGTAGTTGATGACTGGGTGTGGTGGCAGATAGTTACAGTAGTTGATGACTGGGTGTGGTGGCAGGTAGTTTCAGTAGTTGATGACTGGGTGTGTGGTGGCAGGTAGTTACAGTAGTTGATGACTGGGTGTGTGGTGGCAGGTAGTTACAGTAGTTGATGACTGGGTGTGGTGGCAGGTAGTTACAGTAGTTGATGACAGTGTGTGGTGGCAGATAGTTACAGTAGTTGATGACTGGGTGTGGTGGCAGGTAGTTTCAGTAGTTGATGACTGGGTGTGTGGTGGCAGGTAGTTACAGTAGTTGATGACTGGGTGTGTGGTGGCAGGTAGTTACAGTAGTTGATGACTGGGTGTATGGTGGCAGGTAGTTACAGTAGTTGATAACTGGGTGTATGGTGGCAGGTAGTTACAGTAGTTGATGACTGGGTGTATGGTGGCAGGTAGTAACAGTAGTTGATGACTGGGTGTGTGGTGGCAGGTAGTTACAGTAGTTGATGACTGGGTGTATGGTGGCAGGTAGTTACAGTAGTTGATGACTGGGTGTGGTGGCAGGTAGTTACAGTAGTTGATGACTGGGTGTGGTGGCAGGTAGTTACAGAAGTTGATGACTGGGTGTGGTGGCAGGTAGTTACAATAGTTGATGACGGTGTGGTAGCAGGTACATGTAGTTACAGTAGTTGATGACTGGGTTTGGTGGCAGGTAGTTACAGTAGTTGATGATGGTGTGATGGCAGGTAGTTACAGTAGTTGATGACTGGGTGTGGTGGCAGGTAGTTACAGTAGTTGATGACTGGGTGTGATGGCAGGTAGTTACAGTTGTTGATGACTGGGTGTGGTGGCAGGTAGTTACAGTAGTTGATGACTGGGTGTGATGGCAGGTAGTTATAGTAGTTGATGACTGGGTGTGGTGGCAGGTAGTTACAGTAGTTGATGACTGGGTGTGATGGCAGGTAGTTACAGTAGTTGATGACTGGGTGTGATGGCAGGTAGTTACAGTAGTTGATGACTGGGTGTGATGGCAGGCAGTTGCAGTAGTTGATGACTGGGTGTGGTGGCAGGTAGTTATAGTCGATGACTGGGTGCATGGTGGTAAGTTGCATTCACACATTCAGGGGGTAGCTTACTCTGTGACCCTTTTCCCCTCACTCATGCCAAAACTGGCTGGTGGTCAAACATAATCTGCTTTTATGTTTTTGACATATTGTATACATGTAGGTGGATAAAAGACTTTCTGTAACTTTTCTTCCATCATCTTTCTGGTATTTTAAAAGTCCTTTTTATGAAAATTATTCTCCTTGTTAACAGTAGTTGTTTATATATATGCTGCAATGAATGTATTTTGTGGGCCCAATGGTCCCCACACCCATGAAATATCACAAGCAAATATGAAAATATCACACAGTGTGAACATTGTTTTCATCCTAGCTCGGCTGCCACTAGTCAGTCTTACATGTCCGACATGTGTAGTTCTTCTAATTAACAATAGAACTGTTTCTGTACTGTTGTATTTCTTTGACAGCACAACATGGTGCCCTAAACATCAATTTCTAATGGTGTTCTGTATTTGACAAGAATCATATTCTCACTTTACGCATGTTCCTTAAGAAAACTGCAGTTCACCACATTAACTCATTCAATTGTTGTACCCATACTTACCCTCATCACCTGTTCTGGGCACACTTGTACACGATGAGCAGGGTTTTCTGGGATATTCTCTTCTGATGTAAAACGATGTCAACATTTGGACAGTGGGACGGATTGAAGGACTATAGGTAGCAACCTTTAGGGCCTGTAAGGAAAAAAGGGTCGAAAAAGTAAGGCCATCTGGTCTTGGTATTAACAGGACAATCCCTGTTGTCTTAGGATGACAAGGTTAGACCAGCATGCTTTTGGTGAAAAAGTATAGCCGCCTCTTGTTGCAAGATGAAAAAGAGTCCATCTTGCAACAGAATGAAAAAAGTAGGGCTCTCCTGTCTTGGGTGCAAAAGAAAAAAAACCCAAAACAATATGGCAATTTTGGATGGGTTGGAAAAAAAACTGTGCCTGACCTGCCTCAGGATGGAAATGACAATTAATGCTTTCTTGTGTATCGATTCAAACTCAGCCCTCATGCCTGGGATAAAATGGTGAGGTTATATTGTCTTTGGATTAAAGCATGGAACTCTAAAGCCCTTGTCTCAGGAAGAAAAATGTCTTTGGTGGCGTCAATAGCAGTGAATCTTCACCTGGGGTTTCAAGACAAGCCCACTGCAGATGCAGACTCTAATGTGCTGTCAGAGCACTGTGTTGTACCCAAGATAAGACTGGCTGCTCACAATCAGATGCCGACTGCTGGCTTTGTTCTTGTCTGAAGAAGAAAGTATATATATACTGAACAAAAAAAGCAACGCAACTGCAAATCTCCAACTATAATTTTCACATTTAGAAGTATTTTATAAAAAAACATTAGTTGACATGGCCTGACGTTCCTACCTGGGACTAGGATATTGCATAACGTGGTTCTGTACTGGACATGCAGCTGGCCCCAATACTGACCAACGGCAGTTTCTATTGTTAAGGCGAGCGTGTCACTTTTGGCCCAATTTTTGGAATCCTGTGATGTCCTGTTTCTGTGTCTTGATCCTTCTCAATAAAAAGCAACACTGACCCACTGCAAAATCATACCCAGTTTGACTTGAACAGGGTGATAGTCAAAGCCAGTCATGGGGCGTCTCTCAAAAGCTCAGCAAGAGAGGGCTGTGGGCATGCTGATGGGAGGCATGGCAGCCAGTGATGTTGCAGAGCATATGCAGGTCCACAAGTCAACCATATCCTGTCTGAGAAACCGCCTGCAAGAGACTGGATCAACCAATGATAGACCACGAAGTGGTCGACTGAGGGTTACCACCCCAGACCAAGACAGACATATTCGTTTGATTCACCTGAGAAATCGCAGAACACCTGCTACTCAAACTGCTCAAGCCACGCCAGGAATGCACAACAACCGCATTTCAGGGCAGACTGTGCGAAACAGATTACGAGAAAGCAAGCTTCATGCCAGAAGACCATACCGTGGCCCTCTTCTCACAGATGCCGGACAACAAGCTTGTCTTCACTGGGCAAATAAGCATGTTCGTTGGACTCAACATCAGTGGCATGACATTTTGTTTACTGATGAATCTCGCTTTCGAGTCTTTAATGCAGATGGGAAGACCAGAGTGTGGCGTCACAAGGGAGAACGTTTTGCTGATGCCTGTGTGATTCAGACTGAAAGATTTGGTGGTCCCAGTACCATGGTATGGGCTGGGATATCATACAGGGCCAAGACACAACTAATGTTTATCGAAGGGAACACGACTGCCGCCAGGTACAGGGACGAGATTCTTCATCCCGTGGCAGTGCCATTCCTGCAACAAAATGCATTAACATTGCAACAAGAAAATGCAAGACCACATTCGGCAAGACTGACTCAAACATTTCTCAGAGAAGAAGGTGTGACTGTACTGCCATAGCCAGCCTTCAGTCCAGACCTTTCTCCCATAGAGCACCTGTGGGATATTCTGGACGGGCAAATCAGAAGCCGTGAACCTGTGCCCACAACTCGTCAACAGCTGCAACAAGCTCTTCAGGAAGAGTGGAACCAGGTTTCCCAGGCCACCATCCAAAAGCTTATCAAGTCCATGCGTCGCAGATGTGTTGCTGTACAACGAGCCCAGGGTGGACACACGCATTATTAAGTACACACCAAAATGTGAACTTTGAGATTTGACTTTAACCTCTTTTATAGTCTGTAAAAAATGACATGCTTAACCAATATCTCTGATTCTTTCCGGATTGCTTGACAAGCGATTAAGAAGCAAGTTTCTACCAATATATAGGAATAAAATATCAATATGATCTTAAAATTAATGTCCAATGACGAGTTGTGTTTCTTTTTTTGTTGAGTATAGTTATCCCTTTTGGGGGGCTGGGGGGGGTTGCTTTTTCCTGCTATGGTTGTGGAGTTGTTTTAGCACATCTAAAACATCATTTCCGTAAATACTGTTCTCATTAAACAGAATTAACAAGTTCTATGGGAACAACAGGGCTGTATGAACAGACCATCCTCAGCTGAGCTTCAAATTCAACCCATAACAAGTCCTATCCAGGTCCAATGGCACCCACAAGTGTGTGTAGGCTACATACATACTTAAGCCTGAGCAAAACATTACAGAGAATGGACCATAAACATGTTCATGGTCCGTTCGCATCCCATTTGCGTTCCGTTCATGTCCCGTTACATTTTTGCAGGGTAAAGGCACCCTTTGCATCCTAGCCCGTGCCCTCAGATCGCATTCTATTGCGTTCTCATTCCCGTCGGAAGGCGTCCTGTCAAATTTGATCACAGAAGGTGTGCTGTTGCATTCCCGCTACATCAGAACTACAGGTCCAACTGAGGTACTTTGCACTGCACTCGTGCATGCATGCTGTGATACGTCACATGTAATTTAAAGTATGGTTACCAGTTGGATGCACGATCCCAACAAATGTGTGGTTTTAGGCCAAATTCTCAAACAACTGAATATCAAAATGGATATTTGATTTAAAGATTGGCCTATATATGTATATTTATTGCCCAGGTAGTTAATACATGGATAATACAGCGGGTTCTCCAGCAAAATAGAACAATAGTACCACCTGTGTTCAAGTTGACAATCGCCAAACGCTTCCCAGAGATCCTCAAACACAAACAAGAAAACTCAAACTTGAAACAAACGCATTGCAAATGCATTTCAAACCCTTTCTTACAAATGCGTTTGAATCGCTTGGACAATAAAAACATTTTCAACACTTCACAAAACGCGTTTCAAACACTTTCACAAATGCATTTCAAACACATCCAAACACGTAGGCCTAAACGACATTTTATTGCATAGGGTTTACAAAGCATTCCCCAAATGTTTGATGCGGGCAAAATGTACCCACTCCCAACAAGTTATGCATTCAGTTACTTGAACCCAACACAGAAATAAAGCTTTATTTGTAGGTGGAAAAAAAATAGTTGTACATGCAGCCTACCTGCACTTAAATGCAATATGAAGAGGGCACAAGAATTTATGGGCCACATTGTTTTGATCACTGCTCTCTATCCACTTGTTTGACCAAGACGAATGACCAGTTTCAGATGGAACGTCCTGTCAGACACAGCACCAGCCGCAGTTGCCACCTGAACCCAGCATGCAAGCCACTATCAGGCCACCGGCGGCATTAAGGTGGCATGCCACCCTCGGCTGACCGCTGGAGGCACCTCGACAGTGGGCAGCTTCCACCAGTCCACTCGAGGTCCGCTGGCAGTAAAATGACCCCTCGTGGACGGTTACTAATATTACCCAGAAACCTTTGCGCCGACCAGTTCAAGTGATAGGCGCAATTGTGGGGAACCAAGCTGAATTCGGAACACTGGTCAAGGGAAAACTATACAATCCAGGAAATTTCATCGTACAACTTGGTGAGTCCATCTTGATAATCAATATCCAAGGGAGCACTTTTAAGCTAACCCTGCATAAAAATTCAGTAGAATCAGCATCTTGAATACGTTTTCAGTGAGAGTCTTTGGCCACTGTTACAGTATTAGCGATAATGTGGGAATTTTGACAATGCATTGGCCCAGCCATGAGCATATAATGACTGTATAAGGGCTGTGTCTTTTGTAATAGTAAATACGTGAAAAGTATCGGCATATAAGGCTAAGAGGGATTTTTGAGGGGTGTCGTTGCCAATATTGTCATAAAAAAAATGGGAAGTATATTCATTTATGGGCTATCTCAGTGTCAAAGGGAAAGTGTCCTCATTTCTTCATTTGTGACTTGTGCTGGTAAGGGGCCCGTTAAATGTCCTCTTTGAATGAATATAGCGGTGTTCTGAGGGGTAATACATTCATGTATCAGATTAATAATTTTTTGTAGATTAGCCTGTTACATGCCCGTCAGCGGGGGTACTCCCATTAGTGACGATACTGGCTGTGTGCTGTTCTGAAGGCCCTTTTTTCAGCGCAGTTTCCCTAACAAAGCTCCTGTATTTTGAAAAAAATTCCCTAAAAAGGGCAATTTTTCTCTTTGATGGGCCAAAATTATTGAAAATTTTGCAAAAAAATTAGGTTCAAAATTTTCTTCCTGGCCGGAACACTTTTCACGCAATTTGGGACCATATTTTCTGCTATTTCGGTTACAAAATTCCTTAACAATGGTATCATTTTTGTGAAAAAATGCCCCAATGAAGGGTGGGTTTTTGAAAGGTCAAGCCGCACACCCCCACCAAAAATAAGGGGAAATTACCACCCCCCCCCGCAATTACATGTCACCAAGGCCAACTTAAATATTTTATTTTCACTGTGTGCCATTTACATTACTGTGACAGAGAAGTTGGTCAGCTTGTCAATTAAATGTCAGTATTCAGACCTAATTTAAGTTTTGTTTAACCAATCTCTATGGCATTCTGTGGGCATCTGGGTCACTCTGCAAACTAGACTTTACTACAGGTGTGACAGCGACTAATGAGACAGACTATAGCATGATAATTTATGTGCCAAATTTTTTTATTTTGGGGTCTGCCACTAGGTATTCACTTTTGCACATGGCCAGTAGGCCTACATGTTCATTTGCATGACAATTTTCTCACGTTGAAAGTCAAACTGTTTTTTTTTTCACTAGCTAAAAATCCATTAACTAACTTCATGCAAACAAATTTTGTATCAAATTTTTATTTAGTTGGCTTTAAAACTATACAATGATTTATGCTGGAGTATGTTGAGGGGATTTTATAAAAGTAGACCCTCCCCCCCCTCCCCCTGCCTGCTAAAATGTGATATTTTATGACATTTATTCATGACAGCGGAATCTTTTGCAATATGGCCAAGTAGCTTTCGTTGATGCATTCTAGGTACACATAGCGCCAGAATGTGCCCAGGAAAACTATTGACTTAGTCTCGATCTATAAAGAGGGACGGGATACAACATATATGTACTAACAAGACACAAATATTACATACATGTACATTCCTCAATAAAGTATATTTTATTGCCTGCCTGCCTGCCTGCCTGCCTGCCTGCCTGCCTGCCTGCCTGCCTGCCTTGCCGACATTTCATTTGAAAACTTTTATATACAGAAACTCCAAACTTGGCATGATTATACTTCCACACATGAAGTCTTGGGGTTTCTTTTGTAAAGAGGTACAACCCTTTTGAAAATTAGGGTCAATTAAATGTATAAATCTTTAATATCTCCAAAACTTTTATAAGTACAGCTAAACAATCCAACTTGAATTAATATGTTTGTAACAGTGCACAGTTTTGTAATTTACATGTGAAATTGAAATGTTCTTCTTGCCATAGCTTGGTCAATTTTGATCATGTTGGGTTCAAATTGTAGATATTAAGAGAGGTGTGTACAGCATTGTAATGTGTTGTGTCAATAAAAATCACACCTGTAACTGTACTTTATCATTTCCATATTGTATTGCAGTAGCAGTTAGAAGAAATGCCTTTACAAGAAATGCTTCAGACACTGATATTCAAACAAAAGTCCACAGATTTCTAAAGGGCGCCACAGATCCTGATGGGAGTCGTCGAAAGAGGATGTTGTAAAAGAACAATACCTTATTAGAGGGAGAAGTTACTGCTCAGACTGAATGTACAATGATCAAACGCTCCCAGCTTCGGGTCAATTGTCGTGGTTTCTTTGAATGTGAGAGGTCAGGTTCAGGGCACCCTGTGTAGCCAGACTGGGCTTTGGGCGGGGATGGGAACTCTGTCCCGTCTCTGTTGGAGCGCCTTAGACCCATGGAGTGCCTGCTTGACATGTTCATGTATGAGTCACTGTGCATGTCTATGCACAAATGGGCCTAGGCCTACATGTGTTAAATATAATAAATTTGTTCATCTGTTCATGTTGTCTTTGCATTGTTTTTTTTTTTCTTTTCATATGTATTCACTATATTGATATTAATAGCATAATTCCTTTCAGTGAAATGTTATTTAAACCACTGTACATGTAATGACGATTTGTCAACGCGGATGGCAGCTAAACTGCAAGCTTCCATTTGTAAAATTTAGCAATAAACCATGAAGGCGCCATATGGTTAAAGGTGGCTTGTGACTGAGGGACCACGGAGGGTCCGCTCATAGCTATCCAGCGGTTTGCCGCTGGCGGACCGCTAGAAAACCGATGGACAAAGTTCTGGCAGTCCTCCGGTGGCAGACGCCGGAGGACCGCCAGTGTTGCCGCCAGCGGAACACCGTAGGACTGCAAGTGGCTTGCTAGCTGGGGAAGAAGTCTGGTCGACAGCCAGGAATGATAATCTATCGTTTGCTGTGTCAGTCTCATCATGAAATGGAGGGTTCTCGAACCTGCTTGAATTTCCGGCACCCACAGGCCACAACCACTTCGTACAAGTTGAACCATCTCATTTTGCAATTTTCAACTGTTTCTGTTTATTTATTTATACAAACCAAACCAATAATGTCATCCAACAAAGTTTAGAGATTCGTTTTAGGTCTTGGTCAATTTCAGTTAATATCATCTTCTTACTGACACTTTCTACCACGTTATCTAAATGAATTTCAATAGAAAATATATAATATGAATTGTTTATCGTTGGGAAAGATATTAGTTTTATGTCGGTAGCCTGTACGTGAGTCGCAACGGTCGAAGGAATGGGGGCCGAACCTTGAAGTTTGATATCGCTGGGTGTTATGTTCTGTAGGTTAGATCGTGTGACACCTTTCACTTTTTGTCATCTCAAACATACGAGTGATTGTTAGCAGGCAATGATAAGCTAATGAATAAAGTAATAGTATATATGCACATGTGTGTTTAAGTGTACTTTCAAAAGGTTGGTTTTTTGCTATCAAATTACTGACATTTGATCATCTTTCTTGTGTCTTCAGAATTATCACCCGAATATCAGACCATTGGGCACCACCGTATTTGGGGGGGGGGGGGGGGGAGGCAGGCTCACTATAGCCAATCCTATTCAGCGTTATTAAATTTTAAGTTAGGACCACTACTACGTGACTCATGGGACCTCGTGTTAACGTTACTTCCCAATGCCGCAATGACAGTTGTTATAATAACAGTTTATTGCATCATGAACGTGTTAGGCCTACATTTTATTTTATTAATATTTTGACAGACCACCACCGGGATGACTTTGACAAGCATTGCATCTAGTAACAGATTTAAAACATTGATTATTTGTATATAGGGTTAAAAAGTTATTTCATTGCAGTAGATAACAATGTTAGTGAATAGTGAACTGAATAGCATTTTTAGGCAATTAAGAAATTGTAAAAGCAAACTCAGAGTGGAATATTTCTTCCACTTCCACATAATTATGTAAAGGGGAAAGAGCCACTTCTTTCTTTTTTTCTCTCTTTCTTTCCTTCCTTCCCTTCATTCCTTCCTTAACATAATTTTGTTTTGTATTCTAACACCATTTCATCACAGTGACTCAGAAGCATAGTAAAAAGGGATTAGGTATCAAATTGCCCAAAGTTATTTTCATCATCCTAAATTTCTGAACAGACATGAAACCGAAAGAACTGCGTTGCGTACAGACTTCCTACAATTTCAAGTGCATTTTCTACCACACTCACATAGCAAAAAATTGCAATTGCCTTTTCCTTCATGTATTCCCACCTGCAACATCTGGATGTATTATCATTTGTGGCAAGCACATCTATAACACCAGGGATAGATACATATTAATTCGTTACCGTTTGTCTAGAAATGCTTTAGTTCTACAAAACTCGTTTCCCAGCCTTAGTAGCCGTAGGCCATAGCCTATGTTAGAAACATTAATTATCATCAGTACATTTGCAACGTACCTGAAAAACCTTTTCCTCAAAAAAAAAAAATTTGGTATGAAAAACATCAATCAGTCGGCAAATATTTATTTTATTACGTCTGGGTGCCAACCCACACAGTCTCTCTCTCTCTCTCTCTCTCTCTCTCTCTCTCTCTCTCTCTCTCTCTCTCTCTCTCTCTCTCTCTCTCTCTCTCTCTCTCTCTCTCTCTCTCTCTCTCTCTCTCTCTCTCTCTCTCTCTCTCTCTCTCTCTCTCTCTCTCTCTCTCTCTCTCTCTCTCTCTCTCTCTCTCTCTCTCTCTCTCTCTCTCTCTGTCTCTCTCTCTCTCTCTCAAAAAAAAAAGAAAAGAAAAGAAAAAGCAAAAGAAAGCAAAATCCAAAAAAAAACCCCTTTCAATTATGCATATCAGAGCGGTCTGACTGTGTTTTACCCACATGCATGGGTTAATTGCTCCCCAGTTGTTTTATCATGGTGTTGCAATTCGTACTTAACAAATGTGAAGTCTGCATGTACATGTAACAACTCCTTTTCTTGAGACACTTTCATTATAGGACTGATCACATGACACAATCCTTGTATGACCACCCTGAATTAAAATTTGTAAGCCCCTCATGATGCTCATTTGATATTAATGAGCCATGTGGATTCAGAACTTCTGCCCAGCCAATATGTCAAATGAGCCCTATGCAATTTCGCCCATTTTGGAGATCTCCAAAATTAATTAGAAAGAAAACATTTTGTGGCAAAACTGACAATTATTTTTGTTTTCATGCACTTTTTATAGTAGTCTCCTGGTTACAGAGCCTTGGGGTTGACACGAGGAGACAACACTCCTCGACGTTAACCTTTGGATGGCTTTCGGTAGGATCACGGTATGCGTGTTCTGGGGCCAACACACACGCTTGTCTTGATCTACTTGGGCCAACAATAATTTTACCAGACACGAAATATTTAGAACAACACAACTATGAATCAAATCCTAACCACCTCTGTATGCTCTTGAGTTGAACTTCATAAATGTACATTTAAAAAAAAAAAAAACTTCTTTTCCTATTTTGGCAAATTTGGCTTAGATTTTTTTCATGTATTTCAAGTCGCGCAAACTACTTAAGCAATCATCATAAGAATGAAATGATCCTATAGCACGTAGTTCAAGTTGACAAAGTTCGTCAAATGAGGCCTGGGTCAGTGTGTCATCAACCCACCAGGGCATTAGTTATTACGTTATCACAGATACATATATATCGAAATTGGTTGTATTTGACATATCTGACAACCTACGTGAGTTAATTGGCTTATTTGTCAGGCAGACGGCCACACAGGCCTATCTAACAGCACAAGCAAGGCATGCCTGTTGACCTGAACGATAGACATGGGGGCCTGCCTGTAAGATATCCGTCATTTGTCTGACAGACTCAGCACAGTATTGGCGGCGAAACAGCTTGACTCAACTCATTTTTATTGCAGGCCAGTAACCCATGTATAAACATATTTTGTAAAGATGCAAGAAATGGCAGCTCCCATGTCCATATGACAAAATCACATGATTCCTAAATTTATCATAATTTTATCTACTGCTAAGTGCATTAAGATCTTAAGTTTGAACAAATCAGAGACTTTTAAAATCTTTAAAGTTTTAAATAGTGGGTCAGTGTGGGCATTATACTGGGCTGAACTTATCAAACGTATAGCTGATTTTTGTAATTTGAGAATGCGGTCACAGGCATATCCCCATGCAAGAATAGAATAATTTGCGTGGGGTAAGAACAGGGAATTATAAATGAGGAGCAGCATACATTTGGGAAGAAAATAATGCAACCTTTTTATTATTCCAATTATGCGAGCAATTTTATTTGAAATTTTGTTTAAATGGGCATTCCAACTTAATTTTTCATTAATTATTAATCCAAGAAAGTCAAACTCTGTTTAAAAGAAAAAAACTATGTGCACGAACACGAGGCCAAAGAAAAACGTTCAACTTATATCTATAGACACCAAAGCAGGATTAAAGAAGTGAAAAAGGTGATTCTGCATTGCAACTATAGGTTGCACCCCTATTCTGCAATGGGGCAACTTGTTACCTTGCACGTTGAGCTTAAATATGTAAAGTAAAGGCTCATTTTGTGAAGGGGGGTCACATTGGTGTGTAAAACAACTTGAACATACATTTTGAAAACTAAAAAACGTTACAGGGGATAACAAGAAAGGCAGAAAATAGCTGAATGTGAGGTGGCAGTGCAAAACACACATTATTTTTATGTCTCCCGGTGGAAGCCGGGGGCCACATTGTTTAAGTGCCCGTTTCTTCCGCTTCTTCTTAATCTTGTTGTTGTTGTTGTTGTTGTTGTTGTTGTTGTTGTTGTTGTTGTTCAGGTTCTTCAACACTTGCTTTCTGTGCGATAAGTCTTGAAAGACTTTACAGAATTTGACGAAACTTGGTAGGATTATGTATCTAGACAAGACATAGGTTGGGATTGTATTTGGATGACCTTGAGCGAATTCTCAAGGTCACAAGGTCACTTATGTGACATTGGTTTCCATTCGATAAGTCGTGAAGAACAGGATGGAATTTAATGAAACTTAGTAGGATTATGTACCATGGCAAGACCTAGGACGGGATTGTATTTGAATGACCTTGAGTGAATTCTCAAGGTCACAGGGTCACTTATGTGAAATTGGTTTCCGTGCGATAAGTCTTGAAGAACTTGATAGAATTTGATGAAACTTGGTAGGATGATATATCTAGGCAAGACCTAGGTTACGATTGTACTTGGATGACCTTGAGGGAATTCTCAAGGTCACAGGGTCACTTATGTGAAATTGGTTTCCGTTCGATAAGTCATGAAGATCAGATTGGAATTTGGTGAAACTTCGTAGGATGATGTATCTACGCAAGATCTAGGTTACGATTGTAATTGGATGACCTTGAGGGAATTCTCAAGGTCACAGGGTCACTTATGTGAAATTGGTTTCCGTTCGATAAGTCATGAAGATCAGATTGGAATTTGGTGAAACTTCGTAGGATAATGTATCTACACAAGATCTAAGTTACTATTGTACTTGGATGACCTTGAGGGAATTCTCAAGGTCACAGGGTCACTTATGTGAAATTGGTTTCCGTTCGATAAATCATGAAGATCAGATTGGAATTTGATGAAACTTGGTAGGATTATGTACCTTGGCAAGACCTAGGTTGGAATTGTACTTGTATAACCTTGAGGGAATTCTCAAGGTCACAGGGTCACTTATGTGAAATTGGTTTCCGTGCGATAAGTCTAGAAGAACTTGATAGAATTTGATGAAACTTGGTAGGATTATGTATCTAGGCAAGACCTAGGTTGGGATTGTATTTGGATGACCGTGAGCGAATTCTCAAGGTCACAGGGTCACTTATGTGAAATTGGTTTCCGTTCCATAAGTCATGAAGAACAGGATGGAATTTGATGAAACTGGGTAGGATTATGTATCAAGGTAAGACCAAGGTTGGGATTGTAATTGGGTGACCTTGACCTAATTTTCAAGGTCACAGGGTCATTGATGTGAAATTGGTTTCTCTGCAATAAGTCTTGAAGAACTTGATGAAAATTGCTAGAGTAATGTATCTAAGTGAGAGCTAAAATAGGATTGTAATTTTCAAGCAAACTTGGTCATTTGTAATTTGTTATCACCTGTAGCTTATTCAGAGATGTAAGTGTTCCACCGGGAGACATTTGATTTTCTTTTAATCTTGATATTAGATTCTGCTTCAGAATCTAATATCAAGACTAGAAAAGAAGATTTGCTTCGAAGCAAATCTGTCTGTGTGCCTTCAAAAGTTGTAAATATCAAATGCTACATCTTTTATCCTTTGGTACTTCACATTATATTAAGCTTATGGCTGGATGCAAATTTAAATGTCCAAATGACCTTGACCTTTGACCTTTACAGGTTACATGTAAAATGCACAGTGTAACAATCCCAACAATTTAAGCCCAACATAATACAAATCAGATGAAAATTGACCAATTTATGGCAAGATGAAACTTTCAAAGGGCCAAATGACCTTGACCTTTGCCCTTTAGAGGTTACATGTTCTTATAAAAATGAGCTGTGTTGCAATACCTACAAATTGAGTCCAACATGATTAGAATTGGATGGAAATTGGCCAAGTTATGACTAGATTTTACTTGCAAAGGTCCAAATGACCTTGACCTTTCGAGGTCACACATAATTTTTAAAATGTGCAGTGTTACAATAGATACAATTTGAGCCCAACATGATCAGAATTGGATAAAAATTGACCAAGTTATGGTTAGAAGAAAGCCACCATGGAAAGTGGCCTTCGACCTTGAAATGACCTTTGACCTTGAGATGACCTCTACCTCAAGTGAACCTTGACCTCAAAAATGACGTTTTGGCTTAAAATCGACCTTTGACCTTGACATGACCTAGACATTTGAGATGACCTTTACCTTGCTATGATTGAACTCCTATACACTCAGAACCACATCTACTATAGTATATAAGATATTGAAAAATTTAAAACTTTAATTAGCCCTCATTTGCATAATTTTGAATGGCAGACCTCTCATTATAAAAAGGCCAGACTTCATCTATAAAAGTATAATTATGCCAAGTTTGGAGTTTCTTTTCAAACGAAATGTCAGACAAATTTGCCTGGAAAGAAAGAAAGAAAGAAAGAAAGAAAGAAAGAAAGAAAGAAAGAAAGAAAGAAAGAAAGAAAGAAAGAATTCCTAGAAAAATAATATGTCTGTGTTGGCACACAGACATAATTACCTTTGTCTAAGACTGTCATCACTATATTCGTAGTATCAGTCTTCACTCATATTGTCCAGGAGATATTTTTCAGATGAAAATTTACAAAATCCACCATTATATTACCAAGATATATGCCAATATGTCAAGGGCACTCAAGGTCAAAATTAACATCAAAGGAAACTCGTAGCTACTTTGTGCTAGTGTTTAATGGTAATCATGGTCCTATGATCTACCATTACTGAGATACAGCCACTACGCCAGGTGACCTTTCAATGTCACTCAAGGTCAACAGATGATCAAAATTAACAACTCCAATACAAACCCAACAGGTATTTCCTATTACAGTTTTTAGGAGCATCCATGGTCCCAGTATCCAAACTTACCCAGATATATTGAAGCCAATGTCACATGTGCTGCTGTCCTTGTTGTACATTAACATTGCTAACATGCACATATCCCCTCACCATTTTTTCCAAATTTTGATAATTTGTTAAAAATCAGAAAATGACTGCTCCAGCAAATCCTGCAGAAAAGGTTTGGTGGAGATCAAGTCCAGTTACATTCCCTATAAGCTTAATGAGGATCCAACTTACAGTTTAATAGAAGTCAAGAAAAGTGAAAATGCAAAACAAGAGGGCTGTGTGAACAGCCTGTGCTCAGCTGACCTTGTAATTCCTCATATTAATGGTCCCGTGACCTTGAGAGGACATCAAGGTCCCTGTGTTAGTTATACTGGTCATTCATATGTAAGAAGTTGATGTAACCACGACAACCGGTGTACCTGCTCACATCTCAATGCTGAGGTTTGCAGTTTATGGGACCCACAAAGCGCACACTGATGAGGAGAATGAGTGAGCATATAATTCAGATCAGAAATTAAGTTGTATACCAAACCCTAGGTGGCGTTGCTGTCTGTCTAATGTCTCATTGGCCTATTCACCCTTTAACCACTTAGACTCTGTAACACATTTGCAGCTCATCTGATGTGAACTGTTGTGTGCGAGGAGACTCCTGACTTGACAGACAGTAGCATTGGGCACATCAGTTGTGCACAAGTCAATTGTTAGCCTCCATGTTATGGGGAGACATAATTGCAGAATCTCACAAAGTTTTTTGAGATTTACCATTTTTGACTACCCAGGTGATAGTTGCAATTGTTTGATGTTCCATGGTGGCAACTAAAGCAATTAGTTAACACTACAAGTACACATACAGTCTAACATGGTCAAATGCATCAACATGTAGCTGCATCTAATCTAATGGATAATTCTTGTATGGCTGGGAAGTAAATATACTTCCATGTTGACCCTGGTATAATGCAGTACTAATCTCAGAGTAGTTTTACCAATCAGCAACGACAAATACCCAATCAACTAAACAAAGTTTCTTCTGAGATTTTAATCTGTCCTGATAACAAAAGAAAATCACAAGAAACAGCTACTCCATAAAACAGCTGCTGTAGAGAAGGCACAAGTTTGTAGATTGGCGACACATGTACATCACACAACAACATACCTGTAGGGTAAGTATCACACAGGCTCACAGCCTTGTCTTATGCCTATTATCTCAGCAACAAAGCTCTACCATTGGATCTTTAATGTCTGTGAGAGATAAAACAAATGTAGATGATATGATAGCATGTGGTGCCTACAGTTAGGAGTATTTTACTACCTGACGTCAGTACAGATGGGGGCTAATCTGTGTACTTTTGACCCACAGCTGCAGAAGGTTATACAAGGTATAAAGCAACAGTGGGGCATGTGGTCCACATGTACAATGTCTCAATTATCATCTCATCAGAGGAACACACATCACAGATATATAGACAACATGCTGGAGTATCATAATCCACCCAACCACAAACAGTTGAAGTCAGGTCAACATCAGTTCTACACTGCACGGGCAACATTTAGGCAGTGATGAACGCCGCCAATGTATTATGTTGCAGATTAATCATGTTAATCCTTTCTCACCCAAACTGCCCCAAAACTGGCAAATGTCAACAGTTGTCTCAAAGCAGGTTTCCTATTTTTACTTACATATGTAACATTTCTTGTAAACTGACATTTTGTTAAGTTGGATGACCAGGTTTGCTGTTGGCTGCAGCCACACAGTGCCCAGGAAAGCTGTTGACTCCGTCAGCTTAATGTCCCCCAGACAGGACTCAGGCTCAACACCACATAGCGTCAAATACAACGACATACCGAGACTGACCATCAAAAAATGCAACAAAAGGAAACTGGGCAGGGTTGAGCAGAGCAGACAGAATGTGGTAGCCTGTCTGCAGCTCACACCAACAGTACGTCCAGCTACAGCCTGTCTGCATCTCACACCAACAGTACGTCCAGCTACAGCCTGTCTGCAGCTCACACCAACAGTACGTTCAGCTACAGCCTGTCTGCAGCTCACACCAACAGTACGTCCAGCTATAGCCTGTCTGCAGCTCACACCAACAGTAGGTCCAGCCAAAAGTCCACTGCTGCGTTATTGGCAGTAAAGAAAAAACACTGAAAGCACATCCCAAGCTGCACATTGGTTTCTGTCCCACCTGCTTCTTTCACCCCTCACAAACCTCTGTCTGTGTGTCTCACACATCATTCTCTCATAGTCATGTCTCTGTCTTGCTACATGTATGTCCCACCATAGGGATGTCTTGTCTCACAATGTCTTCCACATCTGTCAAAGTGTCCAACACATTACTGACTGCATGTATGGTTAATGCTACATCTCACTATTTCTCACATACCTAAAGCATTTTATAATACATGATTTCAGTCTCACACCTCCTTGTCTTGTTAATAAAATAGCTGCCTGTCCACACGACAGCCTTAAAAGGTGTGGGTTAAATGGAGACCTGTGGTCAATCATGTGTGCTAGGGACTATCTTTTGGTGGTAAAAACTATAGTAGTCACATGACTACTATGGAATGCCATTCACAAGAAAGCAGAGTACGAAGCCTCTTTACAATTTTGGTGCATGAATAAAAGTACATGTTTATGAAAGATGCTCTCCCAAAATGGTGTCATTGGAGAACCTTCTGTGACTTCAGAACATATTTTGGTGATTACATATGTAAGTATGCAAAAATCTATGTAGATATATGGGAGAAAAAAAATGTTGTTTGCTTCGCATATAAGACTGTGTTGGAACACTTGTTGGGTCATTCTTCACTTTTTGGTGTGTCTAACCTGGTGGAAACTGAAAAATGACTTAGCTCATGACCCAACAAAGTCCTAAATGCTGTATCATACAAGATTCTCGTAGCCTCCCACATGTTATTGTGTCTTTTTAAACACATCTATCTCACAGCATCTCAAATCTCACTGTGTGTTATACAGCTCACTATGTCTTAAACAGCTCACTATGTCTTGTACAGCTCACTAGGTCTTAGACAGCTCACTATGTCTTATACAGCTCACTATGTCTTAGACAGCTCACCATGTCTTATACAGCTCACTGTCTTATACAGCTCACTATGTCTTATATAACTCACTGTGTCTTATACAGCTCACTGTGTCTTATACAGCTCACCATGTCTTGTACAGCTCAATATGTCTTATACACCTCACTGTGCATTACATAGTATATACCAAGTTGGTTTTTTATTTGTGCAACACATATTTTAGCACAAATCTACCCCCACATGTATAGATTCAGGTGTCTCCATTTACCCCTTATTCCTTGTTATCTGCATTTTTGGAGATACATACGTTGCATATCTGGTTCTGGATATGAATGAAGAAATTGAATAAAACACCAGATTTTTAAAAGAAAGCTCCTTCATACTGGGAGAGCCTAAATATTCTGGAATGGAATCAGAGATGTGGGTTTTCAGCTGATTTCTTCTTTTTGTATGTGTCTTGAAGTGGATATAAATGGGGAGGGGACCCTTTGGTTCCAGAATATTTGGGCCCCCTATTTGTATGTGTCTTGAAGTGGATATAAATGGGGAAGGGACCCTTTGGTTCCAGAATATTTGGGCCCCCTATTTGTATGTGTCTTGAGGTGGACATAAATGGGGAGGGGACCCTTTAGTTCCAGAATATTTGGGCCTCCTATTTGCTTGTGTCTTAAAGTGAATATAAATGGGAGGGGGCCCTTTGGTTCCAGAATATTTGAGTCCCCTTTTAGTTAAATTTCCCACTTTCTATGAGAAAGTAAACTTGGCATCGAGTCATCTGGTCATAAGCCCGCATCAATTATAATGCCATTCACATGATTTAGGACCACATTTTTACATTTTGCACTGATTGTATTCTCATGCCCAGCTGACAAAACACAGTGGCCAGCACCTTTTACCTTTAATCTATTGTAACATGGCCAATTTTGCTATTTTGCACCATTAATTAACATCATCAATGTTACAACTGTAGTTAAGATGTCTCATGAAGTGTAACAAAAATCAAATATGAAAGGGGGCCCAAATATTCCAGAATGTATGCGCCCCCGGGTGCTCGAATTTTTCGGGCCCGGGGTCCATCTGTTCGGCAAATGGATGGGCCTGGCCGGGGGCCCATCTGCTTGGGGCCCAAATATTCGTTGACACCGGTTTAAGGGGGAGAGGGTTAAGTGCTGCATTGCCTCACAGTTAGGAAATTCCTGCCTGCACTATCCACAAAGTCCTCCTGCTGCTGCTGTGCAAGCAGCTAGGACACGACTCACTGGCTGTAGTGGAAAAAACTATTGGACAGCTGCTTATATCTATAGCCTGCACAGAATTAACCTGTGGCTTAATTGCATTACCAACCTTGCCTTTTTCTTGGGACAGCTACATTGGTGCAACAAAATGTACAACTACATTTGTAATTGTACCCCTCTCATTTTAAAGGTCCAAGTACATCAAAAGATTGATGTTAAGGTAAGTGGCTTCTCTTGTTGATGTTACGGTAGGTAGCCTAGTTCTCTTACTGATGTTCAGGTAGGTGGCCTCTCTTATTGATGTTCAGGTAGGTGGCCTCTCAGTGATGTTCAGGTAGGTGGCCTCTCTTATTGATGTTCAGGCAGGTGGCCTCTCTTGTTGATGTTAAGGTAGGTGGCCTCTCTTGTTGATGTTAAGGTACATGTAGGTTGCCTCTCTTATTGGTGTTAAGGTGGGTGGCCTCTCTTGTTATGTTATGACAGGTTAAGCCTCTCTTGCAACAGAAAGTGTCTTGTAAAGTGCCAGTCATTTGCCAGGGGCTGGGCATGCAGCCTCCCAGGGCCTGCCAGGCTGGGGCTGCTGCACTGTAATTATAGTGAGGGATCATCAGTAATTATAATTTCACAAATTTGCCACACGATAGGAATACTGAGGAGTTTGTAATTTCTTATTCCTTATAGAGTCAGGATTAACTTGACCCAGTGTGCCACACTGAGCGGTGATGCCAATATTGGACCATGATTCACTTTCCCCCTCTGGTGGGTCATCCTTGCTGGCCACTTAATTTCTGGACAACATTTTCTGAGATACAACACATGTAATTGTGTGCAGCCAGCAGATATAAGCTGTCTGTGGTGAAATGTGAGAAATAACTAATGCCCCATCTTGACATCTTTTGAGTCTTCTGTAGGTCACACCAGGGGCCTGTCCTGTACCCATGCAACAAACACAGACTGAGGACATGATGGCCATGCAGTTAGGACTGTGAGTACCCAGGGCCAGGGTCCTCACACATTGAGCTACTGTTACAATGGCTGCATGCCAAAGAATTTCATAGTTGTAAGGAATACGCTCTAAGTGTTTTTGTTTTTATATACACACACAAGTTGTACTATTGAGGTTTTATAATCAATCGCTGTGGGCTGTGGTACAAAGATGGATCTAAATGGCTGTTTCACTATACTCTACCATAATGGCCACCACACAAATCAGATTTTGTCTGCCGGGGGACACAATTTCCCACCATTACCAGCAATATAGCTGGCTGTATAGGGTGACTGGTCACACTGAGGCTGGCTCTCTCTGACCTCCATACAACAGCCATGTATCATCACTCAATATGGCACATCCACCACTCTTTATAGGATGCCATTTACACATTTTACATTGTATGTATAAGTTTAACCCTTTCCCACTTGGATTAAGACTGAGTCAACAGCTTTCCTTGGCATGGGTTGGGTGCTGACATGTAGTATACCAAGGAAGGCTGCTGACCTGGCCACGGCATGCTATCTGAAAGGTCTCCGTCTACAATTCTCAGTCAAAACATTTTTCATTACTGTTGAAATTAGTTGAATTAACTCTGAAGCTGATGACATTTGACCACCAGCCGGTTTGGGCTGGTTTAACCCTTTCCCCCTAAAACCGGCCAAGACCGCCTGGTTGTCAAATGTTGTCTGCTTCATCGTTTTCAATTAATTTCAACAGAGATGAAAAACAATTTTGACTGAACATTGGAAATGAGCCCCATGAGGATCACATGCCCCAGGTCAACAGCTTTCCTGGGCACGGGTTGGGCACTTAGATACATATCAAGACCAAACCTACCCTTCAATCACTCAAAGTTGATTTGAAAACCCAGCTGTTTACTTTAGCTTACACTTAATTAATTACCGTCTTAATGATGTTTAGGGACTTGACGAATGAACTTCTAATTCACCAGATGTACATGTACTGAGGCATTGCCCTTAGTTTATATCACAAGGTTATATCTTAACTAGTGTATTCTATGTGAACAATTTTATCATAAGGACAGAACTTTTAAATACTTTGTGTGGAAATGGTGCCATATAAGTCAATAAATTATTATTATCATTATTATTATTATTACTATTTATTATTATTATTATCATTATTATTATTATTATTATTATTATTATTATTATTATTATTATTATTATTATCATCATCATCAATTACCAGCTGTTCATGAAGGCCATAGTACACTTTTACAGTGCTTTGTGCAAACAAATACAAGTTTGCTCCAAACATATGTCCTAATATATACACTAGAATTCTGATTTTATTTGAGATATATAAACTGCATATTTTCTAAAGGTACATATTTGGATTCAGCTATTGAAAATAAAGATATATCTGTAAGTGTTAAGAAATTTAATTTCAATTGCTCAATCAAAAAAAAACAACAAAGTAGCCACTGACGCTAGCCATATCCCCCGCCCACAGTAATACCAACCCTGCAAATCTCAAAGAGCTATCACTTATAGTTGCAAAGATATGCTCCAGACAAAATTGTATTGGGATCTTGAGCTTGCTTAATGAACTTTGTTAATTAATAAACAAAAAGAGGAAAGTAGTTAGCCACATAAATTTATGCCTATGCACACCTCCTACTTCTGGTCTACCAACCCTGAAAATCTTAAAGGGTTACCACTTATAATTGCAAAGTTATACTCCTGACAAAATGTATTGCATCTTGAGCTTGCTTAATGAACTTTGTTAATAAATATATTAATGAAGGAAAGTAATCAGTCAAAAAAATTTCTGCCTATGCACACCTCCTACCTCTGGTCTACCAATGCTGAAAACCTTAAAGGGGTACCACTTTTAGTTGCAAAGTTATGCTTCACACAAAATTGTATTGTATCTTGAGCTTGCTTAATGAACTTTATTAATTAATTAATCAATGAAAGTAATTAGCCATACAAAATAGTGCCTATGCACACCTACTACCTAGGTCTATTAGCCATAAAAATTTCAAAGGGTTGGTATTAATAGTTTAGAAAATAAGGCTCGCACAAATCTTGAGCTTGCTTAACAAACTTGGTTAATTAATCAATTAATGAAAGTAATTAGCCACACAAAACAATGACTATGCACACCTACTACCTAAGGTCTAGCAACCATAAAAAATTCAAAGGGATAGGCTTAATAGTTTAGAAGATATGGCCCGGACAAAATTTGTATTGTAGCTTGAGCTTGCTTAATGAACTTTGTTAATTAATTAATTAATGGAAGTAATTAGCCACAGAAAACAATGCCTATGCACACCTACTACCTAAGGTCTACCCACCATAAAAAATTCAAAGGGCTAGCATTAATAGTTTAGAAGATATGGCCCAGACAAAATTTGTCTTGCTTAATGAACTTTGTTAATTAATTAATTAATGCAAGTAATTAGCCACACAAAACAATACCTATGCATACCTACTACCTAAGGTCTACCCACCATAAAAAATTTGAAGAGGTAGCATTAATAGTGTAGAAGCTATGGGCCGGACAAAATTTGTTTCGGACGGACGGACACACGGACGGTGCCCATTACCATATCCCCTCCCCCACTTCGTGGGTGGGGGATAATAAGTTTCCCTTTTCTGTGCAAAAAAACAAAAGCACAAAACAAAAAGTGCAAACGCAAAAAAATGGGAAACATTATTTTCTTACGGGAAATGAAATAGCACACTTCTAACATCAAAATGACATTTTAAATTTTTGATAGAGGTTTGGTTCAAAATTTACAGGATGCTTAAATTAGATTTAAAATTTTAAATAAGAAATTAAACAGCAAGAAAAATTGAACTTAGCCCTTTTTCAAAAATTTAAAATACCATTTGGAGAGCATTATGTGTTCTTTCATTTGACACTGTAAACAAAATTTGATTATTTTTTAAATGCTAATTTAAATTTAATGTAAAATTTAAGAATTTTTATTAAAATTCAATTACATCAATAACAATCCTAAAATTAAACATTTATACAGGAGAGTGTTAAAGTATACCATGCCCTTAATTAAGTCCTGTTGGACACTACTTTATAATTATCTCATAATAAGAGAGAATTACTACAGCTGACCGTTTAGCCTCACAGCCCCACACTCAAATAGCTTATCATTAGTGATTGTTGAGTCTCCACCTCTCAACCAGCTTAAGCTAAGATTGTAATAAACAAAAAAAGTTTCAGCTGTCATTGGAGTTATTTATGGCTTCTTTGAGGAAGTGAAGAAAGTATTGACTGACAGGTAGTTCACACTTCAACCTACATGTATTGAGAGAGAGTTTTTTGTGCCTGAAAGTCTGTCTCAAATGGCTCCAGGTGAGAGACAGCATCACGTGTGTCTGGTGAAATGTCAATGGTTCATACCCTCTATTTCAGCCCCATCTTCCTTCTGGCTCAGCTTCAATCAGATAAATAGTCAGTGAATTACTGCTGAATACATGTACAACTGACAAAACAAGAAATCGCTAGCTGCAAATCTGAAGTAATCTATTTCATTTCCCATTGAACCCATTAATATTAACTGATCAATCATATATTGATTAAAATCTAATCACCATTTGAATTTCCTGTGGTGCGAAGGTTAAACAGTTGCATGTTTAAACAGACTGATACATCCAATGTAAAGAATCGCACAAGGCCCACTTTGATTATACCCACCACAGAATTACATCTGTGGACAATGACAAATATGGCCCACTACAATTGCATGATGCATGCTTATAGTCAGGCATGTGTATACATGCATGTACAGTGGTACCTGCTGTATGTGGCCACCCCTTCTGCCAAGAAAAAGTGGCCACATACAGCAGGTGACCTGTCACAACAGGTAAATTTTACAAAGAAATTGACTCCTTTGTCTGAGCCAAATGACCACAAAAAGCAATGTGGCTGTTCACGGCAGTGGTTGCATACAACAGGTTCCACTGTATACAGGTATATCTACTTGGAACATATCTACAGTCAGTGGTCTAGATGTATGCATTAATTGACAAGTATCCAATCGTTAAAAATCAAGGCTCCACCTACACGTACATGTTATGCACAACTTTGTTTGACCCTTCCACGAGGTACATATACATTCCACCACTATCTTTGTGAGGGTTTTGGAGAAGTTGAAAATAGTGAAAACATATAAAATGTCATGAACATAGAACCCCCCCCCCCCCAAAAAAAAAAAAAAAGAAAAAAAAAAAAAAAGAAAAAAAAATGCAGCACCATTTGGTGACCACATTAAGATGTGGGGGACCCCATAAGTGTCTTTATACAATAGGCAAGGAGAAGAACAGAAGTTTCCAGAACTGCATAAAAGAGGGCACTGCAGTCAGTGGAGGGCTAGGGTTGTGTATTCCCATTACTTTACATTGTAATTTCCAACTTAATAACTTGAAAACTACTGTACATAGAAACATCAAATTTCAGACAATAAATCTAGATGCATAACCAAATACCTCACAAAAATCATATAACCACAGCTACAAAAGTGACTAGTTTATTTAAGGTTGCTTTAACATACAAACTAGTGGGAATACACAGCTCTAGCCCTCCAAATGTTTGTGTATTCAGTTGTGTATTGGGGCGAATACACACCTTAGAGCAAATTCTGATCTTTCCTATTTCAATGCAATTGGTTTTGTATTTCTGAAGATCATTTTAGGACTTAATTAAAAAAAAAAAGGGGGTTGGGGGGTTGGGGGCAGACTTTAAGTGTCCTGTGCTCCATATATACATTCACAGACTGAAATAACTTTCCTATTAATGTTTAATAGTACCACTGGCTTATGATCCACCATAACATCAGAGCTGTCCAACTAGAGCATTGTAGCAAGATGTTGCTATGAAGCTCTTCACAATTGCTACAGATTGTCTCAAAAAGAAGTGTTTTCTTATGTGAAGTGGTGGAAAAAATGCTACAAGTAAAGAAAATTTTGCAACAGAGATTTTCAGGTGGAGAGCACTGCATGATAACTAAGAAAAAACCCAACATGTTGGTTCCACTTTTCAAGATCGCTCAAGTTCAAAATTAACAAGACCAAAAGAAACCCCATAAGGACATGCATGCTCACCAGGTTTGCGGCAGATCTGACTGACGGAATTGGAGAAGTAAAAAATGTGAATCATTATTGAAATCATCTGTGACTTGCACAGTACTCGATAGGAAAGTATTCATCACCTCACAAGTATTGAATTGAATAAAATTGCAAAAAAATCAGAGTTTTTCAGTATCATCATCTGGTAACAACTTTATTTGGCCATTCAACATGGCACATTGTCACCCAGTTCCAGTGCAGTCTGAGTGACAGTGTTGAAGAAGTTGAAAATTACTTAAACTCTTTCCATACCAGTCTCGGATTTTTCCGTATATTTACCTAGATTTAAGACGACAATTGCATATTTAAATTCTTCATGAAAAGAACTTTCATTCAAAGTACCAACATGTTTATAGTCTTAAGCCAGTGGTTCTGGCACTGACCAAGGCCTGTGACCATAGTATAGAATGAGTTAACACACAAAAATGCATAGAAGAAAATTAAAATCACCTCGTGAACAAATCAAGGTCTAGGTGTTCCCAGATTAATGCTGTGGATGGTGGATGGATGGATGACAGAACTGAGATGGACAAGAGATGCTTATAACTATCACATAAGTTCAGCTGACTGATAAGTCAGCTGAGCTACAAACCTTAAATGGCTAGCTGCTGCAGTTTTGAAGGAACAGTCCAAAGAAGGTGTGCATATGAGACTGCTTTAGGAACACTGCTCCTGAATTACGACAGCAGCACAGTTTCCCCACAAAATCATCAAGACAGTGGTTTATGTGCCTTTCTTACGGACACTTAAATAGACAATCAATTAAACTTGTCACAAAGTAACCAGGAGCTCCACGGAAACAAATTCAATTCTTCCTGAAGCTTTAATGCCATATGGCCTTCAGCAAGTCTGTCTGTTGCAAATCAACAATTACAATGTAGGGCCGCCATGAACACCATGCAAGTTTATATTGTATTCTGAGACATACATGTACTTGGACAGCTCACCCCAACAAAGGCATTTAAAGTGATTGTAGCATACAAACTATATATATACAGCTGTGTATGAGGACAATTGTGCCCTGCAGAGATATGCATATATGTGCAAAGGGACACTCCCGCCTTCACCAATCTAATAAATGCAGCACTGGGAATTCCTGGCAAGTTTGCATTAAGTGCAAATGGAATACAATATATCAGTCTGCCTTCTATATGGTGGTGTTAAATAGGCTTTATGATGTGTGATTTGAGCTTCAGATGGGATTCCTGCAGGATTTGTGTCACTTTGATATGTGTTCACATAGGCATGCCACATCCCACTTAGGATACTGCTTTTTATTACAAATCCTGATCATAATTAACTAAAGTCATTGCCATATATCTGACTATCAAGTGGTGTCCTGGCATCCGCCCCCCCCCCCCCGGGGGGGGGGGGGGGGGACAGGGCATCTTATCAGTAGTGAAGGCAACCAATTAACTCCCATCCCACCCAGCACAACTTAACTGCCCTCCTTACAATCCTCATACATGTACACCCCCCACGTATGAATATAGCATGTACTCATTTGTACACCAGCACCGTCCCTGACACCACACTATCACAGCTATATGCTGCTAAGTGCTGTAATGGCTATCTCCTTTACCAGAAGATTAATTACCTGGTGACACGAGAGCCGCAAATTGATATCTATGCATTAATTTTTCCTCCTTTATAAAAGAATACCAATTTCAGCTGGAGTCTCATGGACAGTGATGTACAACAGCTTTCCTTGGCATGGGTTGGACACTACAGTACCCAACCCATGCCAAGGAAAGCTGTTGACCTGGGGCATGTTATCTTGATAGGTCGCATCTGCCACTCTCAGACAACTGTTGTTCTTCGTGCACTATTGTAACTAGTTAAAAACACTGAAGCAGACGACATTTGACCACCAGCCAGTTTTTGCCAGTTGTAAGAGGGAAAGGGCTAAGCACATCAAGTATACATGTACCAGTTAATTATTCTTTAGCATGTCTCAATGAAAACCTACATTGATGTACAATAATAACACCACTCCAGCTGGCCAATGGACCCGTCAGACTACCGCAGTAGTACTGTATAACCTCACCATCAATGCATGATGGTCATGGCATCACAATGGAGGTATCGTGACAGGTCAGATGGCCAGCATAGGTAGCTTTCTTTTTATTCTGTGCTTGAAAGAAACAACACACTCATACTTTCTTATTTAAACAACAGACTGAAAGCTGCTCATATTTACTTTCAAGACTGAAAGCTGCTCTTACTTACTTTTAAGACTGAAAGCTGCTCTTATTTACTTTTAAGACTGAAAGCTGCTCTTATTTACTTTTAAGACTGAAAGCTGCTCTTATATACTTTTTAGACTGAAAGCTGCTCTTACTTACTTTTAAGACTGAAAGCTGCTCTTATTTAGTTTTAAGACTCAAAGCTGTTCTTATTGACTTTTAAGACTGAAAGCTGCTCTTATTTAGTTTTAAGACTCAAAGCTGCTCTTATTGACTTTTAAGACTGAAAGCTGCTCTTATTTACTTTTAAGACTGAAAGCTGCTCTTATATACTTTTTAGACTGAAAGCTGCTCTTACTTACTTTTAAGACTGAAAGCTGCTCTTATTTAGTTTTAAGACTCAAAGCTGCTCTTATTTACTTTTAAGACTGAAAGCTGCTCTTATTTAGTTTTAAGACTCAAAGCTGCTCTTATTGACTTTTAAGACTGAAAGCTGCTCTTATTTACTTTTAAGACTGAAAGCTGCTCTTATATACTTTTTAGACTGAAAGCTGCTCTTACTTACTTTTAAGACTGAAAGCTGCTCTTACATACTTTTAAGACTGAAAGCTGCTCTTATTTACTTTTAAGACTGAAAGCTGCTCTTATTTACTTTTAAGACTGAAAGCTGCTCTTATTTACTTTTAAGACTGAAAGCTGCTCTTATTTACTTTTAAAATGTTCTTTCAATGTGCTGCCAGACACTGAGCGCTACATGTACATTGTACGTGTGCATGATTTATGCACATCCAGGAACTCCTAAAACTAAATGATCCACTGGCTGCAGTTTAAAATGTAAACAATGACAATGAGAATGACGAGGAAGTCACTTCAGCCAGTCAGGGTAGAGCTTTCCCGATACATTATGTATTCAAAAGATGTAGCAAGGCAAATCCTTGGACCCAGTGAGTAGGATGTACATTTACCAGGTGACACCAAGGAGCACATATGTTTAATATTTGCCAATTCTATGGATGAAAGCAGCTAGGATGGTGCTTGCTGCCTATAGGCCTATCATAGGCAGCCTGCCCGCCATGTGCATAGCAATAAAGCTTGAGGCTAGTCTAGGCCTATTGGGAGACAGTGCACCAGCTTTTAACATCTGTGTTCTTATTTTGATGATGCCATTCCAAAGCATATAGGCATGGCAACTACATATATATATATATATATATATATATGGGCTAATTACTGTTTAGTATATCTTTAATTAAACTTCACTTAACACAATGCTGGTAAATACTGTTGACGACAGTTACATGTACATAGGCCTACCTGCATTGCATTGCAAGGTAGTCCTGGAACAAGTTCTAACACTAGGTAGTATGGATTCTTAATAGCCAATCAGAAATAACAGGGGTAGTTGCAGGTTGTATGGCACACCAGACTACCTGGTCTGTACTGTGGTGGGGCTATTTTCACGGTAATACAGGTGCAAGCACAGAAGAAATGTAAATGTAATGTACATGTAATGTAGTTACCTTGCTGGTAATATTATGAGGGCAGCCTTATCACAGCAGCACCACCTCGGTACTCTCAGATGTTACAAAACTCCCAAATTTTCAAGAGATCTCCTGAAATTTAACTCATTTCTTTAAAGTCTCCCAATCTCCCAAATATTGAATAAAAGTCCCGAACTGTCATTCAAAAAAAGTTGACATTTTGTATAAATCATTTGTGAAACTTGCCTGAGACACAATAAAGTTGCAAAGACCATACCAAATGAACAAATGAAATTAATGGGTTGTAACAAATATTTGCCGAAGATTGGTTCCCCACACGGGGGAAACATATGTTCGTGGGTAGGAACAAATATTCATTCCACCGGGGGACCCAGTATTTGCCATATATTTGTTCCTGGGGGAACCAATATTCCCCTAATATTTGGGGGAACAAATATTCCTTAACACCGGCATGTCTTACACCCGACATTGGTTCAAGTGTTTTCCACGTACATCAGCAGGCACACTAGTGCAGAGGTTCCAAGTTATTTTCTTCCAATTCAGGAGATTCAGTAGGAAGAAATATTCTCTGACATCGGCAAGTATTATAAGTTATGCCCCCAGCTGAAATGACTCTCTTCCATTATGCTTTCTTTCCCTGATAAAGGAGACAGGGTCAGTCAGAAGGGGAGTACATTTTATAGACGAGTTGTTTATATAGATTTGCAGCAACTGCACAGTGTACATGCCCGACAAGCAGGCCTTGGGGCAGCCTGCTGGCCAGCTACAGATTAACAAACACATTTTTCTCACACCAACTGCAAGCAACATCAATTTACAACCAACTTTTATCCCCACAATGTTCCACAATAACAGCAAATACAACAGATACTCTGACACCAGGGCTTATACGTAATTTAATCAAACCAGAATGTTTCTGTTATTGATTTTGGTTCAAAGATGTCACAATTCCTGTTTTTTCGTTTGAATGGATAGCTCCCAACTGACTGGGCATATTTTCCTTTTCTTTAAGACGGAAGACAGGTAAATTTAATCTGGCACTGTTTTTGTGTGTGTGTGTGTGTGTGTGTGTGTGTGTGTTTTTTTTTTTTTTTTGAGTCTGCTACATGGACTGAGACCACCTAAAATGATGATGGCCAGTTTAAAGTGCACACATATTTGTCAAAGCATAAAGGTCCTGAGAGAGACCTTTGGCGACTTGTTCTCTGTTTGCTGGGTCATTTTATACATTGGCATATTATACCAAATATATGCCATGGGATGACCACATCACATTCTTTATTTGCTGATGCACACTCTACATTCACTTACTCTTCCTTTTTTTTTTGTTTTTGCTTATTGCTAAAGAGTTGGTGTATAGAACGTTCCAGATGTTCATGGAATCTATGAATGACCTCCATGAAGAATCACACAGTCAGGGCCTTGATCTTAACTTCAACACGGAATTATAAACAACAATAACAACCACTGTGGATCCACTGTCTATTGCATGAATGTTCCCTCTTGAGTTTTAGGTTCAGTTGCATGGACAGACGCACACTTTCTGGGTTGGTCATGCAGGCAGACATGCAAACTCTGTTTCCTCTCTGTCTGTGCCTGGCCATTTATATGTGCCAGAGGTTGCTGGCTCGAGACCTGGTCGTTCCGTGATCACAAAACATATATATTTTCAGTGCTCCTTTGATGCTGGTGGACTTGCATATGTACAGTCCCCGATCTGAATACAGATCATATAAATACAAGAAATCTGTAAATATTTCAGACATAGTTTTTTTCCTCTGTATATCTGAAATGGCTACCGATATTTTTGTATTTATATGATCTGTATTTCTTGTCGAATAAAGAGCTTGAATCTGAATCTGATACAACTCAGACACAGTACAACATTTGTACTGTAAAAAAATATAATGTCGATTGTGGAATTCACCCATACCAGCCCCCACTGAACCATTCTTTTTAGAAATGGGGATTTGGTACAGGTTGTGTGTGCATTCCCCGTTTTTGGCTAGGTTAATACTGGTGCTGAAGGTTGCTGGTTCGAACCCTGGCTATTCTATGGTCACAAAACACTTCCCTTTGATGGAAACACCCAGATGATTCCACACTTAATTTACTTCAGTTAGACTCCTCAAGAATTTTTTTAATGGTCCACTTGACCAGAGCAACACTGGGTCACCACAATGTCAATCAGAATATGTATACAATGTACCTACCAGGCCAATCAGAATCTGTATATTTACTATGTCCATCAGAATCTGTATACTTACCATCACCAGTATACACACTTTCGGCGGCAGATGTCACTTTTTCGGTAGCAGACACTGGCATTTGGCAGCAGACAGCGGCAGACAGTAACATTTGGCACTGCCAAGCAGCATTGCCGTCCAGGACAAGCAGGGACTGTGTGGGTTGGTGTCAGACAGCGACACCCAGCAGCAGGCCCTCTTAATTGCATTTCTGCCACTGATTTAGCCGCTCTGTGCCACAGTTTGTTGATTAATGTCCAGTATTGCATGTAAAACAAGAAATCAGGTGGAATCTTCCAATGGGAAAGATATAAAAAAAACCCCTGTCATGTTTACTGTGCAAATCCTACCTCGCAAGTTTCCCGCATAATATGGATACAATTAAACTTCATTACATGCATGATATGCATTTTGTAGCAGGTGGCAAGGTAGATCATTAAACTGTAAATCCACGAAGTGCAACACACAGCAGCAGTCGCCAATATAGCCAGTGGTAGAAACGCAATTAAGAGGGCGCTACTGTGTACTACTGAGTGCCACTGTCTGCCACTGTCCATTGCTGACACGGGTCCCTGTGCACCACCACAAATATGACATCTGCTGCCATGGAAAGCATATAGGCTGTAACATGAGCCACATGGTCAAATCTCTCACTCTGCACCATCAATATCTCACCCAAGTTCACAAACTATGAGTATTTCTAGTTCAAGAATAAATAACTGAGATTAGTTTTGAACAATATTGCTAAGGCATTCTGGAGAAAAGTTCAAGAAATGACAAAACGCACAAACAACACTCATAAAACATTTGGAAAAAACATAAAGGCTAATGCCTTGAAACCCCTCAGCTGCCCACTCCTGACATCGTGCGCAAGAATTTCAGAGCAAATTGACCCGGGTGACCCTAAAATTTAGTCAAGGTCATCCAGTCCTTAAGATCTCATGTACAAGATATCTATTAAAGAGAAAAAAAATTGGCTCTGGTGACCTTACAATTGGGTCAAGGTCACTGTCCTTGAAACTTGAAGACCTTTACAAGGGTGATTACCGTATTCTCCCTTTTAAGTGCCCCCACCCTTTTGAGTGCCCCCTCTCCATTTTTCTGACAAAAAGGTTTAAATTAGAAAATTTTATATATTCTATGGCAATTTACCTGTTAATAAAGCTAAAATGTTCCAAATTTACATCTACAATTGCAGTACACCTCAATTAAAATTCCAAAATACCCAGGGCGCTAAAAAGGGAGAATACGGTATCTGTAAATGTTTCACGATCTTAGCAATTCTGGTTTTCCAGATATTGCATGGAAGAAATTCACAGAGAATTGACCTAGGGGACCTTAAAATTTGGTCAACGACATTGTCCTTTGAACTAGATGTACACTTCAAAAAGGGTGATCAACTAAAAAAGTTTCATGATCCCAGCTTATTGTTCTTCTGAATTTGTGCGCAAGAAGAAAGGACACACAGATTCACACACAGACGCTGGTGATAGCAATGCCCCCTGGGCTTATATGGGCCAAGGGGTAAACAAGAGGGCTGTGTGAACAGCCCATGCTCAGCTGATCTTAACATTCATCACACTTGCAGACCTATGAACTTGGGAAAGGATCAAGGTCACCCATGTTCTGAGTAAGTCTGACCATTATAAAAGAACACTAACATGTGCAACATCAAGGTTCAAGTAGTTCTCAAGTTATAATGAAGAGTAAAATTCATGTATGTTGCACTGTGACCCCAGAAATGAGGTCAAAGTCATTCATGTACTGTCTGAGCATGACCTTCATACAAAAACATTAACATGTGCAACATCACAGTACTAACTCAAAACAGATCTCAAGTTATCAAGTAAACAGTCAATTTTGTGTCACTTGTCCTGTGAATTAGCACTAGAATACCCATTGACTTCCATAGTAATCAATAGGAAAGCTGCATTGATCGATAAGTACCCGAGTTGAAAATACTTAAAAATCAGGAATCTAAAGCAGTGCCACCTGTAAACAACTTTGTTTGACCCTTCCACAAGAACATATCCATCACATTTCACTTTAATCTGAGTGACAGTTCTGAGAACAAGTTAAAAATAACAAAACCATATAAAAAATTCATAAAAAAAAATTAGAAAAAATTGCAGTGCCACCTGGTGAACAAATTGGGAACTATGTGTCCCTCGGAGTGTTTATGAACGATATCAAAACAACTGGGTGAGCAGTTTCACAGGTGAAGAGCTTTTAAGGTTTGCCCCCAAAAAACGAAAAAAAATCATAAAAATTCCAAAAATCAATAGAGCATGACAATTTGAACAAACTTCGTAGAGATCCACCCAAGGCACATCCCCACCAAGTTTGAAGTAAATCTGGCCAAAAATATTTAAGTTATAACCATTACAAGAAATTCCCATGTTAAAACTTTTGTAAAGATTTTTGAAAAAAAAATCATAAAAAAAACAAAATTCATTGGAACATGACCATTGGAAGAAGCATGGTAGACACCCACCCAAGGTACATCCCCACCAAGTTTGAAGTTAATCTGCATGACGGTTTTGAAGAAGAAGTCAAAAATGTGAATTAGCATTAGAATACTCATTGACTTCCATAGTAATCAATAGGAAAGCTGCATTAACCGATAAGTACCCGAATGGAAAAAATTGTTAAAAATCAGGAATCTGCAGCATTCCCACATAGTGAACAACTTTGTTTGACCCTTCTACGAGGAACATATCCACCACGTTTGAACTTAATCTGAGTAACGGTTCTGGAGAAGAAGTCGAAAATAGCTATAACACACAAAAATTCATAAAAAATTAGTAAAAAATTGCAGCGCCACCTGGTCAATAAATTAAGAACACAGAGTCCCTAGGTGTCTTCTCGTGTGATATCACAGTGATTGAGCAAGCGGTTTTGGAGAAAAAGATTTTTTAAGATTTGTCCAAAAAAAGAACAAAAAAATTCATTAAAAATCCAAAAATCACTGGAGCATGACCATTTGAACAAACCTGGTAGACACCCACCCAAGGTACATCCCCATTAAGTTTGAAGTTAATCTGGATGACGGTTTTGGAGAAGAAGTTGAAAATGTGAATTAGCATTAGAATGCTCATTGACTTCCATAGTAATCAATAGGAAAGCTGCATTAACCGATAAGTACCCGAATGGAAAAAATCGTTAAAAATCAGGAATCTGCAGCATTCTCACATAGTGAACAACTTTGTTTGACCCTTCTACAAGGTACATATCCACCATGTTTCAGCTTAATCTGAGTGACGGTTCTGGAGAAGAAGTCGAAAATAGCTATAACACACAAAAATTCATAAAAAAAATATAAAAAAATTGCAGCGCCACCTGGTGAACAAATTAAGAACTAGGTGTCCCAGGGAGTGTTTCTGTGTGATATCAAAGTAATTGGGTGAGCGGTTTCAGAGAAGAAGATTTTTTAAGATTTGCCCAAAAAAGAACAAAAAAATTCATAAAAAATCCAAAAATCAATGGACCGTGACCATTTGAACAAACTTGGTAGAGACCCACCCAAGGCACATCCCCACCAAGTTTGAAGTGGATCTGGCTGACGGTTTCGGAGAAGAAGTCGAAAATGTAAATTGTTGACGGACGACGGACGACGGACGAGGACCATAAGATAAGCTCAGCTGACTGACAAGTCAGCTGAGCTAAAAACTGCAGTAAGAACCCTTGAACAAATTTAGGTCTTGGAGTCCCCAGAAGTGTCTCTATGCAATCTCAAAGCAATTGGCATGGTGGCTTCGGGGAAACATTTTCCCAAGAAGTGAACAAAATAAATTTATAAAAATCCAAAAATCACTGGAGCATTTAGCCTACTACTTGAACAAACTGGTAGGGACACACACAGCATACATCGATCCCCACCAAGTCTGAAGTGAATCTGGCCAACAGTTTCTGAGAAGAAGTTGAAACTGTTAACTGCTGATGAGAGACACCAAACGCTGGACGACAATACTCATGGAGACCCATAGTATAACCTTTGCTGATTGACTAGTCAGCTGACCTAAAAACAGAAATGACTCGAATAGAAGGGGGTCAAAGTACGGCAAACCCCTCGGCCAGGGTTGATTACTGGGAAATGGTACTTTAGGTGAAGACCATGTACCTGCATGTCAGACCAGGAAGATTATAATGCTGACAATATCCCTGAAAACTTTAAAAATATATTTATGCCTAAGCTCCCATTGGTTCTAATATTTTAGATAACTGAAAATGAACTATTGGTTACAGCTATGTATGATCTTGACAATAACCATTACGCATTAGAATTATAAAAATGAATCAACATGTATGTCTTTGATTCTCTAAGGGAATGGAATGGACATATTATTGTACAAAGAGAAAGAAAGTGAAATTTATCTATAAACAGAGTGATTGAATAACATGGAATAGTTTAATGTTTATGGCTCAGAGTTATGAGTGTTTGATTGATGCTGAAATGTTGCCCAATCAAATGATAAATTGGTTTACCTAAGCAAAAAAGGCTTTGGCTATGTATATCATCATTGCCATAATGTATTAATGATGACAGCATTTAACACTAAATAAGTATAAAATCTGTACCCTTACCTAAAGTGTGTCCCACCTCATTGTCAAAAAAGGTTTTCTGAAGTACCCCAGACATATACGGCAAAAGTATGGTGAACTTTGTTTGAATCTGCAAACTCCTCTAGTATCCACATGTGATTATACAGCTTATGTATGCGTAGGTGACGAAAATAGAAGTTGCTGTAGGTTACTGATATTCAATAGGCAGACTTATGGGTTAACAGTACGGATGAGTGACCTTGACCTACTTTTGACCTTGAAGTATGTCACATGTAGGTCAAGGTTACTTCTGTTTGACCTAATGACAAAGGTTTGGTGCAAATGCAATGAGGAGAGATATCATGGCAAGGCCATTTCTCTTCAATGCAGCACTGTGACCTAAATATAGGACCCAGTGACCTAGTTTTCACTAGGTATCTGAGGCATCCTTAGGACCAACTGTCATAAATAATTAGTGAAGCTACAAACAATCTTTTTCTAAGTATTGTGTTAAAGCCGTTTTTTTTATGTAGTATTGTCACCTAAATATGCGACCTAGTGACCTACTTTTTAATAGGCCCCTGAAACACCTCAATGCCCCCCCCCCCATGACAAAAATTTGGTCTCTGCAAAGTGAGTATTGTTGAAGATACGATGGTAACAAGGCATTAACGGACAGACAGAAGCGTAGGTGATGACAATACCCCTCCAGCCTATATGGGCCGAGGGGTAAAATAAAAAAAAAATATATATATATATATATATAAACCCCAACACTTATCCTTCATGTAGATGACCATAAGCAATGGGACCATCAAAAAGTGAAAATAAATTCACTCCTGAAAGGTTATATTGCTAGCTGGACAAGGGGATAAAAGACGCGTTTCCCACTTAATTTCACTAATTTCAATATTCTGCAATGACCTCAGCTCATTAAATGAGTGGTGCTAGAAGTTTCAAAAAGGCAGAGATCTATTTTACATGCAGTTGGTGCAGATTCAACTTAATATATTTTTACAAGAAACAGTAGGCAAGTAATAAGAGAACACTTGTCAACTAATGGTCTATACCACTCCTGGACTCACGTCAATATTTAACCAAGACCCCATCCATATTTTTATACATTTTTTGGGACAGGGATTTATCTCTTGTCCTAGTGGTACACTGGCAAACACCTTTTAGGACTGGACTTGACGTCAACTTATAGGCACAAGGTATTTCTGGAACAAACAGTGGCCAGATAACTGCTTTAATTGGTCTCATTGGCAGATCACCTAAATACACATGTGTTAAAGGTAGCAGTAGATAATAAAATGTGTAGTTTGATTTGATGGAGAATATCTGTCAGATATAAATGATCGTGTCAAAGCCTGTGGTTTCATTGATACTGGACTGTGTATGATGTGTCAAGTAAATGTGCATTATTAATTTTTTTTTCTTTTTCTTTTCTTTTTTTTTTTTTTTTTTTTTTTGCAATAGCAAGCTTAGTTTTACACTTTCCAGGCAGGATACATAAATGAATTTTATTGGGTAATGCTAAAAACAATGTGAAAAAAGTGACTGTGGATATCAAATACCCTTCCTGCATGGACAGCTGCAACAAGGTATAATTAAAACACTGTTCAATACAGTACATGTACATACCTTTTTTGCCAGATCAGTGAATGCAGTAAATATTTCAAATAAGTGCACAGCAATCCAAAGGATCTATGTCCCCCGCCACAATATACAGAAGAAAGCTATATAATCAATATATACAGCATGTCTGGATGCACAAAAACTGATATGTTCTTGGGCCCTGTGACCTTGAAAATAGGTCAAGGTCAAAAGCAATATATGGCACACATATGCCCTTGGTATGATGCATCTCTGGTATAAATTACATTATTCTATCTCTAAGGGTTCTAGAAATATGCTGCCAGACACACAAAAATGGATATGTTCTTGGGCCAAAAACAACAAACAGTGCACATGTATGGCTGTGGTATGATGTATCTCTGGTATAAATTTCATTATTCTATCTCTTAGGGTTCTAGAGATACGCTGCTGGCTGGCCGGCCAGATAGAAACAGCCCCTATCCCAATATACTAACTCTATGTCCCCCTTTGCCTCCTTCGGTGGCTGGGGACAATAAACCACCGATTCTAGATATACCATGCATATTGCGTGCCTATTTCATCGAGCTTTTATCATTCTTATTGTAGTCCACCATGAGCTCATGCGTCAAATCACAATGCAATGAAACAGAAAATAGATTCCCTTTTAATATTCATACATGCATCCCAGTGCTTGCTTTGACAAAAACTAAGTTCCACATTTGGTGAGAGGGGTTTTAATATGATGTAATTTGTGCAACTACTCCACCTATGTTGTTCCATGTTGGGCAAATTTGGCAAGTTCGTGAACTCCAGGGCAAGTTAAATTTGTTCCCCTTAACTCTGTTGCTCAGACACACACCCCTCTGCAACAAATGGCACCACATTCCAGTGTCAATGAGGAGATAGCAGCACACTTGCTATGTTGCCACACAACAGCCCCCTAATGCCATTTCTTTTTTAAGAATGGGGATTTTTTTGGTTGAGTGGACATGTGTTTTTCCTATTTCAGCTAGGCGACTGGTGTCCAAGGTTGCAGGTTCAAGTTCCGCTGAGTCCGAACATAAAATAAAAAAATCAATATAATTTAGACTGAGAAATCAAGTTATCAATCTATTTATTGGCCATGAATATAAAATACAAATTCAGAACTATTTCCATAAAAACAGGAAAGAATGCCCTTTTTTTAACCACACTTTTGGGTGCCTTGCCCTCTTGAAAAGCTAGGGATAACACCGTTCTACGAAGTTCAATATCAATGAAAAAAGACAAAGTAGACTTCTGAGTGTTCACAGAGAGCTTGCATTACTGTGGAACGGTCTGCCCTGCAGGCAATACACGAACTATGGCCTTGGATAAATGTTGCACTTACACTGCATTTACCATGTTACGTACAACTTACAAGATACTTCCAAGATCCATTCTCAGAGGTGTGATATGGCGCTGATCATAGATACATACTAGGAATCCCTCCTAGGACATGTCTGATGTCTGGGCTGTTCCATGATCTGTTCTTAAATGCGCGCCTTTTCTTGTCCTCACCCAGCCAGGTCACTGCAGAGTGGGGAATTTATCACACCTATTCATGGCTATTGTCTATGATGCCAGGCATTCATTGCTAATCCCTATGACCATGAAAACTGGGGACCAGGCATTCACAACATAAAGACAATGCCAAAACCACTGACCTCAGGCTGGCCGCATTAGAACAGTGGTCCCCATCTAATACGGCCACCCAACACTAAAAGCCCAGAAAACATCTTAAAGCAAACTTTCTTCTTTAATTTGGTCTTATGGTATCTTATTTAAGACTCTTAAGATGGTCTAAGATCTTTTTCCTGCCCAGTCAGAAAAAGAGAAAGTGAGTAAGACCCAGTAAGAGGAAATCAAGTCATGCTATGACCATGTGGGAAAGGAGCAGAGGCAGTCAGTCAATTTTCAGACCAGGTAAGACCTTCAGTGGCTGCCTCATTAGCATAATGAGATGATAAGAGTATATTCAGACTTGGAAAGACATTTGGTACCTGGCTCATTAGCATAAGAGAAAGGCCTGGGGGTAACAAAACTATTATAAGATCTGGTAAGATGTTTTTGGGGTTAGGGTAATTAACACAAGTAACATGATCAGATATAACAAGACCTTGTAATATGTAGGCGCTAGGATATCCACAAAGTGTCACAAAACAGTATACTCTCTGTATGCACTATCTTACTGAGCAGCATGTCCACTGATTTTTCATTCTCTGTCCTCCTTTTCAAAATCAACTCAGAATCCAGACCATGATATATACTGAACCCCAATGAAAAGTATCCACATAAAAAAATTAACACATTAATTTTGTAAGTTACTAAGTACTGTGTGTGCATATATGCATGGTTTGGAGCCTACATCAGGGTCATTCAGGACAACTTTTTAACTTTTGCTGGGTTGTTACATAATGCATGTGACTTTTGTGCACCGAATATGGCTTCTGACCACCACTCCTATTGGATGGCTAAAATGACCTGATGTTTTCAGTGGCTTTAAAAAGGGATGTTCAGCCAAGAAAAAAGCCAGTGGTCTCAGGTGTGTTGAGGCGATAATGCCGCGTCTGAGCCAAGGTCAAAGACACCATGCTTTGGGGCTTGCAGAGGGTGGAGTCCCAATCACTCAAATCGCACAAAGAATGGGGTGTACTCGGCGCACCATCCAACGACTAATTGAACGGCAACAAGAAACTGGATCCGTAGATGATCGGCCTAGGCCTGGCCGAGAAAGAGTGACAACACCTGGCCAAGACCGTCACATCCGGCTGATGCACCTGCGAGACCGTTTCCGTACAGCAGCCCAAACAGCCCGTGAGACTCAAGGGGTGGATCACCGTCCTGTCAGTAGTTCTACTGTGGAGAGGCGACTGAGGAGCAGTGGCCTAACAGCCAGAAGACCTTACAGGGGTAACCTGCTGACCCAACCCAGAAGAGAAAGACGACTGCAGTGGTGTAGAGCACACTCCAGGTGGACTCGCCAGCAGTGGAATACCGTCCTTTTTACTGACGAGTCCCGTTTTTGTGTCAGCAGAGCAGATGGCAGAGAACGTGTGTGGCGCCGGACTGGGGAGAGATATGCAGATGCCTGTGTCCGTCAGGCAGATCGATGGGGTGGACCCTCTGTCATGGTGTGGGCAGGCATCAGCAACCGCTACCAGACACCCCTAGTGGTCATTCAAGGGATCCTCAATGCTAGGCGGTACATTGATGAGGTGCTGGAGCCGCACATGGTCCCATTTATGGAGCAGCATCAAGATCTGGCGATCTTTCAGCAGGACAATGCACGTGCACACTCTGCAAGATTAACAATGAACTTTCTCAATGAGAACAACATCAATGTCATGGAATGGCCATCGTTCTCACCCGATCTGAGCCCTATTGAACATTTGTGGGATCAGTTAGGCCAAGGTATTCAACGGAGGACACCTAGGCCTACTACCCGAAACCAGCTGATCCAAGCTCTGCAGGAAGAATGGAATAATGTTCCCCAACACAGAATTCAAACCCTGGTCAGCAGTATGCGCCGCAGATGTATAGCATGTGTTGATGCTCGAGGTGGCCACATCCCATATTGAACAGAAAAATTTGTGTGACTTTCAATTAGGGCAGTTAATGACATTTTTTGCCTGTAAGTGACGTTAATGTCGGTAGAGTGTGACATTATTTTTACGCCAGAAAAGTGAATGCTTTGTTAAGTTCTAAGCACGTCTAGGTATGAAATGTTTCAAGTATAAACAATAAAATACTTCAAAATTGCCATGTGGATACTTTTCATTGGGGTTCAGTATATCTACCTAGCTAGAGATACACATGTACAGTACATACTCCCACTCATGTATGTTGTACCCACAAACTTTATATAATAACTTCACCTGGGCACTATAGTGGATAGCACATTGACAAGCTTATCACTGATGATATATCTACCTAGCTAGAGATACACATGTACAGTATATACTCCCACTCATGTATGTTGTACCCACAAACTGTACCTCATCGGCCACTATAGTGGACAGTGTATTCACATGGCCATCACTGATGGATGGTAATCATGGTAATGTGTTGAAAGTTAAAACAAAAAAATACTTGTGGTCCAGAACTGTGACAACACATGTATATATGCAGTTATCTATTACAGTCTAACAGTTACATTGTACACTAATGGGCAGGCCTGTACCCGAGATACATGTACCTTAGTTTTTAGCTTAGCTGACTTGTCAGTCAGCTAAGCTTAAAGTATGGGGTTCTGTTGGAGTCTGCGTTCCATGGTATCAACAATTCACATTTTGCAACTTCTCTGAAATCCGTTGGGCAGAATCACTTTAAACTGGTTGTCATGTGCTATGAGTGGGTGTCAATCACGTTTGTTCAAATGGTGATGCTTCAGTGGTTTGGGGATGTTTTAGGAATGGTTTTGTGCATTTGTGGGTACATGTGGCAACATTTCTGTGGCTATCTGCTTCAATATCTACCACACTGTCCTGTGTTGCCATGGACGCACAGAGTCTCACAGGCAGCCTTCTATCCATGCATGCTAGGGGGATGGTTTGGAAGGTTTGGGATTTGTAGCAAATGGGATGGGGGGGGGGGAGACCACTCCCAACAACTGTGTAATGAGGTTGTCAATAAAATACAGGGAATCTTTTTCTGTTCATGCAAGAACAGACCTGCTCCATGCTGCACTATGTACTAGGCAGGCTATAGTTCCCACTAGTGGTAGACAGAGCTTTTAGTGCACCATTCTTGAGACTGGTGTGTTAGCTGGTCCCCTTTTTTTGCCTGAGGCTATGAGTCTGCTGGCTTATCAGTCCCAAGGGAACACAGGTATTGGACTTCTAGGCAGCACAAGCCTGAGTGTACCCCACAGTTGAAAACAGACTACCTGCTGAGTTGGCTAGACCCATCAAAGTATGGTCTTCCAGTCCTCAATGATGTTCACACAACTTTGTGACTTTTGAAACTGTGTAGATTTGTGTCATCTCACAGTGTGGACACTTTCATTCATTTTCTTGTAAACAGTGAGATGAAGCCTGTTCTTCATAGCCAGTACTGAGAAAGAATAGTGCTTGTGGCAGTTCACAGGTACCTGTACATGTAGTTTCATGACAGCATCTGTTACAAATTTGCTTAGGTAATAAAGGAACAAAGACAGTTTTGTATTACATGTATTCACATCCCCTTGAATTACAATATGTATACACTGAACATGTATATGTGCATGTATGAATAATGTATATTTATATGTATATGTACATGAATACATTTATTTTCACGAGCATTAATTTTCACGAGCATTAATTTTCACGGTTTTTGAACTTTGGACCTTTCACTGAAACTTTAAATTCAATATTTTTGTTATAATTCCTGTCAATGCCATATTAAAAATATATTTCACTGAGTTCTAATTTTCACGGTTTTGAAGCATCAGTGAAATAAGTGAAGAACACTGCAAAATTGAATGAATTCACAGTGTTCTCATCCATACTGCCCAGAAGGGCTGAACCTCTGAGCAGTGGGCACTTTTGTCTGGTCCCAAGGGTGCCCACTGTAGAGAGGTTTCAGTGTATGAGTAAGCACTCTCTCTGTCTCCCTATCAATGCCATCTTAAAAATATATTTCACTGAGTTCTAATTTTCACGGTTTTGAAGCATCAGTGAAATAAGTGAAGAACACCGCAAAATTCAATGAATTCATAGTGTTCTCATCCATACTGCCCAGAAGGGCTGAACCTCTGAGCAGTTGGCACTTTTCTCTGGCCCCAAGGGTGCTCACTGTAGAGAGGTTTCACTGTATGAGTAAGCACTCTCTCATTTTAATTTATAAAAGTTAGGCTAATACACAAAATTTAGATTATGTTAAACTATGGCAAAGTGCAGCATTTCAAACTGTTTTCATTTTGAAGGCACCCAGACAGAGTTGCTGTGAAGCAAATCTTTTCTAGTTAATTTCTGTCAGCCTACTCTACCCTGCCCCCCCACCCCACCCCACCACACACACACAGCTGTGCAAACATGCTTGTCCAGTGCTGAGGCAGTGATCCCATGGGAGTTGTCTACCTGGGCACCACTCCATTCCACCAGCCTCAGTTAAGCACATTTTGAGACAGACTTGCACAATCAGTGGACCCAGTCTAACTAAAATTCAGATCTCCAGCCAGTTAGCTGTGGCAAAACTATTTTGTAACCACACTGAACCCACACATGCATTTCCCTTAACAGGGTTTGTTTGCATGGTGATTATGAGCTTTTTTACATTAAAAATTATTGAATGATGAATGTTCTATACAATATTTTAACAGGTGAATTTTGACTTGATATCATATATAATACATGATTAGTCTAAATCATTTTGTGTCAGTATAACAGATCATTTTACATTCAACACAATGTGCCTCCATTTCCCCCATTGTATAAGAATATATTCAGACTATTTACATGGCAAAAAAGCTTTAAACTTGCCACATGTAGTTGCACAAGTTTGGCAGAAATACTGAGACCATAGTTTTGTTACATATGATGTGACTAAACTTGCAATTTCCTTGCATGAAAAAATGTATCTCTTTGTTGATAGTGAAAGGATCTCATACAAATATGAGTGGAAAGGCTGAACAAACCCTCTTCTTTTTTAAAAAACTTATGAAAAAGCAACATTTTTTTTTTGGCAGTGGCAGATTAAACATCATAATAGGTTTCATCACACCACATACAATGATGTACTTTGTGGATGTGTAAAAGTATTGCAGTTTTTAAATTTGCATTTGTGTGGCCCAAACTACCACTCTATTGAATGTGGAGGTGGTCTTGGCAGCCTGCAAAAATGCTGATTTTGATCAAAAAATTTATCAATACTTTCAATAATAAGTGAAAATGTACATTTGTCTTGACCCCCCCCCCCCCCCCCCCCCCGCATAGTTTGTGTACTAATGTTAAAATGCTGATAATGTTGAATGGCCCCTATATATGTACATGTGGTTGATCTCTTTGTCACTGACCAGCAAGTTGTAAAGTTGCTGCCATATCCAGATGTAACCAGGTGTAGTTATGTTACACCCCCCCAGTGTGTTGTTGAAACAGCAGCACAATTTAAAATAAACGAAGACATGTTGCAGTAGGGGGAGGGGGGAGCTGGTATATATGCTGGTACTTGTAACTACTTTGCCCTGGCACAAGGTACAGAAAGTAAGAAAATGTACAAATAATGGTTGGTACACAGTACAGAAAATTAAAAAAAAGGCTTTTAAACAGCCATACACATAGTATTGCATGTTGATAGGCTATAATGGATGGCTGCATATATACATGTGTTGTCACAGTTCTTGGACCACAAGTATTGTTTGTTTAAACTTTCAACACATTGCCCTCCATCAGTGATGGCCTTGTGAATACACTGTCCACTATAGTGGCCAGGTGAGGTAAAGTTAATGGGTACAACATACATGAGTGGGAGTATGTACTGTACATGTGTATCTCTAGCTAGGTAGATATATCATGGTCTGGATTCTGAGTTGATTTTGAAAAGGAGGACAGAGAATGAAAAATCAGTGGACATGCTGCTCAGTAAGATAGTGCATACAGAGAGTATACTGTTTTGTGACACTTTGTGGATATCCTAGCGCCTACATATTACAAGGTCTTGTTATATCTGATCATGTTACTTGTGTTAATTACCCTAACCCCAAAAACATCTTACCAGATCTTATAATAGTTTTGTTACCCCCAGGCCTTTCTCTTATGCTAATGAGCCAGGTACCAAATGTCTTTCCAAGTCTGAATATACTCTTATCATCTCATTATGCTAATGAGGCAGCCACTGAAGGTCTTACCTGGTCTGAAAATTGACTGACTGCCTCTGCTCCTTTCCCACATGGTCATAGCATGACTTGATTTCCTCTTACTGGGTCTTACTCACTTTCTCTTTTTCTGACTGGGCAGGAAAAAGATCTTAGACCATCTTAAGAGTCTTAAATAAGATACCATAAGACCAAATTAAAGAAGAAAGTTTGCTTTAAGATGTTTTCTGGGCTTTTAGTGCAAAGTGGCCACATTAGAGGGATGGCCTCTTTTGAGAGGGATAATAATACAATGGAAATATCATTTTTGTAGCATGGAGAAGTGGCCTGACTGTGAAGAGGGCGGCCTCTCTTGAATGGGGCCTTGGTTGAGCAGGGACCACTGCACTTGTACTAATTATAATGAAAGCTCTTTGTATGAACAGTTTGAGCCTGCTATCATAATCTCAAATTTACATATATACTATATATATATATACTATATTATGTGTGTGTGTGTGTGTGTGTGTGTGTGTATACATGTATATATATATATATATACATATATATATGAGATTGACAATCATGGAGGCCTACAGTATGTCTACAGAGTTATAATTGTGAACACAGATTGGGAACTTTCCTGTAGATCTGCTAATATTACTAAGATGCAGGTTGTTACCCTAAACCACTGTACATTGGTAAGATCACAATGAAAATATGTTCTCCCTACTGGAAATCTATAAAATCGGGCGGCACTTGACATTATGATATTACTATCACAACAATGCCAGGAGGCAAGTGTATCGTGACTACTTACATTTCTGGTAAGCAATGTGAGCGACGCGAACATGACACGATAAATACCTACAGCAATCAGCCAGGAATAGACCTCCCAGTGACCTGCCCAACTAGTGAATCCTTGCCAAACATCGTGTGACCTGCATGCTTAATCCATGAAAAAATGTCTATATGTACCGAAACCTTCTGCTATATTGTTACATTATTTTTCTTTTTGCATTGATGTTTTCCTTTCACATCATCATGGTTAAGACACAATAAGGGCTTGCAATATCACTCACTCAGTCACATGTACAGTAACAGTGTATCTGTCCCCATTAGACTACAAATTAACTTAAAGTCGATCAGTACTTTGCTGGAGACTAGTTCCTTACAATGTACATTGTATGGTGGCACAAGCTTGGGTCAGGGGTTTTTGCATTGCCTGCCTATTGTCATGTCCTAGGTGTCTTTGCTCCAGCTGCAGCATGACCCTCAAGGTTGAAATTACCAACACTGACAGAATCTCATAGGCACTTTGCTGTTAGAGTTTAGAAGTACATGTAACCACGAACCTAAGATCCTTCATTGCTAAAATATTACCCAGTATGTCAGTTAGCCTAATTTAAGATCAATCTAGCTCAAAATAAACATCAAATAAAACATGTGCTTTCTTATAACTGTTTAATAGTAACCCTGGCCTAGTATCCAAAATTACTGAGCTATAAGTCAATATGTCAGACCAGCCACTCTCCCAGTAGTAGAGTAACAATGCTAGCATAACCCTTTCCAATTTGTCCTAATTTTGATAATTTCTTAAAAACCAGAGAATGACAGCACTACCTGTAAATGAACACATTTGGTGGCGATCAAGTCCAGGTAAATTCCCTCTAAGTTTGCAGACAAACCAATATTCAATGTGTGGAAGGAAAAAAAATCATTGAAAACTATAGACAAAGAATCACAGGTCTACAGGGTTCCCAGGCATGTCCCTGTGCAATTTCAAAGCAACTGGACAGGCAGTTTTAGAGAAGATATTTCCAAGATTTTGCCACAAAATGAATAATTCCATAAAAATCTAAAAATCACTGGAGTGTGACTATTTGAACAAACTTATCAGAGACAAAGAAAAAACCATGCTACACCAGAGATGGAAAACACAATCAGGCAGATAAAGCCAGACCAGTTTTGAATCATGAGAATATCATAAGTGGCACCAGGAAACCTAGTGCGTGCATTGGCTATTTTCATAGCTGGGCTAATGTTGTTAGACACTCACCCAAGTTACAGCCCCACCAACACTGAAGTGAATGTATACTTGCATGGCTGACACTTTGGAGAAGTTAAAAATATGAAATATCAGTGCAATATTGATCCCCGCTGACTTACATAGTAATCAATGGGAATGTATGCATTAACAGGCAAGTTTTCAAATTAAAAAATTCTTAGAAATCAGGAATCTGAAATATCATGTATTACCTAATGTATAATTTAGTTTAACCCTCCTACATTACCAACATTTCAACCCTAGCTGTTTTATTTTTTTTATTCTTATGATTTTCCCCAAAAAAGGAACAAAAACAAATTAAAAAAACTAAAAATCATTGGAGTGAGACCACTTACACAAAATTGGTAGAGACTCATATAAGGTATACACCACCATGGCAAGTGACTGGGGCTCCCACTGAGTGCAGCTGTTTTCATAATAATCTCCTATTTGCTGGCTTCTACAGGTTGTAGTCTCTGGAATTGGGTCAGATTGTCCATCTTCAAAACTTAAAGACGCTCGGTACACTGTGATATGCGCAACCATTTATGGTCCGATGCCTCTATACAGTTAGAGCTGGTATTTGTCGATACCTGCATTAGCTGCTGTTCGCTTTTCCTATTTTGTACAGTTCCGTTTGAGAAATATGGATTGTTTACGAAGAGTGAAAAGGGAAAAGAATGGGCGGTTTGTTAACAAGTGCCAAAACAAAGGACTAAATGCTTTAAAACAAGGCAGAATACATCGAAACACGGCAGTGGTAGACCAAAACGCATGTACACGATCAGTGAACGCTGACCAAGCCACCGTCGAAAGTGCGACGCCCACCCCCCAAATGCCACATGTGCATGTAAACACTGACAGCTAGTTATAACTGGGACGAAGGTCATAGAATAGTGGAACTAAGTGTACTAGCGGATAATCGTGTATGCGAGGAATGTAAAAAAAAAAAAACAGTGTCCCTAAAAAATACAGAATCAGAAAAACGATATGGCTCGGCCAGTGTACATTACATTTCTTGTGAATGTGGTACGATAAACGCTGTCCCAACTGGAAAACACAACATTGTCAACAACAACACAGTAATACCCCAGCGTCAAAAGGTGGCACAGGCATATTTGATAATGTGCTGCCTGTGTTACCATTCCACAATGTATTAATGCAACTATAATTTTGATATTCTTTTATTTTCCTCTTTTATCCACATTGCTGAATTGCACTATGGAGAGAATCTTAAAATGTTTGCCTCTTCTAAGTAAAACTATGAAAGTATATATTATGACTGGAATATAAAATTAACAACGTACTGCTGTTCATTTAAGCTACATACATGTATATTGATATGGTATCGAAGTTAGACAATGAATGGATACCTTGTACCTTTGAACTTAGAACAAATTAAGTCAACATGCATGAATTCTTTGTACAATTGCGGAAAAAATAGCACCGTATGATATCTTTTTTTGTTAATCAATGAAATCAGTACATATTTTGGAAACCCCCTACAATTTTTCAGGGATTTGTAAATATTTTTTCCATTTCACACTTGAAAAATAATATGAGCACTTATATATTTTTGCAAGACGAGATGAATTCAAAGTCACATTCCAGCATGTTTTGTCCACATATTTGTTATTAAAAGGCTTGATATACATTGCATACACTCATATTGAAATACTTTATGCATATTTTTGCATCCTTAATTTATTTTTATGCTTTTGCCCACATATATAATGTTTGCTATCAAATTTCTGTAGTCCTTACATGTAGCGCCACCTAGCGACAAAAGTAGCACCGTGACATGCCAATTTTTTGCTTGCATTTTGCTTCAAATGCCAATATCTTTATTCACACCAAAAACCAGCGATTTGTAAATTCTTTTGACCAGTGTACTGAACATCTTTAACTTTGGCCCTCGATAGAGGACCCCAAACCAGTGCAGTGTGAAAGTTGTAATGAAAAATCTACTGAAGTTGCAATGTGGCATGCAGAAACCAAATTCAGTTAAGACGGCACTGTGACCTTGGGAATTAGGGCAAGGTCTACCACCTTGAAACAAACATTTAATGTGGCACTTATACAAGAATGCATGTCAGTGTGTAGCATTAAAGTAGCAGCTGCAAAAAACTTGTCGAGTTTTCATGTGCAAACTGCAGTTTCCTGACAGAGACCAACCAATATGATCAAGCAATTTCTATATGACCTGCCTTTTGTGAAGGGGCACAATAACAGGAAACTTCAAAATGGACACAGATAATCAGAGCAGACAGAGAATAAAGAAATTAATAAATAAGAAATTTATGTCAGGGCAAAGCACAGCAATACTCCGCGCCATCAGTACATGTACATGGCCTAAGAAATCTCCAACTCTGTGTATCAACATGCATGTGTACGTTCTACTTGTGACCCAGCCTGTATAGCCTGCTTAGGATCCAGTATCTTGGGCCCTTGGGCAGGTACATCCTTGTTAAAACATATTAATACTGCTGTAACTAATATCAATATGACAGACCATGTCAGTAAAACAATCACCTAAACTAAAGCATCCAGCAGCTTATTCATAGATCTGGACTGTGGTCCCTATCTCAAGTTGTTTTGTCCAAAGGTCGTGGTAGAAATGGAATATGTCTATGTTGTACAGGTACAGAGGACTAAGCTGCTCACTGCAAGTTACCCTGGGATTTGCTGCCCCTGTCACTTGCAGCAGGCAACTCTGGGCCCTCAGCACGTGCATATTTTATGATTTTAATTGAATTTTGAGAAGAATTTGGGATAAAACAACCTGCCTCCATGTCAACCTGAATGCCTCTGTGCTTCAGTGGAGTGGGGAAAACTTCAGACTTGGTGTTTATAGGCTGCAGTTACATGCAAATATTTTATAAATATATTCTACATGACAGGAAATGGCACACTCTCACCACAGAATAAATTACAGACATGAAGCACTGTCTCAAATCTCCGTGATATGTCTGATGCTGTTTATGATGTACGTATTTTAAATAGTAATTAACTCACTCTCCTGCCATGTATAACTAAGATTTTGTTTATTCTATGTTTAATTGTGTGTTAATCACAAAAAATGCCCTAGGCCTCTTTTCAACACCCACCTGGTGTGCCATGCTTGTTTACGTTCGTTGCAGTTATTCCATATGTCATGCATGCATGATGTACAATCAAACATTGCTCATTTGCTCGCACATTAGATTTTGTCTAAATGTCAATGCATCAAGTCACTGATGCAGGCACATTACAATTTACCTGTAACAATGTTAAGGTCATGTGAACTACAGTGACTTATTACTCTTAAATTCCACTTTAATTCACCATCAAACATAGAGTAAATGTTGGCGTGTAATCAAACATTGCTCGCACACATTCGATTTCTGTCTAAATGTCAATGCATTAAGTCACTGATGCAGGCACATCACAATTCACTTGTAACAATGTTTAGGTCATGTTATCTACAGTGAGTTACTACTTTTAAATTCCACTTTAATTCACCCTCAAACATGGAATGAAGTCATATACTATGCAAGTGCACCCAGGTCCCTTTTCCTACTCAAAATGTAAAATCCCTGCCACAGGACCTTAAGATACGCTCTTCATGAAAGTCCTATATCAATATAAGAGACAATACATTATCCAAATGAAACAAGGGACATGAATTAATTATTTTGTATTAAAAACAAAATTCTGTAACTTGCTTCACTTTCATAGTCTTTGTTTTTTTGCCAGTAAAAATCCATATGAATACCATGATATTCTGAGATTGTGAGGTTTTCTGGATTTTTCTCTTAAAATGATAATTTCTGCCATCAGGTGTATGCATTTCAACAGACAAGATCTAGCTGTTTTGACATTCAATGTATTTGAAAATTCTGTACTTTATTTTTTATTAAAGTGTGTGTGTCAACACACACTTTTCTGTTTCTCCTAAAATTATGTCTGTGTGCCAACACAGACGTACTCTCTCTCTCTCTCTCTCTCTCTCTCTCTCTCTCTCTCTCTCTCTCTCTCTCTCTCTCTCTCTCTCTCTCTCTCTCTCTCTCTCTCTCTCTCTCTCTCTCTCTCTCTCTCTCTCTCTCTCTCTCTCTCTCTCTCTCTCTCTCTCTCTCTCTCTCTCTCTCTCTCTCTCTCTCTCTCTCTCTCTCTCTCTCTCTAGGCAAATTGGTCCGACATTTTATTTGAAAAGTATTACACATAGAAACTGCAAACTTGGCACAATAATACTTGTATGGATGAAGTCTGTCCTTTTTATAATCAAAGATCATGCTTTTCAAAATTATGCAAATGACGGCTACTTAAAGTTTTCAATCTTCAATATCTTATGTACTACAGTAGATGTGGTTCCGAGTGTATAGGTCATCTCAAATGTCAAGGTCATGTCAAGGTCAAAGGTTAATTTTAAGCCAAAATGTCATCTTTGAGGTCAAGGTTCACTTCAGGTAGAGGTCATCTCAAGGTCAAAGGTCATTTCAAGGTCAGAGGCCACTTTCAGTGGTGGCTTTCTTCTAGCCATAACTTGGTCAATTTTTATCATGTTGGGCTCAAACTGTAACTATTGTACACTGCACAGTTTTGAAACTTGCATGTCACCTCTAAAAGTCAATGGTCAAGGTCATTTTGACCTTTGAAAGTTTCATTCAGTCATAACCTGGCAAATTTCCATCCAATTCTAATCATGTTGGACTCAAATTTTAGGTATTGCAACACTGTACGTTTTTATAAGAACATGTCACCTCAAAAGGGCATAGATCAAGGTCATTTGGCCCTTTGAAAGTTTCATCTTGTCATAACTTGGTCAATTTTCGTCTGATTTGGTTCATGTTGGGCTTAAATTGTGGGTATTGTAACACTGTGCACTTTACATGTGACCTGTAAAGGTCAAAGGTCAAGGTCATTTGGACTTTGAAATTTGCATGCAGCCATAAGCTTAATGTGATGTGAAGTACCAAAAGATAAAAGTTGTAGCATTTAATATTTACAACTTTTGAAGGCACAGATTTGCTTTGAAGCAAATCTTCTTTCTTTCTTTCTTTCTTTCTTTCTTTCTTTCTTTCTTTCTTTCTTTCTTTCTTTCTTTCTTTCTTTCTTTCTTTCTTTCTTTCTTTCTTTCTTTGAAATTTTAAAACTTGACTATATTCAAAACTATTATAGATAGAGATATCATTTCAACTTCTACTAGGGGGTTGTTGACCATTGTGCATGTAATGAATCTAAAACAAAAGTTGTAGCAATTTAAATTACGCGAATTAGCAGTGTTCGAAATTTTCAATCTTGAATATCTTCAAAACTATAATAGAGATATCATTTCAACTTCTACTAGGGGGTTGTTGACCATTGTGCATGTAATGAATCTAAAACAAAAGTTGTAGCAATTTAAATTACGCGAATTAGCAGTGTTCGAAATTTTCAATCTTGAATATCTTCAAAACTATAATAGAGATGTCATTCCAACTTCTACTAGGGGGTTGTTGACCATTGCACACCTAATGAATTAAAAGTGAAAGTTGTAGCAATTTGAATTATGCTAAATAGCACCATTAGAAATTTTAAATCTTGAATAACTTCAAAACTATAATAGATAGAGATGTCATTTCAATTCTACTCCTGTGTTATGGAATAGTTGTACATTGCCATACCAATATGCTTTGAAGATACACACACTGATTTGCTATGCAGCAAATCATCTTTCCTAGTTTCAGCTTTTATCTGTCTGTGAAGATAATTTATGGCTTTTCAATGCGAGATGTAACTATATATGTAAAGTCCCAGCAGTGTGTTAACCTTTGATTAAATTAGGTCTCACTGACACTGCTCTGTCAATTGACTAACTCACCATCAGTCCACTGAATGCTCTGTCTTCAATCCTATTCTGTGAGTGTACAATTTGGCCACAGCACCACGGCTGGTTTGTCTCCGTCCACAAAGGGTTAACGGCTGACTGTACAACCACATGTTGTTACCCGCTGCCACAGCACAATCAAAATGGAGCCGTGTCAGGTGAAAGTTGAAGCCATCCAAGATGTGACATTTTAAACTGCTGCACGACTTAAGGTATCTAAGACATCTTCAACCCACATCAAAGAGGATCCGAGAGACATTGCCTCCCAACAGACGACATCATTTAACGTGAATTAATTGGTATCAGCTAGTTCAAACGCCAGTTAACAGCACACAATGGCCACAGTTAATGGACATGCACTTCTTCATTTCGTGGCAGTTTCTTGCTGGGCTCTTGTACCTTCCTTGCAGCCTGTGATCAGTCTGAAAGTTTGGGGCACTGAGATTCTTAAGACTGTTCATAGGCATGAATTCTTTCCCCTTGAATTCAGACTGCAGTCAACAGCTTTCCTGGGCATGGATTGGGCACTAAGTGCTTAATGCATGCCCAGGAAAGCTGTTGACCTGGATTATCTTATCTTTATTGGGATCATCTAAAATTCTCAAACTATTTTCTTTTACTGTCAAAATCAGTTGAAAACACTGAAGCAGACGACATTTGACCATCAGCCAGTTTTGACTGGATTTAGGGTGGAAATGATTAACCTGATAACCCAGGGCTGGCATGGCTGTACCCTAGTCCTCGCATATGACATGCACAGATCCAAGAAGAGTTTGTCATCCCAGCCATAGCAAACATGAGCAGTGGTGATGTGACATGTCACGCTGGCTTCTCCTGTCTGTCAGCCACAGCACTGTGTCAGCTATAACATGTATATATACAGTCAACCTGCCCGTCTCCACAACGCCTGTCAACCACCAAATGATCATGCAAGACTGGGTCACTTCGCCAACCTGCATAGACTGCTTCTGATGTAATATCATGTCTCTTTACAGAATAGCTATCCCCTATGCAATTAAGGTTTTAATCCCATTATAAGGAGGCGTATAAATGTTTCCAAACATTAACTTTTTTTTTCAATAGCTTGCATTTGTACCTCAATAAACAGTCCTTGATATATATCAGAATTTACAAAAGCATATATTAACTTATAGTTATAACCATTCATAAGATCAATGGCCAGGCAAAAATCTAAAGAAAAAGTTTAAAAAAATGCAGATAAATAAGAATGAGTACAAATTGCTCTTTCATTTTATGGACAACAATGTAGAAATTGTACATAAAGTGTTCTTCTGCAAAGTCTTTAAAAAAAAATGCAGAGTTGAGGAAAAAAAAGATATTGGGCACCCAGGGTAATCCGTTCTGTGAACACTAATTTAGATGGTCTTGGTGGAGTTGATGTAAATTCACTTACTTCAATATTAGAACTGTGCTCAGTTCTCAATATTTAGGATTCTAGCTTGTTTGAACCTAAAATATAGAACAGTCACCTTATTATGACACCGATCAGCTCAATACTTAGTTTAAAATGTGAGTCACTTAATGCCAAATTTGATGAAACATCATTATTGTTGCAAAATTTATAACTGCTTGCCTAGACCACTTTGTCTTCAAGAAACTTGGCTCAATAGTGATTTCCGATCTGTCCCTAAATTACAACTAGAAGGATAATCATTAATATCCCTAGGACAGATTTGCACTACAGTAATTTTGTATGTGTTCTTAGAGTAAGCTCTGCATGGTGACAGAGACCACTGTACTGTGCGTCATTCAGATGGCCATCAAATAAATATTTCAAAAGTTTCATAACAATTTCAAAAATAATAAGAGGATGCTGGTTTTCAATAGGAATGTGGCCCACTGTAATGTGCATTTCTGATAAAAATTTGAAGCTGCGTAACGGATCCTTGTTGAGATACATGTATTATGGCAACGTCATCCCCTTGTGCACCACTCGGACTGCCTTGAAGATAAATGCTTTAAAGTTACATAAAAAGTAAATAAATAATCAGAGGATGCTGTTTTTATATCGGAATCTGGTCCATCATAAGCTACATCTCTGATACAAATTTGGTAAAGCTGTGGCCAATATTTTTTGAGATATGGCGGCAATGTCGTCAGGATTGATGCCACTCAGATGCCCTTCAAATAAATTTAATACATTCAAAGTTTCATAAAAAGTTTAAAAATACTCAGAGGAAAGTGGTTTTCAAAAGGAACCTTGTCCATTATAAGGTCCTTCTGTGACAAAAATTTGGTACAGCTATGGTGAATATTTTTTTTTAGATATAGCGGTAACGTTGACAAGCCAGACGGAGGATGCAGGGGTTGACAGTACCCTCCAGCACTTTATGTGCAGAGGGTAAAAATGGAACTTGCCATAATCCAAGCTGGATAACATTTGAAACAAAAGTATACTAAATGTAAGAATGCCAGAATAAGATATCCATTTGGGAATAACTGAAATTATCTTGGAATACAACACCTGAGACTTACCTCTTTGCAAATACACCATAAGTCATGGAAGTATTATGGGGGTGGTTATCAGAAAAAGCCTGAGAATTGAATTACAAGAGTGGAAAGATAGATGACAGACTGAAGGGGAAATACAGCAAAGGAAAGAAGACCTTACTTGGAAAATTCTTAAGGTGGCCTCAAGCAAAAACAAGCACCCAGAAAGAGAAATAGAGGAAGCTTTTAGAGACAGTATACGGAATGTAGAAAGCAGGTAGCAGATATGAAAGCAGAAACTGAAGAGCTTGTAAAAATGTACTTATGACAAAGAAAAATAGTGGATAGCGGATGAAAAGGGTCAACCAACTTTTGGAAACAGGTTACCTGAAAGAGAAATAATAAAACTCAAGAAATAACATATAGAGGAAAGAGAGCAGATAGGAGGGAGGACATATAAGAAGCATTACGGGAGCACTGGGATGAGATTAATGACTCAAAATGGGGTTATGGAACAGTACCAGCATGTCAATCCAAAGACGGACAGGATCGATGGGGTCCTGAGTGGTGCCACAGAATCAGTAGCATTGAAGTCAAGATAGCTATAGTGCAGACAAGATTAGGCAAAGCTGAAGGAACAGATGATTTTAAGTGAGTTTATAAAGAAGGAGGCCAGAGGAAATTGAAGACAGTTTACAGATGTTCTTCAACGGAATTATTGAAAAGAAACAAGTACCTAAGGTGTGGAATAGGCTTATGGTATAAAAAAAAAAAGAAAGAAAGAAAGAAAGAGGATCAAGGTGACCAACTGGACAAGTACAGGGGTATTGCTAGCTATTGCATCTAAATTGAGCAAAATATTTAGTCACATAATGTTCTGAAGACTGAGCAGAATAGCTAAAACAATGGACCTCTGGGAGAAATTCAGAACATATTTAGACCATGAAGATGAGCAGGCGATCATATATCAACACTGACTTAGGTTTTGGAATTGGCAAGGCAACAGCGGAGAAAAGTTTTCGTAGGTTTTTAAGACGTGAGAGAGGCATACAATATTAAAGGCATGGAGACATGTTCTATGGGAAAAACTCAGTAGGTTCAGTTTTGGAGGCAATGTTCTGGAAATAGTGAAAGCCCTACAGAAGGATGCAGAATGCACTCTTTCACTGGGAAAAATAGCAGTAAAAAATGCACAGTTCAAGCTACATGTAGGCCCAGAACAAAAGTGAGCTTTCTCTATTTTGTTTGCTCTATACAGTAGTACCTGCTGTATGTGACCACCTCATCTGCCTGAAAAAAGTGGTCACATACAACAGGTGGTATTTTATAGCAGGTAAATATTTTATAGTGTGACTCCAGAAATGTTGCCACAAAGGGCAAGTAGTCTGTTACTGCGGTTTCACTGACAGCTGGTGAGGCCAACCTTAAAAATATTTCTGTTTCGTATAAGAGGGCCTTGAAAAATTTGATGAGGCAGGGAGGATTTTTTTTTTTTTTTTAACTACACATACCTACTACGTATTACTACAATATGGGCATCATGCCAGTACGGGGGACTGATGGACTTGGTATTGATACAACATAAACAAGATTCCAGGTTGAAATTTTTTTATTAAAGCTGTATTAAAGCAAGAGACTCTGCCACAGATGAGGTTGTAGCGGGACAATATATGCTTCACGCTGGTTTGCTGGCGCTGAGACAGAGTAGCCCTACTGTAAATACACCTCTTGACTTGAAGTGGAGTGGGTCTTTTGCTATTTTAAACATGTACATGTACAGGGCTTCAAGAAACAAAGGATTAGCGTAATTATAAAGTTAGTAATACCCTTCTTTTAAAATATCACAGAAGAAAAAGATTAAGATATCAAATACAAATGTGTAGTTTTAATTTTCACTTGACAACAGCAGGGTAGGGGAGGGGTGTATGATGAGGGTTCAGAGTAAATATTACAAGTCATGAACACACCTCTTTTGTGAAAATGTGCAGGGACGTGGATTAAAGAGTTCGATTGCTCCATGGTCAAGTCAGATTTAATCTCGGGTTAAAATTAATAGGTACTAATGCCCGGTCGGGCAACCAACTTTTTTTTTCGCTAGGAACTCTATTTGGAGTATTCCTCAAATTTTCATGACACAGTTATAAGTTGCTGTTGTTTGCAAGGCTGGCTACGGGGGGGGGGGGGGGGGCGGTGTCTAATCACTTAAAAAATCAGAGCTTTCGCAGCACGTGCGTATGGCGCCGATAGGTGATAATAATCGCTAATTGATAAACATTCCAAGTTAAACAAATTACTTGGTCCGCAGTTGTATTCATCAGAACTTTATTTCTATCAACACAAGCAGACATTTTCACTGTCGTATATACGATTAGGTTACGATAGCAAAGCAAAATGTACCGGCAGTAATTATTGGTTTGATGAGCGGGGTCACACTACTCATCGTCTATGTGATCTGCCCCAACGATGTCAAAGCAGCGTCAAAATACAATAAAATTTGCATGGCGAATTCATCTGCAAATTAACATCAAATGTCATTTACCGGTGGGTTCTAACAGTGTTGGAAAAAATAGGTGCCTTGACATGACTTCCAAGTTCCAGTCACAGGCAATTGACAGCGTGGAATGGATCTGCGGTGAACTGACCCAGTCTCATGGACTGATTTGGGACACGTTCGGCTATTCCCGCTATCCCCTACCTTTGCGTATTTGCCTGTGACTCCAAATAATTGTTGCAATTAACACTGGAATCTTTATTTTTGCATGCTGCAATATAAACAAAGCTTCCCGTTTGTGTGTTCCCTCCATAAATTACGGCAGATTCACACATGTTCACTGGACGGAAGCCATGATGAAAACACTGTAACACAAACCGTGATTGGCTCATTTTTGCATGTGATTCAATTGACCAATTTGGTGATGTGTTGTGCGTCAGACCACATGGCCAAAGCAGCTGTTTGTGTACAGTTGCAGGAAAGATGTCAACAGTGCGCAAACTCGATTTCTGATTTGAAATATTAAAATTTTCGTTTGAATTTGATTTAGGAACACCTTTTATTGCAAGGAACTTGCCAATACTGTATACGCAAATTTACTACGATGGCTCATTTTTGCATGTGACTCAAATGACCAATCGGGTGATGTGTTGTGTGTCAGCTAGACCACATGGCCAAAGCAGCTGTTTGTGTACAGGTACTACAGTTGCAGGAAAGATGTCAACGGTGCGCACACTCGATTTCTGATTTGAAATATTAAAATTTTCGTTTGAATTTGATTTAGGAACACCTTTTATTGCAAGGAACTTGCCAATACTGTATACGCAAATTTACTACGATGTACCGATAGCATTCATGGTAGGTACGCAAACGATATGCGTTTACAGAACTGACACACAGGGTGTGCAAGAAGCGTTAAATCAAGCCTGAAAAAAAAATTTTTTTTTGCACTGTTGAAAAAAATATTCCGACCGCAACGTTTTGCGCACACCGGGCGCGTTATACGAAACAGAAATATTTTTAAGGCTGGCCTGATCATACTACATGTACATTTAGGAGCCAGGTGAGCAGCTAGTGGATTGTGCACAAGGCAATAAAACAGGACACCAGAACATTTCTGGGATACTTTTTGCAGATGATGTGCTCATAGCCGAGTCTCAAAAAGAAAAAACATTCTAAGCAAATATGGAAATAATGGTTAGCATTTAGCCAAGATAAAAGCCAAGTTATGACACAAGGACAGGAACCAGGTGGCAATAGGAAATGAAGACTTGGGAAATTCCAAATTTAGATAGCAGCTGATTGAAATTGGAGAGGTAGATGAATACGAGTACCTTGGCGTAAAGATAAAAGCAACACGTAAAGGAAAGTTCAGGTGCCATGTTGAAAAGGTAAAGCAGAAGGTGAACCGTACAAAGGGAATGATGAAAAACACAGCAATGAATAGTTTTAATGGGGCATACACAGCTGGAGTGCAGTGGCATAGAGTAGCAATACCTGGAATGCTGTATGATTTAGATGTTACTGCAGTAAATGAGGGGCATATTCAGGGTACAGAGAAAGCACAGAATGAAACGGGAAAATGGATTTTGGGAGCTTGTACTACTACACAAGTAGTCCTAGAGGAGTTAGGATGGAATAGCATAACTGACAAAATTGCCAAAGCCAAGTTGAACTGCTGAGGAATTTATCTACAATCAGTAAGTGAGGACAGGTGGTGCAGGAAAAATATATAAAGAAGTTGTTACAGCACAGACAAGATCGGTAAATGACCTAGCTATAGATAAGTAAACAGAGAGGTATGAATTGAAAGGTTGCACCGTTTAAATTAAACAATATTTTGTATTCCATTAAATACAATAATTATTGGGAAAACAGGGCAATGCTCCCACATAATTGCCTCTTGCACAATTAAAAGGTTATGATGAGGGTGAGGATTGAAAAAAAATACATGTATAAGGAGGATAGTGACAGGAGGATGGAAGAAAGACTGGAAACAAGAGGCTGATGGGCCTAATGCTCTGCTGACATATAATCAGATGACCACCAGCAACAAATTCTGCCACTTCATTTTGAATTGTATGTGTACATAAATACATCTAATAGACAGACTTTCTTTTCAAATTTTTTTTTAGCATATTTCAAGTGTTGGTACACGTAGGTTGGTATACATATTATACAACTAGAAGCTGGTGAGAGACCGACAACCCCTCGGCCAGGGTTGATAAGTGGAAAATGGTACTTTTGGTGAAGACCATGTACCTGCATGTGAGACCAGGAAGATTATAATGCTGACAATATCCCTGAAAAGTCTGAAAATGAATTTATGCCTAAGCTTCAATTGGTTCCAATATTTTAGATCACTGAAAATTAAACATTAGGTACAACTATAAATGATCTTGACAATAACCATTATGCATTAGAATTATAAAAATTAATCAATATGTCTTTGATTCTACGAGGGAATGGAATGGACATATTATTGTGCAAAGAGAAAGAAAGTGGAATTTATCTATAAATTGAGTGATTGAATAACATGGAATAGTTTAATGTTTATGGCTCAGAGTTATCATGAGTATTTGATTGATGCTGAAATGTTGCTCAATCAAATGATAATTGGTTTACCAAAGCAAAAAATTTCTTGGCTATGTATATCATCATTGCCATACTGTATTAATGATGACAGCATTTAACACTTAATAAGTATTCTGTCAAAAAGGATCTGAAGTACCCCAGAGACACAGGTGACAAAAATATGGTGAACTTTGCTTGAATCTGCAAACTCCTCTAGCATCAGCATGTGATTATACAGCTTAAGGATGCATAAGTGACGAAAACAGAAGTTGCGGAAGGTCACTGATATTCAATAGGCAGACTTATGGGAAAACAGCATGAATGACTGACCTTCACCTACATGTACTTGTGACCTTGAAGTTTGTCACGTGTAGGTCAAGGTTGCTTCTGTTTGACCTAACGACAAAGCTTTGGTGCAAATGCAATAAGCAGAGATATCATGCCATTTTCTTCAATGCAGCACTGTGACCTAAATATGTGGCCCAGTGACCTAGTTTTTGATAGGTGTCTGAGGCATCTTTTAGGACCAACTGTCAAAATTAATACATTCAATATTTTTAAGTATTGTGTTAATGACATTTTTTCCTTCGATGTAGTACGTACTGTGACCTAAATATGTGATCTAGTGACCTATTTTTCAATTGGCATCTGAAACACCTCAATGACCCCCTGTGATGAAAATTTGGTCTCTGTAAAGTGAGAATTTTTGGAGATATGGGGGTAACAAGGCATGGACGGACGGACAAATGGGGGGATGCGTAGGTGATGACAATACCCCTTTAGCCTACATGAGCTGAGGGGTAAAAACAACATATGATTTTCTGGAAACCCTTCTGAAAGTTGGTAGCTTTAATTGGGACCTCTGCAAATGCTGAAACCATCAGCAACAAGCACTTATATAAACATTGAAGCCATAGAATTGTTGAGGAGAATGTCAAATCTGACAGAAAACTGACAATTAACAGATACCACACACACACACACACACACACACAGAAGAATATAATAAGATGTCCTTGTATTTCATCTCGTGCCACATGTCACTCAAAGTACTTGTGACTGAATGCTTTCATTGGAACTAACTAACCTACAAGAGATCCTAATAAACTTCAATGTAGAATAGAACATGTACAAGAGAACCAGACCATATTACAATGCAAACGAGACCATGGAACAGCATTGCAAGGAGTTTCCACTGCCAGTTTTACTGTGGCATGAGTGTTTAAAACAGGTCCCATTTACACATAACAAGACCACAATTACCCCAACCATGCAGTCAAGATTTTCT